>CM062295.1:68457758-68898971 GCA_031216915.1 Pictodentalium vernedei | reverse complement strand
TTTTGCAAATGTCTCCTGCTTTTCATGTAAGACTCCAACTTATCAAGAGAAACAGATGCCCTCTTCAATCTGAGGAGGGTAGAAATTAAAATTGCCAAAAAGACGAAACTCTCTGCGAATAATAGTGTGCCATTTTAATGATATCTCATGCAGGTGTTCTTCTATCTTGCAAATGAACCACTTCCTCCCCACCTAGACGTCAATCACCATAATACAGTGGAATGGTAATTATACTCCCCTTAAAAAGTTAAGCACCCCTTCCTATAATACCAGTGGCTATACAGTAAATGGGTAAATTCTCATGCGAGAAAACCTGCTATTTGTTGTTGTGTGTGTGTGTGTGTGTGGGGGGGGGGGGGGGGGGGGGTGGTTTGTGAAAATGCCTGTTTAATGAAACAAGGCTTTGTAGATTTTTTTTGATTGAAAGAACGAACATTAGGCACTGTAGACGTCATCGTAAGGCCAGAAAGCGTCACGGTGGTCAGTATCTGGTGGAACCGACTCGATCATGTCTAAAACATCTTAACCCTTTACCTAACCTGAAAAGCAGACGACACTTGCAAATAATAATTCTTGAATAACTAATTTTTTTCATTTTTTGTCTCAAAAACATAGGTTATGACCTCTCGTTGGAACGAGCTCGACGAGCTCGTTCCAACGAGGGGTCATAACCTATGTTTTTGAGACAAAAATGAAAAAAATAATGAAAATTAATTGGCGATTTTTGAGAATAGCGCTGGTCGTTTTTGGCCGTTACGTTAGGTAAAGGGTTAATCGGCGTAGCATGCTATCGCTGACTTTGAGAATTTCTCTCAGTGTGATGTGGTTCCTTTCCCCTATAAGCACACGATGCAGACTGTCAATGTCACGAGGTGTTGACTGTCTATTAACCACTCTCCTGCCGACAACGTTCGACACATGGTCTGCAGAAAAATCCATCCAGGTCACGCCCTGTTGCCTATCTTTGCATGGATTCTTGCATTATTCTTGCTCGGTGAGGCCTGGCATTATAGTCCAAATAATAAAATTGGTTTCCAAGGAAACGGCGACCGTAGGGGGTGGCAATGGGCTCCAAAACGTGGTCCTTGTACATTTGTGGATTCATGTTTCCGTCGACGATGTGAAGTGAAGTTTTGCCTCGAGAGCAAACATCGGCCCAAACCATGATGCTTCCATCACCAAAAACGGTCAAAACGGCCAACAGATTGAACTTTCTTGAGACGCGTAACGGCGAGTGACCTGAACAGTCTCGTCAAAATCGGACTTAACGCGGTACAGCACAATTATGTCGTTTTTTCACGGCAGAATCGCCAGCAAATGTTCACCAGTTTTGAGGAACTTTGCCCGCTACGATAGAGGAATGGGGAGCGTCACACTATGTGATGTTCGTATACTCACAGGTATTATGGGTGGTGGGTCGGGGGGGGGGGGTAACGTTTTTGGAAGGTATATATACTTGTAGAGAGGTTTCTGTATGTGGAAAGGCAGTGTAATGAACATCTAGCGTAAATGTTAGTACTGAACGAACACGGGCACAATAAAAGGCCATATCGTCACTTGAGTGCAACAAAACACCAGATGTAATGTGTTTGTATTGTAGTGCTTTGTTGTACTCAAGGACCGAAATGTTTACACTCACTGACGATATGTTCGTTTGTATATAATAAAGGATGAAAGCAAATTTTAGGTACAGTTTTGTTGGAAATGATATATCCAAAGTTTCAGAGACCTGATACAGGAGTTGATATTAAAATAAAATAGAAGAAATGTTAAAAAGTGACTTTGTTTTGGGTAAAGGTCGGTAATCAGGAAACTAATGCATATAATTTTATAACAAGAAGTCACCATAAATAAATGTACCAGATTTTGTCACCATAGTTTTGGAAGTGTGGCAGAAGTTTACAGAACAAAAAAGAAAAAAAAGGTTTAAGGTCACTACTTAAGATCTTGAGGTACAATCTAACGAAGCAAGGCCAATGCCGATTTTTGTCGCTTCAAGAACATCGTGTCAAGATCACGTGTCACTTAATTTCAACTTTATACAATGGAATTTAATTTTAAAGTTTTCCGACACTCCTTCTGGTTTTACATCGTAACATTAAATATACTAGATGGTTTATTGATCATAATACGAATATCCAGACTTCATTCAACGAATTCGAATCACGGTCAACACCATTTTGTGGACAACGCCGTTTTGGCGGCCATGTCTGATGTGTGTATTGTGACTATATTTCTAAATTTCTGAAGTGGAAATGTTAAAAATGAGGTTGAAAAGAAAAGGTAAACACAAAAACGTGAACCCGATATCGAGGGGTCTAAATTTTAATATCCAAAAATGAAGATGCACGAAGCCAAATGGTCAGAAAAGGGAGTGTGAAATTTCATAGCTGTTTAATTAATTATAACATTCAACGAAACTGAAATGGTAAATTGAAGTTGTCTGCCCTTCTTTTTCTTTTACGTCTCGCCACATTTATACCATTTTATCTTGCCAGAATGTCATAAACCCTTTACCCATCGTAATGGAAAAAACCGACCAGCCCTATTCCAAAAATTACCATTCAATTTTCACTATTTGTTCCCTTTTATGTCTGTCTCGGACACATATCTTATGACCCTTCAATGGAACGAGCTCGTTGAGCTCGTTCCAATGAGGGGTCATAAGCTATGTTTTTGACGCAAAAATAGTTATTAAAGAATTTTGTTTACAGGCGTCGTCTACTTTTCGTGTTAGGTGAAGGGTTAAGTTTGGCACGCTTGCCTTGTTCCCTAAATATAGCCTCTTGTTTTTCGAAAATTCGACCGTTGGTTGGAATGAGGTCAATTTTGTGTTTTCTTAATATTTAAATTTCAAGCTCATTTTTCATTTTTAAGCGTATCCTTCTGAAATTTTGGTACTACAATCTTCACAAGAGAATCCCGAACTTAAAATGTAAACTCGACTCAGGACATATGAACAGAAAAGGCTAAATGGGCCACTGACTTCATAGTGGGTCATTAGCGAAAAATGTCAGTATGTTGTAGAGCAGCACAAAAAACAGACACCCCTTTTTTCTTGTTTTCGAGTTTCTCCATTTTTGGCGTTTTTATGTCACTTCCAATTTGGGCCATTTTGCCACAAGAGGCTACCTGCGTGACAAACAGAGCGCCGCAGTTATAAATGACACAGCTTTCAGATTTCGCAAACCGTTTTCTATCTACGTGAAGTAGTGTATTTCCATTTTTTCGAAAAGCTGCCCACTGCTGGAATGAGCTAAAATTTAATTTGTCTCTCTTTTAAAGTTAAACCTCATTTTCGGACGCATCCTTTGAAGATTCCGGAAAAATAATCTCCACACAAAATATGTAACATAAATTGCCGGCCTGGGAATTTCTCCATGGTTGCGGCGCAACTGACATGTTCGGGTGGGGGAGGGGTTGGGGTGGTTTAGGGCTGTGGGGGCTTTCTGTGTCCACATAACTGAAATGCGTCTTATTTTCTCGACATTTTAGTATATTGTAAAGTTAATAAAACAGAGACCACATATTTTTTTTATTTTTTCAGTTTAGCCTCATTTTTGACGTTTTTGTTTTAGGCCGTTTTGTACCTCTTACATTAAAAAGAATAATTTTATTAGAAGCGTATCTCCAACGTTATAAATGACATGGCTTGCAGACTTCACAGATCGTTTTCTTGCTACTTGAAGTTTTGCATTTCGGTTTTTGTTCGAATTTTGACCCCCTGCTGCAGTGAGAGGAAGTCTTTTTTCTAAACATTTAAATTTTACGCTCTTTTTTAGACCTATCCTTCTGGATTTGGGGGAATTTATTCTTTGCAATTATCAAGGGTTATGGTCGAACTAGCCAGTGATGTTCTAGATGATCATCGTACAAAATATTAAAGTTCGTCCGATTTTCATGAAATTTAAGTACGTTGTAGAAGCCAAGGAACTGGTAGATAACTGTTTTTCAGTTTTTCGTTTTATTGCTATTTTGACGAGTTTATGTCACTTCAGGTATGTTTTTGCAATCTTTCCCTATTTTAAGCCTAAAATGCCGAAGTTATGACGACCAACTTTCTGCGTGCACATCTACGAAACTCAAGACACCACTTGTTAGGAGCTTGTTCCAGTAAACGTTTATAAATTTGCTCTTAATTGCGTCCCAGTTTTTACATTCTGGTGTAAAACGTCATTGTAAAGCGATTTTGTCTTTTTCTGTATACAAAAGGGGAAGAAGGTTTTGCTTCTGATATTTCGGAAATGTAGAAAACTCTATCCACAAATGCAATCAGTTTTTAGTCAATGGGAAAGAGGTCTTGTGGTGCCGTTGCGGTGACTGTATGACGGCAACGTCCAAAAAATTAAAGTGCGTTTAATTTGGATGAAATTTTAGTATGTTGTAGAGTTAAAAGAAGACACTCATATTTTGTTATTTCTCCTATTTTCGCTATTTCCGACGTTTTAACGTCAATTTCAGGTTTTAAAAGATTGACCCACGTCGATTTTGATCGCAATTGACACCAAAATGTTGTAAACATCCATGTTCATTGTACAATCTGTTGACGGAAATACCAGGACGCCACCTGGCGGACAAAACCACATGAATGACCGAAATAAGGCCACGGCGTCTCACTGCCTTTAAAATTAGTATTGATAAGCAGATAAGTTATTAATGTTCACTAAATCCCATGAGTACACAACAGTCAAGCCTCCCCAAACAGCAGCCACAGAGGGACGATAGTTTCAAAGCAAACCAAATCATGTACACCAATAAATTAGAATCTATGCTTTCTTACTTAACGAAATAGATTGATGTAAATCTTCTGCGGTCTCAGGTCATTTTTGTTGTTTTGACCATAATTGAACATTCACATGGCACTCTTGGCAACTGTCATTGCTCATGCAGTACCAGAAATGGTCGCAGATAGTGCCAAATGAGGAAGTTAGGTAGTTTTCCTTTTTTTTTGGTGTACTATTCTCGTCCTTTTTTTAGCTCACCGAATGAAGCTTAACTTATCACTTTCCGTCCGTCGTCCGTCGTCCCTTGTGAACTTTACATTGTCGACTTCTCACAAACAACTGGACCAAATTGAACCAGATTTGGTGTGCATGTTCCTGATTATATGTCAATCAAGTATGTTTAAATAAACTTGCTGCGCCCACATGGGACACCACAAGGTCCATAACTCTGATAGCACACATACAAAATTACAAAAAATCTACTTCTCCAGCACCATCAATTAGAATATTTTGATATTTGGTATATAACATCTCGGGGGGGGGGGGCTGATTCAAGTTTGTCCAAATCGAGTCCCTGGGTTAATAATTGCAGGGAGCCCGAGTTTTAACTTATGAGAACATTTCTTTAAAAATCTTCTTCTTCAGATCCACCAGTCTGCATCCTTCATATTTGGTATGCGACATCTCTTGGGGTGTCAGATTCAAGTTTGTTCAAATCGGGCCCCTGGGTTAGTATTTGGGCTCTCTATTGGATCCCAAACTTTAACTTGGTGCATTTTGATAACGATTGTTCAAATCGGGTCCCTGGGTTAATATTTTGGCTCCCTATTTGAGCCCAAAGTTTAACTTAGTGCAATGTTTTGACATTTCTTTTAAAACCTTCTTCAGATCCACCAGTCAGAATTCCTTCATATTTGGTATACGTCATCTCAAGAGGGGATCAGTTTCATTTTTTTTCAATTTGTGTCCCTTGCTTAATATTTGGGCTCTCTATGGGCGGGAGTGGGGTTGGGTTGGGGGGGCAGGGGAGGGGGGGGGGGCATGTTAGGTTCCGGTTTGTTCAATTACATTCCTTATGGTTTTTCCATAAAATTTGCCTTTCATGACTTCATTTCTTTGTAGTGTTGATGAACTATGTCTAACTGAATGTGACCCCAAATACTTCTTTGAGCCACTTTGGCAGGTGAGCGATCTTGTTTTACTAATTTAGCACAAACTTCATGCAGAATGGCAGAGAATTATAGGCGATATGATCACCGCAGACTGACAAAAGTGAATTGGACATTCTTCATTCACTCATGACTCCATAATTATTCTTGTGAACTGTATGGGTCTGAACCTTGGTAATCTTCATAAAATGTAAACAAATACAAGAAAAATAGCAGTCCTTGTGAAATTTAGACACCCTAAATTACAATTAGTGTTACTGTATGTTCCTTGTAATAATAAGAAAAATACTTTTCTCAGTTTGCACTAGACTTTCAGGTAGTGCTCTCTACCACGTCGTAACAGTTCCAAGACAGATATTAGTTTCCACATCATTCCAACAGTTTATATATAATTTATTTGGGTTATTTCGTTCTGGCCTTTTTTAACTTTGGAGAAAATCACCTGAAATTTGACCAATGTTAGGTTAGGTTAACTCGAGTAACGCAATAGAACAATAGACAAGACACAAATCATTGAGCTCTTTACCAAGCCAAGTACGTACAAGGTTGCAGCAATACTTTCACACACGTTACATACATGAACTATGTTCTTGGGGCTAAAATTGAACATTTTATTTATTTATTTATTTATTTATTTATTTGTTTGTTTGTTTATCGCAAGATCCGTCCGCTTGATGTGTTAGGTAAGTGGTTAACCTTTTATCTGATGCGAATGATATCACAGCTTGTGATTTTAATTATATTTTTTTTCATTTTTTTTTCAAAAAAAAATTAACAAAACTCTATCATGTGACCCCTTCATTAGAACTAGCTCATCGAGTTCCATGGAATACGATTTCACAAGACATGATTTTGTTGAGATTTGTTAAAAAATTATTTTTCTTCAACTGCTTAATTTGTAATGTATGCAAGTGAATGCAACTTATTCATTAGCTAACGAGTTGAAGTGTTAAATAAATATATAAACTCAGTGATGAAGGGTTATACTATGAGTGGTAGATCTTCTGATGATGACGTGTCACTACACAGATGTTGCAATAGAATGCTATATATTTGCAGATTCTGGTTATTTTTCTGTAGGCGAACCGGTGTTGTACTAATACGGGCGCGACTGTTCATTGACAACATGTTGATTGGATCAGTTTCCACGAGACACGATACGAAGGTAAGTAACACGTTATCTACTGCATGTAATTGTTATAGGCGAAGGGGAGACAATGGATTTTGGGAAATCGGTGGTGCTGAAGATACCAAAATATGTCCTAGAGAGTTGACATTAACTGTTTTACTGAGAATATCTAACTTGAGTGGAGATCCTTCGGTTGTGTAAAATAGAAACACTGAGGATAATACTGGCTGTAACATATTTCCGAATCTTGAAAATTGTCCGAATATTCATTGTTTCGTGGGGTTTTCGATGTGTATTGATCGGAGGTGGCGCCTGAGTGACGCCTGGCTCCACACCCAAGTAGGTGAATCAAAGGAGGTCATGGGGAGAGGTGAAGGAGGTAAGGGTGCAGCCATATTTTAAAAACAAAAAAAAATAATTATAATAATTTCAATAAATTTAATTGATGTAACGTAATCCCCCAAAATTAAAAAGGAATTAGCAGATAATTTTAATTACTATGAAATAATTCCCCCAACAATTGAATGACTTATCATCACTTAAATGGAAATTTAAATGGCGTAACAAGCTGGGCTTCAATAATTCTCATTAAAGTATCAATGAAATGGATAATTAATTTTAAATTAAATTGAAATGGCATAACATTTATAACAAATGAAAAGCTGTTGGTCTTCAATAATTTTCGTTAAAGTATCTATGAAATGGATATTTAATTTTAAATGGGGTAACATTTAAAATATTTATGACGTATGTTCATAATTTCATTTAATATAATATATTAATAATTTAAGTCAAATAATCTATAACTAAATTAAATTTAAATTTATTTATAAAAACCTCTCGAAATTTCGTGAAAAACAAAAAGCGTGTCTTTTTGTGAGAAATACCTTCCAGTTATCCACTATAGTGTATTTAGAATGCTTCGACAAAGTAACATTGGACTGTATTGAGGGACCTATTGTGTTTTTGAACAATGGTTCACCTACCCCTTTTACTTTGATACATTTAAACATCCGTGAAATTTAAATGGCGGATGTTTGGTTTTTTTTTTGTTTTTTCATTCATTATGGCCTGTCACTGATCAAAACAGCCTTTAGGTGTTTAACTGTTAATTCGGTTAAATAAGTTATACATTCTTTTTCTTATAGAAAATGACATATTTAAGTAAATGCTTTCCAAACCTGTTTTTTTTTCTCTCAAAGGTGATGACAGTAATTACTTTTAATTGTTGAACTCAAATAAAAAAGGAAAGGTGGTAGTATGAAGGTGAAGGCCCCGGTGACTGGTTGGAAATGTATCATAGAAAACATCCCATGATAACGTGTTAACGAACCAACAGAAAACTACGCCCCTTTGTGATTCTCACTGTGCATCTTCAGCCCATTAGAGTACAGGAAATCGTCACGTGGCATCCGTCAAATTTCATTCGGTGTTTCCGATCAAGACAGAAAGTAAATATTAAGAGAATTTCATGTTTCAAGACCTTTTTAGCAGGCTCTGCGCATGTATATATTAAATTAAACGGAAAATTAATTTTAAAGCGTTTGATAAGAAAAATCGATCAAAAAGACTATTAAAAAACACGCAAGGCTTGAAAATCCCATCTTAAAAGTTGATAAAAAATCCCACCTTTATCCAAAATAATCTCACCAAAACATGAAAGAACTACGATTCTATCACAAACATTTTTACCATTACCCCAAACATTTATCATAAAAGTTTTGATCAAAAAATCTTACCTTTATCCCAAAAATCTCACAGAAGCAAGAGAACTTCTACCGTAAACATGGTGTGAAAATCAGCAGTTCTTCAGTACCCTCCTTTACCTACCCCTCCCACTCTAAAAATGGTACAAGCGCTGTTACCCGATTAGCCACAAAAAACACACCATGAGAAGGGGATTATCAATTCTGTATTACCCACCAAAACGTTTGTGTGCGCCAAAGGCAGGGACAATGTGGGATTCGAAAATCCATTGCAATCTGAATAATTTATGAATCGACGAGAGTCGGAATCGAGTGTTAGTAATGTTGTTTGGTTTTCGCATTTTATCCGTTGTCCACTCGACTGGTAGACTTTATCACAGGCACCCGACGTATTATCGGATTTTATCAATTTTAATAAAATATATATTATATTATCAATACTAAAAAAGTAAAGGTATGACAGTTCCCAGATCGAAATTTTCAACAGTCTCTCAAATAGCGAATACCTCGTCGATCTCGCTCAAATGAACGACAAAATGTCGTGTAATTCGCGGAGCCACTCAGATTTCGAGCCCAAGATTGACGAAATTGGACTTTTATTCGCATTTATTTCACTTTTTATCGACTGAAACGACGGAGACGTCTATCCACCACCTTTCAATTCCGGTACACAAGCAAGTTGAAGCAATGAATGCAACGCCGCGCGTTCATTATTCGTCTACTTATAGCCACAACTGCGGGAAATTCAAAAGTCTGTTTTTGTTTCACTCAATACAACACAAGACGACACAACAACATAACTTCAATCAAAATATTTTATTCGATCGAAAAACAATGTCAAAACTCATAATGATGATGTCATGGTAACATAACATATGCAGTTATTTAAAATTAACATTACTAGTCATGCTTTTGATATTTTAATTTGGGTGTTGTGGGGATGGGAGGGTAGGGGAGGGCATGGTCGTGTGTCATCCATATGCAAACTACAAAAAATCCTCAATCGAATCCGATAGACAGAATCAGAAATTCACTTAGTTTCTATTGACATAGTTACTATCACCATAAATAAATGTAGTTTACATGGTAAGTGAAAATTTGGAGGGAGTGTGGGGGGGGGGGCGAGGAGTGTTCTCCTTCACCCTTCCCACCCCAAACACAGGCACTGATATTTCTAAAACTCTTGGAGAGAGATTATCAGAAACCAGAACAAAGTGGGCAAATCGTAATGCCGGATAATCACAACAGAATTTTAGTAACATTTTTTCTTTGTTGATTATTGTATTATTTGACATAATTCTCTAGCAATGAGATCAAGGACTGGTATTATCAACACAGGAGAATGGGATCAAAAGTTACTTGTAGTTATCCTACAACTTATTTCAGTTGATACTGTATGTGCATGTTAGAGTGGTGGGTCTAGTTGGCGGGTGGGGGGAGGGCGGTGTCTTCCCATTTCATCAATTCCCATTTCATCAACTGCCTCTAAAATTATATTTTCCCATTTCATCAATTCCCATTTCATCAACAGATTTTTAAAAATACAGTTAGCCAGTTGATGAAAAATCAATATTTTGAGGGTTTATTGTATAACCACTTTCCAGACATTTGTCAGACGAATGTTTGATAGTGGTTACACAATTTATTTTTGTGACTGTGTTCGGCTGCTATGTTAAGTAAAGAGTTGAACAATGGGAGATCAGAAAAGAAAATAACTCTCTAACACACTTTAAATATTTTATTCAGAGCAAATGGATTACTACACATAATAAGTGGGGAAAAGTAACATATAACATTTAAATATCTATCAGAATGTAACATTTAAAGCACAATACTCTAGTAACATACTCACTGTTACTTCAGAATGCCTGTTGGCTTTCTAAATTAATTTGTCTCTTATGAGTAACAAATTAATATTGGCATTCTAAACTAATTTGTTACTCAAAAGAGACAAATTACTTGAGAATAGGCATTCTAAACTAATTTGTTTCTAAATTAAATTGTCTCTTGTAATTAACAAATTAGTTTAGAATGCCTAGTGGCTTTCTGAACTAATTTGTTACTCAAAAGAGACAAAGTACTTGAGAACAGGCATTCTAAACTAATTTGTTTCTAAATTAATTTGTCTCTTGTAAGTGACAAATTAGTTTAGAATGCCTAGTGGCTTTCTAAACTAATTTGTTACTCAAAAGAGAAAAATTACTTGAGAATAGGCATGGTGGCGAGCCAGAATGTAATGTTGTGCGATGGCAAGTTTAAGGGAAGAAGAGAAAAGAAAACCAAACAGCAACGCCGTTTGGTTTTGATGAATGAATGAAAGGTTTTAGCGCGCCGAAGGCGCGCAGGGACGATGTGGGATTTACAAATCCCTTGCGACCCTGTTAACCTTATTTTTTTTCCCTTGGATCACACAGGCCTAGCTTTCGTACTGCCCAAAATGGAGTCTGATGGGGTTATGCACGCGGTTAGAATACCCGACAGTTTACGTTGGAGTGCTAGATGGTCAATACTCAATCCCTCAACGCATTTAAAACTATTAGAGAGCGAGCTCTATTCGGTTCCAGTTCGGCGATGGTAGAGGTTTGAGTCCCACCATGGTGGCGAGCCAGAATGTAATGTTGTGCGATGGCAAGTTTAAGGGAAGAAGAGAAAAGAAAACCAAACAGCAACGCCGGTTTGGTAGCGGCCCCGGTATATGACCATAGCGGTTACAAAAAAGAAGTGGAGAAAGCTCCAACAGTTTAGTTTTAAGAAACCGGGAGTCATCCATCAAGCCTTCTGGGAGATAGGATGCCGTATGTAATTTTGAGGTATCTGGTTATCCTTCGGGAATTCCAAATGACCTCCTCCACCCCCCCCCCCAAAAAAAACCCAAAAAACAACAAAAAAAAAAACACTCACTGACACACACCCTCAAGCCCTTAAAAGGGCTGTTAAATCTTTATTCAAATAAATTATTTTTATCAAATGTACACTCGTTCCCAGCCAGACAAGCTTGTTTCAATCCTTGCCTAGCGTTTGGTGGTTTCTTGTATATGTTGCAGAAAGGTAGGTTGCACCAATTCCTCCTACGCTTTGTCTACCATTTCCATGCGTCTTCTTGATGAGAGTGTTGCAAGAAAATTTGAGAATGTTCAGTTAGAAAAGTAAAAGGTAGAGAGAAAGATAGGTATCCGCTATTGTATATTGTGCCTGCTGTGTGATTGTTGGATGGGGTAAGGGGTGTGTTTCTTCGGAGCACACTCCCCACACGCAGAGTTGCGAGGCAATCCTCACAGACTCAATCCTAAAGATCTCAATGAGTAGCGAGGCAATCCTCACTGACTCCACGCAGTTTAATTCTATTGAGTAATTTTAATTTACTGTGGATTATTTTGTTTTTCTGTTTAGGGTTCGGTGTTCGTTCAGCTTCACCATTGATTCACTATCCTGGAGTATGTGGAGGGTTTTGTTATATAGGTCTTATTAAACGCGTTTCAATCGCGCTTCAGCAGAGTTGCGAGGCAGTCCTCACAGACTCTATCCTAAAGTTCCCAATGAGTAGCGAGGCAATCCTCACTGACTCCACGCGATTTAGTTATATTGTATAATTTTTATTTTATTTTATTTTATTTTATTATATATATATTTTTTTTTTTTTTTTATTTTTTTTTTTATTTTCTGGAAACTTATTTTGTTTTTCTGTTAAGGGATCGGTGTTCGTTCAGCTCAACCATTAATTCACTATATTGGAGTCTGTTGAGGGTTTTGGTTTGTAGGTCTTTTAATCGCGTATCAATAGTTTCTATTTTTGCTAGCTCGTGAAGTTCCTTTATCGGGGTCCATTTCGGTTTGCATAGTGCCACTCGCAGGGCATAATTTTGAACCCTCTGTAGCTTCTGAATGTTGGTTTTGCTTAGGTCGCTTGTTATTATGGCACCGTATTCTAGTACCGGACGTATAAATGTTTTGTAGAGCTTGAGAAGCACATCTTTGTTTACTCCCCAATTTCTACCTCTGATCATCTTCAGAAAATTGATACGTTTAGTAGCTCTAACCGTAATGGAGTTTACGTGACTGTTTAGACTGAGATTGCTATCTAGGATGAATCCCAAAAATTTGGCCTCTTTGTTTGCTTCTAGTTTGTGATCGTATAACTGGAGATCGATACTCGGGACTGGTTTTTTCCTTTGCTTTTTGAAGAACGTAACTTTTTGAGTTTTGGCGGCATTGAGTTTGATGCGCCACAGGGCACACCATCTCTCAAGATCGCGAATGGTATCCTGTAGACGATTTTTAATTATGTTTCTGGACTTGCTGGCTGTCCAAATGCCTTTGTCGTCTGAGAACTGCGATAGTTGAACAAAGTTTTTCCCTACTTTTTCTATATCATTCACATATATTATGAAAAGAAGCGGACTTAGAACCGACCCTTGTGGTGTTCCCGCTTCGAGTATTACTTCCTCTGACACCTCGCGATTAACCCTCACCTTGATTTTTCGGTCAGTTAGAAATGATGATATGATCCTTAGAATTTTAGTGGGTAATCCCATTTTCGCTAGTTTATATCTCACGCCATTGTGCCATACCGAGTCGAACGCTTTTTCTACATCCAAGAAAAGCGCGGTTCCGATTTCGTTTTGACTAAATGCTGTTTTCATATAATCGACCAGTCTATATACGTGTTCGATTCCCTCTTTCTGACTCCTATACGCTCTTTGCCATTTGTTGAAAAAATTGATTGATTCGAGATAGCTGCGAAGTCTCGTAGTGAGAATCCGCTCAAATATTTTCCCAACACAGCTAAGCAAGCTGATTGGGCGGTAATTAGAAGGGTTGGTAAGGTCTTTGTCGGGTTTAGGTACCATGACTCCCGTGGCCCCTTTCCAGCATTTTGGGAAGTACCCACAGGAGAGACAGCAGTTTAAGAGTTTGGTAAGTCTGCAGTAGAAGATGTTGGGGCACTGTTTCATTATTTTGTAAGAGACTTCGTCTTCTCCTGGGGACGAAGATGACCTGCATTTTCTGATTATACCCATGACCTCTTCTACGCTTATTGGTTCGGTTAATTCATGGTCGTCCCCGTCTTCATGCCTTTGGTCGAAGTTCGGTTCATTGAAGATTGAGTTGTTATCTTGGACAAATTTATTTACTCGTACCTTAAAATCGTTGTCATATCTGTTCCCTTCTTGTGGACGATGTGCCTTCTTTAGAAGTTCGGCAAAAGCACTGGCCTTTGCCTTGTCGTCTATGGCCATAGATCCGTCGCTAGTCTTTAGCGCATTATTGTTGGCAATTTTGCTCTTTTGGCCAGTAAGAGTTTTAAATGTATCCCAGAACCTCTTAGGTTCTCTCAGCCCATTTAGGTTTTCGGTTGCTTTTTCCCATCTCACGCGATTGTCGTTAGCTATGGCCTTTTTTACTTCCCCATGAAGGCGATTATACGCGGTTTTAAGTTCTGCTCTTTTCATTTGATCATTCTCTGATTGGTAAGCCCGGAAGGCTTTTCTTTTTTGTTTGATTATTTGAAGAGTTGTTTGGGTTATTCTGTTTATCCGTGTCTTTACTGTTTGCTTGGGACAGATTTCATCTAGCGTACTGTTGATAACCTCGTTAAGGTGGGTGCAGGCTTTTTCTAGTTCATGAACATTTGAGGGGTCATTTGCCTTTATTTTTACTTCGATAATGTTTCTGAAGAGGTTCCAGTCAATGTTTGATAGGTTCCTCCTATTCACGGGAGGATACCTTGCGGGACCAGTATTACATTTCAGAGTGGCGTGAACCGGCAGGTGATCACTGCCTAGATCATCATCTCCTACAAATATGTCTTGCATTTGGCTGGTTAGTGATTTGCTGGTGATAATCAAGTCTAGGATATCTGATTGATGGAGTGGGTTGTTGCTTATGTATGTTACGTCTTGATCGTTATTTACCACGAATAGATCGAGTTCTTCAATGATATGGAAAAGGGCGTCACCATTAGGCTCAGTCTTATGACAACCGAATACCTGGTGTTTGGAATTGAAATCACCCACGAATATGCAGTGCTTGTACTTGTTGGTAAAAAATTCAAATACTTTACTGTCTACTGTTGCCTGCGGCTTGTTATAATATGATATGATGGCCACGTGTTTGTGGTCAAGTTCAATTTCAGCTGCAATCACTTCAGCATTGAGGTGGTCGCATGGTATTGATTTGTATTTAATCTCCTGCCTTATTAACAGAGCGACACCGCCGCCTTTTTGGGCGGGGCGATCTCTTCTAATAATATCAAAACCACATAACGAGAATTGTTTGTTTGGTTTAAGCCAGGTTTCGCTAATTCCAATTACGTCCGTATTTTTTAAATAATGTGACATTTGCAAATTTTTCTGATTAACGCTTCGAGCGTTCCACTGGACTATTTTTAGTGTATCCATGAATGGTTTAGGAATAACTGTACTAAGTTTATTTAAGTTTAATCACTATTTGTAATATTGTTACATAATTATATTCTATTGACGGCCGCTTCTAATAGCGTGTGAGATATTTGAGTATTATATAACTTAGAGGCTGTTTTACTAATCTCTTTGCAAACGTCCGAAAGACTGGTGTCCAAGTATTTCTTCATTATGCTGAAAATAGAGCCAGCCATTAGAGTACACGTGGAATAAGGGGAAGATGAGTTCTCGACATTACTTACATTTAGAGCTTTAAGCTGGATGTTTGTTTTAACTTTTTTGAAGTGGCTACAACCCCGGTAGTTGCTGGGGTGTTGACCACCGCAATTCGGGCATTTCAGAGTTTTAGCACTACATGCCTTCGCGATGTGTTTGTCACCGCATTTCATACATCGTTGCTCCCCGTTGCATTTGTGTGACAAGTGCCCAAATTTCTGACACTTGTGACACTGAACGGGTTGCGGAAGAACACGATATTCCTCGGTTTGGTATTTTTTGCCATTAATAATTACCCCTTTGCTTATCAGATTTAATTTCGTTGCTCTATTAGGGCATTTTACTTTTATTTTCCAAGTATGGTTACCCGTGGCTTTGGAGATTAGTCTCTCCCACGAGCATCCTGGAAGGGCTTTATCAATCGAGTTTTTTTCCGTTTTGGGGTGGACGCGTGTGATTACGACACAGGGGTTTGGTTGCGGGTGGCCCTGTGTCTTGTTGGTTTTATTGGTCACCTTAGGGGGCGTTTTGGCTTTTACTTTATCGGCGTACGTCGCTCTATCGGTTGGGCTAGCTGTCGCATTCACTATTTCCGGTGATGTAGACTTTCAAATGATGTTTTGAGACATGACATTTTTTTTCTCTGAAAAAGTTCACTCGAACAATTATGTCGTTTGGTTTTCATTTCTCTTCTTCCCCTAAATAGACCAGGAAAGGTTTTTACCTGTTATGCATATATTTTAGAACCTTTGATAACAAGCTAACACACAGTGGTTATATAAACAAGACAAACTTCAAATACTAAGTCATTACTATCAAAACACGAATAAGTTAATTGTTGTACAAACACAAGTACAAAACTAAACACTTCTCTCAGTTAAAAGTAAAAATGCACAAACAAAAACAAACAAAAAATAAGCCACCAACAGACATCAAACGGTTGAGATAACAAACAATATTCAAAGCTTAATACTTATTTTCATTCAGTTGAAGAAGCAGAATAAAACAAACAACATTAAAAAAACACTAGTAAATAAAAAAAAAAAACTTAATGTGTCAAATATATATTTCTTAATATAATATATTTCTGTTTAATTTAATATTTTTTTATAATTGGTAAAAAAATGCATTTACATAAGATTAAAACATATTTTCATTCTGTTGATGAAGTGGGAATTGATGAAATGGGAAAATACAATTTTAGAGGCAGTTGATGAAATGGGAATTGATGAAATGGCAATAAACCGGGGAGGGCATCTTTTTTCAAAGGTATGTTATCTCGGGACATAATTATGGCCTGTGGTTATCTGTGCCAAATAGCAATTGATGGTGGACACTTTACCCTTGCCCAAGAATTACGCAAACTCCATTCTTTGACATATTGGAAAATAAATGTCCCTGGGGAGGCCCTAAGATCCTCATGAAAGTGGGCCCAGAGAGAGGAAAGGGGGTGGGGGGGGGGGGGTATTCAGGTGAGAGTGGCCTTTTTAACTTCACAAGTAAATCTTCAGTCTCTTTACAAATTTGACCCTAAGTTCATGAATTGTTTTTATAAATGCCTCTGAAAATAAAGTAAAAACCAAGAGAAAAACTTAGATAAATTTTGTCTACACTGATATAATGAAACTTGATTAAATTTAATTTGTTATCCCCTGCACATGATAAAATTATTTAATTGGTACCAGTGCTGTGTTTTTCAATTTCAAATGATGTTTTGAGACATGACATTTTTTTTCTCTGAAAAAGTTCACTCGAACAATTATGTCGTTTTTTCTGTAAATATTTATTATTTCAAATAGTTTCTTTTCATTTTTTGGAGAGTGTCCATTGGCACTGTCCAATAATGGAAAATAAAATATTTCATTCGAATACACTTTCTATTATTTCCGAAAAATAGCGACACCTTACAGGGATTGCAAAGCCACTATAGTAACTTTCAGCACTTTTCAGTAAGGCCATGATCTAGTGGCTTCCAGCACTCAGCCAGTTGACTGATTGAGTGCAAGAAGCCACTATCAGGGTTCTACTGAAAAATACTGAAGGCCTCTTTTGTGGCTTTATAATGTTTGCACTAATATGTTTCTGTCTCGGCAGAAGAAAAATTTATTAATATGAAAATATTTTGTTACAATTTATTGGAGAGCACCAACAGTCACTTTCTAATAAATTGCAACAAAACAATTATTTATGAGCAATATCGTGCTAAACTAAGGCTTATTTTGCTGGTAGTGTGATTGACATCTTTGAAAAGGGTGGGCAGTTGTATGGGCCATTTTTTTCAGATACCTATTACAGTGTTTAAGAAATGAGGTTTGCATGTCAAAAGTCTCCAAAGCAACAACAATGTGGACAAAAAACTCAAGGCAAAAAACCCTGACATACTTTTTTCAGAAATTATAAAAGGGAAATTGGAAAGAGCTGGTTGCAGCATGAGATAATTTCTACATTTCACATCATTTCTTGGGAAGCTCTTTCTGAGAGTTACCCCAAAAATGATGTGACGGTTGGAATTAATTATTATCACTAAAGAGAGAAAAACCCAAGAGATATTTTCACCCTACAATTTACTTCTAACACAAATAAATAAATAAATTGATCTTTTGTCAATTTGTCATGGGAATGTTTTGGTTTATAGAATTTTTGGTGCTGTGAGACATTTTTTCCATTGCCCCCCCCCCCCCACCCTCCCCTTTTTCAAGTGGACTTTTGAAAGAAATGTAAAGTTTATAGAGTGCTGCCATTACCCTTTTCAAGAGACAGAGAGAGATAACTCTTTCCGCACTTTTCCCGAATAAACGAAGAATTCCATTATTTGCTTTCAAATCAGGGCTTATGACCAATATCGGAAAGAACTTGATGAGCTCCTTCTAAAGAGGGACAATAAGAACTGTTTTATGAAACAAAAACTGAAAATATATTCAAGTTTGAATGATGAATAGCACATGTTGCATTTTTAAGTCAATTTTATTATTTCATGTTTTTCTGACTGCATTCTACAAGCACCATTGATTAGGAGGGGCCCAAGAAAAAAACACATTTTGGTCAAAACTGTTCAAACTTTTGAAGAAATCTTTGAAATATAGGTCGACACCAGTAATTATAATGCTTATGTAATCTATTCACACCAATGACAATTAATCCACATCAAAGACATTTCATTCCACACCAGACTGAAAGGACTCCACTCTACATGTACAGCAACTTACAAAACTAGTTGCAAATGCAAACATGTGGAATTCCTTGTATGAAATATCTTTCTGATATGGTTCCTCTTCATTAATACCACCATTCCCTGACAGTTAGTCTCAGAAAGCTCTGACTTATTACTTACCAAGATTTAGTGTCATAATCTGGTATTTAAGAGAAAGAGAGATCATTTGCTCCTGCCACTTATACAGTTTAGCCTCCGGGTACCTCTTGCTGTTTATGTTTGAGACCTTAATTCAGATTGAGGTTCACAGAGGGTAAATTTAGTGATGCTACACTGCTGTGCAGGGTAGCATCACCAAATTCACCCTCTGGGAACCTCATTTTTCAGATGATAGTCTGCTTATTCTCTGGCTTGTTGATACATGTATTTATAAACTGAAATGTTATAAACCAATATTTTTTGTTATGCGTATAAATATTTTTTTATCAAATAAAGTGCTTATCAGTAAATAAATGTTTTCTTAATTATCCTTAATCAACCCTTCATCAATAACAGTATGTAGTTGGTCTGAGGGGAATTGGTCTTTTGAGAATTGGCCTAAAGGGAAATGGTCTAGTGGGAAAACACCCCCTGCTTGTGTGGAGTTAGTATGTTGGGGAACTGACAGTTGCTCGGTGGTTCTCCGGGGTACTCCGGCTTCCTCCACCCGTAAAACTGTCGAGGTCATGATTAGCCATTGTGCAGAAATATGTGACCTTAAACACCAATAAATAAATAATAAATAAATATATGTGTGCGTGGTGGGACCCAGGGACCCAATTTGAACAACCTTGAATCTGACCCCCTGCTAGAGATAATGCATACCAAATGTTAAAGAATTCTGACTGGTGGATCTGAATAAAAATATTTTTAAAGAAATTTTCTCATATTGCACTAAGTTAAAATTCAGACTCCCATAGGGAACCCAAATATTAACCGAGAAACTCGATTTGAACAAACTTGAATTGAGATGATGTATATATATATGAGAGGATTCTGACTGGTGAATCTGAAGCAGAAGATTTTTAAAGAATATTCCACGCATTGCACAAAATTAAAGTTTGGGCTCCCATAGGGAGCCCAAATATAAAGCCAGCAACTCAATTTGAACAAACTTGAATCTGAGCCCCCTATAGATGTTGTATACCAAACATGAAAGGATTCTGAGTGGTTGATCTGAAGAAGAAGATTTTTAAAGAAATTTCCTCAACTTGCACCAAGATAAACTTTGGGCTCCAATAGAGAGCCCAAATACTAACTCAGGGACCCAATTTGAACAAACTTGAATCTGACTCCCCTAGAGATGTTGTATACCAAACATGAAAGCATTCTGACTGGTGGATCTGAAGACGGAGATTTTTAAAGAAATTTCCTCATATTTCTGGGAGTTAACATTTGGGCTCCTACAGGGAGCCCAATTATTATTAACCCAGGAACTGGATTTGAAAAAACTTGAATCTGACCCTCCTACAGATGTTGTATACCATACATGAAAGGATTCTGACTGGTGGATCTGAAGAAGATTTTTAAAGAAATTTCCTCAAATTGCACAAAGTTAAACTTTGGGCTCCAATAGAGAGCCCAAATTTTAACCCAGGGACTCGATTTGAACAAACTTGAATCTGACCCCCTAGAGATGTTGTATAACAAATATGAAAAGATTCTGACTTGTGGATCTCAAGAAGAAAATTATGGGTGCTATCGGAGTTATGCCACTTCTGGTGCCCCCTGTGGGTGCGGCAAGTTTATTTGTACAAACTTGAATTGACATATGATAAGGAACATGCACACAAAATTTGGTTCAATTTGGTCGAGTAGTTAGGAGAAGTCGATAATGTAAAGTTCACGACGGACGATGATGGACGACGGACGGCAAGTGATAAGTTAAGCTCCCTTCGGTGAGCTAAAAAATCCTCCCGCCCTCATAAAAAATTTGAGGCACAACTGCCTGAGAACATAGACATTTTTTTTAATGGCCTAAATTTGATACATTTATTCTCCTAATTCTATCATAGAATTTGATATCTATTCTTCATATAATTATCAGAGAATTTTAAATTGAACAGATTTTGCAATTTACCCTAACTTACCATAGGATTTACACTCTGAACATTGAATCAGATCTTGAATTTTGCCATCTACTTTCTCTCCTGTAGGGGCGTGCTTGAAAAAATTGTGCTGTGGTATGGATCAATGAATCAGATTTCATTTCGACTTGTGCTATAAATTAATGTGATGCAAAAATTGCTTGAACATAATTAATTTCGACCCGTAATGTACCCTCGATATAGACTAAAAGTTGGCAGTGAAAACGGAGTATGGGGACTTATAGAGGCGGGGAGTCGTTTGAAGTGTTGTATGTTGGAATTAATTTCGATTTTGTGCTCATAACCTCACAGTGGGAAAAGGGTGAGTCTGAATGGGGCAGTCAGTCCCGCGAGTTGAATTAACCTGCTAACCGGACCGTCATAATGTCTACCAGCCGAGTGGACAACGGATAAAATGCGAAGAAAATGTATGTATACAATATATCTCATGGGAACCACCTGTTACTCAATTTAACGCTAAATTAAAGTCGAAACACTGTAAACCAGATGCTTCTACTTGAATAAATCTAAGATATATCGGACTTGGAGTGATAAACTAATGATGATGATTATACGGTGAAATGTAACAGAATGTCTGCAGCAGAAAATACGTTATTTCATTACACCAGGACTTCAAATCTTAGGTGAATATTGACGAACTTGCGATATTTTATAATTAGACGTACATAGTTTACTCACTTTTTTGTCAGCGAGCAGCAGGCGTAATTTACTCAAAGTGTGACAAGTCTACTCACCACCTGTTACTAGGGATCACAGCTTAAAAAAACTGAACTGATTATTGCTCGAACTCTAGCTTCAAAAAACCGAAATTGATGGATTTTTTATAACCGTTATGGATAATAAGTTGGGGCAAACCGGCGGCTGTTTGGATTTCTAAAAACATTCATCAGATTGCGATACCGGTACTACCATAAATATGCCAACGTTTCTAAATGAAACACATAATTCATGTAGTTATGCACATTTACTAGTCCCTTTCCATCTCGGGGTCCTAAACCCACTGGCAATTCGCACACTCGAACCAAACAACATTACTGTCACTCGCTTCCAACTCTCGTCAATTCATAAATTATTCGGTTGCAATGGATTCCAAATCCCACATTGTCCATGCCGTTGGCGTGCTGAAACGTTTCAAGTTGCTCGAGGAGGTTATTTTTCCCAAGTCTGCACCTATCTCGCATTTTTTGTGGGTAATACAGAGTCACTATTCCATTTCTCATGGAGTATTTTTGTGGATAATCGGGTAACAGCATTTATAAAATATTTACAGTGGTAGGGGAAGGTAAAGGAGGGAATTGAATAACTGCTGATTTTCTCCACAAAACCTGTACGATAGAAGACAGCAAGGCCTGTTGAGATAAATCTTTGGATAAAGGTGAAAATGTTTGCGATAGAAGCTCTCATGTTTTTGTGAGATTTTTTGGATAAAGGTAGGATTTATTATCAAAACTTTTATAATAAATGCATGGGTATAGGTCAAAACGTTTGCGATAGAATGGTAGTTCTAATGAAAAAGAAATAATTTAAAACAAAATATGGCCATGCTCTTATCTCCTTCGCCTCTACCCATGACCTCTTTCGACTCCTCTTACCAAAGGAGGTTCAAACTCCTCTGGACCTCCTCCGGTCAACCATGTCTGATTTC
This sequence comes from Pictodentalium vernedei, assembly GCA_031216915.1. Lineage (NCBI taxonomy): Eukaryota > Metazoa > Mollusca > Scaphopoda > Dentaliida > Dentaliidae > Pictodentalium > Pictodentalium vernedei. Next base: position 68,876,665 of record CM062295.1, on the reverse strand, counting down.
CGCATCTCCTGCTACTGCGACTGCTCCGAAGTTGTTTTTTTTCTGCTCCTTCTGTGAGCAATAAATTAAACAGAACAGATTTACATCCTAGGAATTATATCTTGTCTGTTAAAATAAGTAGCAAATACCTTTTGTCCCTATATCCCGATAAATTCTGTCTTTTGATTGGTCAGAATGCAAAATAGCCATGGCAAAGGGTGCACCTAATATCCAAGGTATATGAGAGCGTGCAACATCCAGGGTATAAGCGCACGCGAAACATGAAGGGTGTATGGTTTAAATGGAAGCCTTTCGCATCCCCTCCCCTCGGTATAAACATCGAACCCAAAAACCTGATATAGTCACAAATATCATCAGATTTCCGTACGTGTACCGCCATCAGATTTCCGACAATTCGATCATATATTGTTGCTATAAATTAAAGAGGTGAATAATTAAAGAAAACAACTTGAGACAAAAAAAATAAGAGCAAATATCGTCCTCTCCGTTCCAATGTGTTCTATGTGTCGGTTGGTACTCGGAGGACGATATGTAAACAAAATACTGTTTACTCGTTCCTCAACGACTCAAGGGATGTAACTCTATCTGTGGTCTTCTGCGTTTGTAAAACAAAACTTATTCACGAATTTGGTCCAACCTTTTACAGAGCGTGAGAAACGCGTCCATAAATTTGCTCTGCTATGTTTCTATTGTGTTTCAAACGGGACAAAAACGTTATCTGCATTAACATGTATGGTATATGAAGATTTAATACCTGCTGTCTTATTTAAACCTGCGGTTCGGTGTTTAAAACCGACACCCAGGTATTAAATCTCTATATACCATACATGTTTGCGGAGATAACTTATAATATTTTGAATTATTATAACCAATGAGCCAGTGACGTTTAGACAACGGATGTCCATGTATTTTTGTGCGGTTTAATGTCTGTGGGTCTGTAAGTGTACACCTGGTGTGGGTGGGTGTATGTTAGAAATATAGATTGACAAAAACATATATCTGACATGAAACCTGAAATCAAATAATATAAAATAAAAACTAATACGGGCAAAAGTAAAAAATGTGAATACGTAATCAACATAACTCTTTGGATTCAATAGTTGGACATATTTCGTTTAACACTTGGATTTCGGAGGTTCGAGAGAGGGATTCTAGTGTGATGTGTTGGGGTTGAGGTGAAAAAGAAAATTGGGCATTTATATTCTATACAACGTTTCAAAAGAGAGGTAGATTTCATTTTCACCCATTTAGTATTCAATGTAATTTTCGAAATGTATTGGTAGAGACGCTGATATACGATATGCACTTCGTCAAACTCTATTTCTAATTTGAGAAATAAAATTATGTTCATAAAAAATGATGGTGTCAAGTCAGTCAACTCCTCCCACCGCTGATGTTCGATGATTTGAAGGCGCTACCCTGTGACTGTAGACACAGAATATTAGCTTTCACTTATCTAATGTCATGGTGTTTACCTAGCACGAATATTTGTTACACGGTATCAACTTTCCAATTTCGACTTTGTTTTTTTTATCAATAATGACTGAACATTATGTTTGTAAATATACCATTTGAGTTGCCGAGAAGAATGTTCACCTCATCAACAGTGATTCTTTTCATTGTTGTTGTTGAGCATTCGTTATTTATTGCAACATACGTCACGTCCTCTTCAGATGACTTGGAAGTATTTTCTAAATTTGTCTAATCAGTGTTATTATTGCAAACAAGTTCTATAGAAGCCTGTGTTGTTGGGATGAGGGAGGCGATAATAAAAATCCTCCCAGGAGCCAATACTATAAAACCTTTGCAATTATATTTCTAGAATTGTGTTTCCTACCAGTAGGTAATAATTGCCGATTCGGTATCACTTGTACACGATTTGTACATGTACTTGTACATGTACGTGTACCGCCATAGGGAATCAGTGTTAAAATCGTGTACAAGTGCAAAAAATGTCGTTTTTTATGGTGATACAGAATCGGCCATTGGTTTTCAGACTTTCAGATCTCACTTTTAACGTTCAAAATACCCGTTGGCGAACGCGTACATTGTACACGTCGCTCAAGAGTGAAAAATTGTACGAAATTTCAAGAAAAATATAATTAAAAATTTGTTCTCTACGTTCCCATCGCGGATTAGACCATCGATCCATCGTTGGTGAACGCGAGCAAAAAACGTTTTGCCGATTCTGTATCAGCATAAAAAGCGGTTTGCCGATTCTGTATTACCTAAGTAGGTATACGTTCACCAACGGGTATTTGAACGGTTAAAGTGCGATCCGATCGGGGAAACCCATTTGCCGATTCTAGATCAGGAAAATCGACCTCAAAAACGTTTTTTCGACGTTCACCAACGGTGAAAAGTGGTGTAAAAGTGCAGTTACTCATCGAGGATTTTTTTTAAAATCGATTTGGGCCTACGGTACATGGAAAAAAGGTGATACCGAACCGGCAAACCACTGCCGGGAAACCCCATTTGCAGATTCTAGACCAGGAAAAACAGACTTCAAACGTTTTTTCGACGTTCGCCAACGGTGAAAAGTGGTGTAAAGTGTAGTTACTCATCGAGGATTTTTGTTTTAAGACCGATTTGGGCCTCCGGTATATGGAAAAAAGAGGTTTGTGGGTTCTAAACCACCACGTTCGCGATCGCGTTTCGGAAAGTATAGGGTTCGATTTGATCGGTGAAAACGATTTGCCGATTCATCTCAAGAACTTGAAATAAGTAATCACCCAATCATTTCACGTTCCTAATGCTAATTAACCAATCAGATTGCTTCATTCTCATAACCTAAACTTAATCATACAAAGTTATCTCCCCTCGTCGTGGGGGTGGGGGTCACACCTATCAGAAAATCGAAAGTTTCGAGAAGGTGGTCACGTGACCTGTCAAATTGAATGTCTCTACGAGTGGATTAAGAAGATCGTAATTTTAACTCTCGTCGTGGGGTGGGTTCACGACCAGAGCCGAAAAACGACTTCCTTTTTACATATCCAGGCATGAGAGGTATTAATATGAAGGGCTCGATGAATACATTACAAACATGACGTTTTTCATTTTATGCGGGGGTGGGGGTCACGCCCATCAGAAAAATCGAAGTTTCGAGAAGGTGGTCACGCAATCTATCAAATTGAAGGTCTCGACGAGTGGATTAAGATGATCGTAATTTTAACCCTCGTCGTGTGGGTGGGGTCACGACCAGAGCCGAAAAACGACTTCCTTTTTACATATCCAGGCATATGAGGTATTAATATGAAGGGCTCGATGAATACATTACAAAAAAATGACGTTTTTCATTTTATGTGGGGGTGGGGGTCACGCCCATCAGAAAAATCGATGTTTCGAGAAGGTGGTCACGTGACCTATCAAATTGAAGGTCTCGACGAGTGGATAAAGAAGATCGTAACTTTAACCCTCGTCGTGGGGTGGGGTCACGACCAGAGCCGAAAAACGTCGTTCTTTATACAAAGCCAGGCATGTGAAGTACTGATATGAAGGCTCGATGAATACATTACGAAAAAGACATTTTTCATTTTATGTGGGGGTGGGGTCACGACCAGAGACGAAAAAACGTCTTCCTTTTTACAAATCCAAGCATGTGAGGTACTGATATGAAGGGCTTGATGAATACATTACAAAAATGACATTTTCCACCATCGCCGTGGGGATGGGGTTAACACCGATCAGAAAATCAAAAGTTTCGAGAAGATAGTCGTGTGACCTATCAAATTAAAGCTATCAACAAGGATATTATGAGAATCATAATCTTTCCCTTCTTATAATGGTGGAGTTGGGACCAACCTGAAATCGAAAGTATTAAGAAAAGGTAGTTCTGGAATATATTAAATTGAGAAAACAACAAGTTGAATCTGATGCATCATTCATTTTTGATATCTGTGTTAAAAGGAGAAGTATGTTTTCAATATATGATTGTTATGCAAATTAGAGATGCACTCGCTTATTAACAAGTCACGCCTTAAGATGTTTCCTTCAATAATAACTCTGTTTACTGAACCATAGATTTGTCAATAAAAAAAATTATAAGTTGTTCTTCTAACGTTTCTACATATTGAGGATAGCCTATTTCACCATTTCCGAAAAAAGTGTGAATCCAAACTATTTTTTTTAGGAAACAATGCCCACGTCGAGAAGACATTACAAACTAAACGAGTATAATCTTGACTGAATTCAACTAAAACCGTTTGTCACGTGTTAGAAAAGATTTGTAAACAGTCTAAACACACGTGTGGAATAGGTGGCGTTATATAAATACAGCAACAACAAAAAAAACAGTGTTTACAATGTGTCCGCGTATGACTGAATGAAAATGAGAAAAAAAACTCTTTTTCTAACCACCTAATAGCGAAGCATTACATCAATAGTCGCGATATTGATGTCATCCAACAGCAGCCAAGACATTAAGCTTTTTACGTCGACATACCACTTGTCCAAAACAATTCTCTTTTAACGCTATAAAACGGGTGAAATACATCTCGGTAACGACTCCCTTTTTTTCTTGATCAGACACAGCTGTTGGTGGAAAGTTGACGGGAGGGTCGTTCAAAACAATTGATCAAATATATCGAACGAAAACGACACATTTTCTAACTACGATTGTCGCCGTATTGTAAACGTCACCACACTAATCATACAATACGATATTGGAACTGCACTACCTCTTGAATATTACAAATTTACGATTTGTATTGTCTTCAACACAAATCGTAAATTCCTTCCCGCATCACCGTACTTATACTATACCGCATCGAATTTGACATCGTCATCATCCTCTTGCTAGATAAACTTGAACTCGTCATCCGAATGGTATTGCGAAATGAGCCTATAAGGGTTAATTAAGCTCGCAAGCTCGGTGAGAGCTCGAGCTCTTGAGGTTTATTTTGAGGATTCAGTGGACTCATGTTTATTCAATGAGCCTGATATCGTTTGGTAAGGAAACACAAAATTCCAAAGCTGGTGAGACCTCACAGAACTGCCAGTTATCACAACGTTTATAGTCCGATCTTACGATCTCTGATCGATAAATTTTCCCTAACATTCCGTAACAATGGTCGATAATAGAAATTAGTATAGAAAATCGTGTGAATTGTTCTCTGAAAATTGCATTCGCTTGTGCAGTATTTCTGATTTTTTACAGATTGCGTTCAGGGTTTAGTTTAAAAAAAAAAAAAAAAACTTGTCAAATGGTTAGGTTCAAGAGAAGTAACTCTGCTAGGTTCAAAGGAAGTAACTCTGTCATCCTTAGGTAGAGGTTTATTATGAGGTCATCAGAGGTCATAATACAGGTTTGGTTCATGGAAGTAACTGCGTTCATCCGTAGGTAGAGGTTTATTATGAGACCATCAAGGATCATGATACAGGTTAGGTTCAAGGGAAGTAACTCGGTAACAACCCATCCCAAAGTAGAGGTTTATTATGAGTATATCAGAGGTGATGATACAGGTTAGGTTCAAGGGAAGTAACTTCGTAACCACTCATCCGTCAAACGGTTATGTTCGAGGGAAGTAACTCTGTAACACCTCGTCCATAGGTATAGGGTTATTATGGGGTCCTCAGGAGTCATGATACAGGTTAGGTTCATCAAATGATTAGGTTCGAGGGAAGTAACTATGTTACAACTCATTCATCCAAACAAAATTAAAATTCGATGCACCATACTAAGAATTGCTTGAAAAAAAAAAAATTAGGTTAGGTTCGAGGGAAGTAACTCTAACAACTCATCCGTTCAAACAAAAATTAAAATTCGATTCACCATATTGAGAAGTGCTTGAAAAAACCTCCAGGTTTTAGGTTATGTTCAAGTAAGTAACTCTTTAACACCTCATACTTTCAAATGGTTAGGTTCGAGGGAAGTAACTCTGTATAACAACTCATCCAAGGTTTATTATGAAGTCATCAAGGGTTATGATACGGGTTAAGTTCAAGGGAGGTAACTCTTTCACCCATAGATTCAAGGAAGTAACACTATAACACCAAGGTATATTATTAAGTCATCAGGAGTCATGATACAGGTGAGGTTTAAGGGAAGTAACGCTATCATCCGTAGATTCGGGGAAGTAGCTCTCAACTCACCTGTCAAATGATTAGGTTCGAGGGAAGTAACTCTGTAACAACTCATCCATAGTTTCGAGAGAAGTAACTCTGTAACACCATAGGTAGAGGTTTATTATGCGGTCATCAGAGGTCATGATATGGGTTAAGGTCAAGGGAAGTAACTCTGTCATCCGTCAAAATAATTCGGTTCAAGTGAAGTAACTTTGTAACACCGTAGGTAGAGGTCAATTATGAGTACAGCAAAGGTCATGATGAGTATATTAGAGACCACGTTGAGACCATCAGGTGCCAAGATACCGGTTAGGTTCAAGGAAGTAACAACTCATCTGCTCATGTAGGTTCAAGGAAGTAACTCTGTAACACCATAGGTAGAGGTTTATTATGAGGTCATCAGGGGTTATGATACAGGTTAGGTTCAAGGGAAGTGACTCTATCATTCGTAGGTTCAAGGGAAGTAACACTGTAACACCTAGGTTATTATTAGGTCATCAGGAGTCGTGATACAGGTGAGGTTTAAGTGAAGTAACTCTATCATCCATAGGTTCGAGAGAAGTAGCTTTGTAGCACCAAGGTTTACTATGAAGTCGTCAGGATAGGTTCGAGGGAAGTAATAACTCATCCCAGGTTTATTATGAAGTCATCAGGGGTTACGATACGGGTTAGGTTCGAGGACAAAGTAACAGGTTCGAGGGAAGTAACTCTGTAACACCAAGGTTTATTATGAAGTCATCAGGGTAGATTCGAGGGAAGTTACTCTGTATAACAACCCATCCGAGGTTTATGATGAGATCATCAGGGGTTACGATACGGGTTAGGTTCGAGGAAAAGTAACTCTGAATAAACCAAATAAATATTATAAAGTATAATTCGTTGCAGTTTTTGTTCCTTTTCCATAAAGAAAAATTAGATATATTAAAAATCGATAATAGAAAAAATTAATAAGACCATACAAGTTGATTGTCTGTTTCTCAAACCATTTTTTCAAAAAAAAAAGCTTTGGGGCGGGCGTTTTTTTGTTTTTTTTTCCCCGAGAGGTTGTTTATGATAATTCGACCCCCACCCAAACGCCTGGTGGATCACGCAAAATTTCCCAAAATATATTGGTTATTCACCGTAGGGGTGTTGGGTCAGAAATGAAGTGAGGTTTGAATGTTTGTTTTTATGTGAAACGTGAAAATTATGACTCAGGACGAAACGCCTCGTGGGTGAAAACGTCTCAGGATGAAACGTCTCTGGGACAAATCAAATGTCGAAGCGCCAACTTTCACAGATTTATTTTACCAATAATAAAAAAAAATCCTTTCACAACCTGCCTAACAAAAATCGTGAATCATAATTTTCCCTCATTATATTTAAAATTATCACAACCCATTTGAACGGATAGTTCATCCATAAATCATATTTTTTTTTGGAAATCTGAAAATGAAATACAAAAACGAATGTTTACGTGTTTTTATTAACCAATTCGACCGCACATACCTACTTATATGCGATTTATTTTCAACTATGTCTGTTACTTTTATATCAAGCAACGGTTACTGTTAGTTATCCAATTATCCTGCTTCTCAAATGCATTTATTTAAATTAACTGGGAAACTCGTAACGGTTTCAAATAACAGGACACAAATTCCCAATGACAGTCATTTACAATACATATGTTACTAAAATAAATGCCAGGAGACTGTGTTCCATTCAACATAGAACCTGACTTTGCAGACTTTTCTGAAGATTGGTGCGAATCAAACGTGGCGCGAATCGACCACTCCCCTTTGTGACTGTTTGTTGTCAGACTGAAAGACACCTTCCTTCTTGCTCTCATTATGACTTACCTTTTACAAAATAAAACACTTTCTGTCGTGAATATTGCTGAAACCCACCCACTTTATTAAGTATGATGTAGAAAAAGCTTGAAGTGTTAATTTAAAAAAAAGAATTCGTCAACTCATCGATATCGATTTACCGAAATGCGCACAATATCTCATGGTTTTTTTAAAGATGTTTTGATGACGTAAAAAGGTTGCAAGCGCAGCAAAAATGACCATGCGCGCGGGCCTGAAAAATATAGAGGTTCTTTTTCTCGTCTAATGTAATTAATAATACATCAATATTTTTAAAAAAAAATCAGTTTTTAACTGATAGTAGTGTTGTTGTTATGACTGATAGGTTAGGGCTTTTATTACGAGTACATCAAGGTGGACAGCTCTTTTCCATTCCCTCACCCGAGTCCGTTTGCGTGAAGACTTCTTTTTTTTAATTCAATTCAAGAGGTGTTAACCTCATCGAGATTTGGAAACGGTTTTATAACTTCACGAAATATACATTTCTCTTTTTGTTTGCTTAATTTTTATATAAAAGTAATGACTAAGAGTTTGTTGAACCTAGAAACGTCTTTTAGATTTTCTTCTTGATAAGACGCAAAACACGACATCAAACGCAGTTTATCTTTCTTGCTTCACACGTTTTCGAGTTGTAAGCATCGTTTGCTTTTGACCAATCTGTCTTGAAAATTGAATATGTGTTTGGTAAGCGGATCGAACGATTTTTTCATCTTTTTTTTTACCCTCCAGAAGAACTTTGAATTCTCCTCTTTCGCTCACGAGAACCCATTGATCATTTCCAGGTCCGATCCAGGTGAGCAATATACTGTAACACATCGCGCTATCGTAAGGACGATGCTGCTCTTTGTAAGGATTTTATAACCTACATTAGGTAGGGATACGGACCCTCTAGAATTTCAAATTCTCGACATTATCCCTATCTTTTTTACACAGAAGAGTAATAAGACCTAATCTCTGAGACTCTAACAGATTTTACCAGAGATAAAACGCTCAGGTTGAGATACTGCCACTTCATGTTCTAATGATACTGAAACGGGAGTTCTCTCTCTGAATACTACTATGAAAAATTATGATTATAACCGTCGACTAAATTGTCCAACACCAAAAAAAATATATATTTCCTATACACCTGCCTAGCCGGCCCCACCCCTCCCCTCCCTCCCTTTTCCTACCCCCGTCCCCTCCCTAACCCCCTTCATCCCCTTCCCTAATCCCCCTCCCCTCTCCTTCACTACCCCTCCCCTCCTTCCCTATCCCCCACCACCTCCCCTTCCCTAATCCCTTCCCCTTCCCTAATCCCTCCACTCTCCTCCCCTCCCCTAATCCCCTTCCCCCTCCCCTCCTCATTCTCTAACCCCCCTCCCTAACCCCATCCATGATCCCCCTTCTCCAATCCCCCTTCCCCAATCCCCCTACCCCCTCCCTACCCCCCCCCCTCCCTAACCCCCTCCCTAATCCCCCACCCCAATCCCCCTCCCCTTCCCCCTCCCATGAAGTGGCGGTATCTCAACCTGAGCGTTTTATCTCTGGTAAAATCTGTCAGAGTCTCAGAGATTAGGTCTTATTACTCTACTGTGTAAAAAAGATAGGGATAATGTCGAGAATTTGAAATTCTAGAGGGTCCGTATCCCTACCTAATGTAGGTTATAAAATCCTTACAAAAAGCAGCATTGTCCTTACGATAGTTTAGAATTTCACCCCTGTGCAATAGTGCGAAACTGTGGAGCGGAACCTTAAAGAGAAAACAAGAGTGATCTCCCCCTGGATTTCACTCAGGCAAAATAATCTGGAGTCTATCCTGAGATGAATGAACAAAAAACACAAGTCTCTATTTCCAACCAGTAAAAAGATACAGCATGGCCTTCCTGATTGCCGAATAGCTTTTTCAGCCAGATTTTACCCGATTTTGACAACCACACCACACCACCACCCCACCCCCCGATTTCTCTGAGCCACTTCAGATAGTATTTTTGTTATTACCACCAGCCACATTGACTACCCAGGTCCTGCCAATAGCACTGTTAAATATAATCAAAATGTAAAACAATAAGAACTAATAACCATAGCTTTGGGGGGGGGGGGGGGTTGCTCTCTAGATATGAAAGCGTGAACAGCTTAACGGACGGATGACACACAGACATGACACCAATGACCAAAATGAAAAAGTAGACGCCATGACTGCAAATCTCTGGTCAACACTAACAACCAGGCTGTCCATAACTGCATAAATTTGTCATAAATACGAGGCTCGGTGTTTAGGAAAGGCAGTGCTCTACCTTAATGTTTTTGAAATCTTGACGAAAATTCAAAACAAGTGCGAAATTAGGCTACATCAACAAATTTCTCAAAATTCCACTTATTTCCTTCCAGTTGTGCTGAGATATCACTTGATGAATGTCAACTACTACTAACAATAGCACACAAACCAGAAATAATGAAAAGTTTTTTGAAAAATGGTGTATTTATAACTCAAACACAAATAAGGAACTTCCTGGTTCAAGAATTGACACCGTCGGCAGAATGCTCTTTAAGGTTCCGCTCCACAGTTTTCCAGGCATTTCCAAATGTGACATGCCATACACTCTCTTCAAATGCAAATATCCTGTAACTTAGTTATCAAACCCATTACATGTATTACATTTCCCAAATCCACAAAAAACATATAACACTATCTGACTAAGTAGAAATAAACAAGCTGAATGTGGGTGGAATTATTTATTGTCAAAGGCAAGACTTCAACCTGAAAAATTGCCTGAAAAAATACCGAAACCAGTCATTTTCAGCCACCTAGCAGCCTCAAAAGCAGAATTTTCCCACCAACCCCGCCTACCCACCCCTGGAGCAGAGCATCCCTTGTTTCTAAAATGCAAAAAAAAATGTATATGTTTCCGTCTCATTTTTTAGTTACCTGTCTGGTAACAAACCCGTGTAAAAATTACATTTAAAAAAATAGCCAATTTTTCGAAGCCACTGTTTCCCACAATTCATCTGGGAATTTACCCCTATGTATCAGACTCCAACTTTGGGACCAAAACTTCAAATTCTCTTGTCCAACAAAAAGCCTAATGTAATCATATATCTGATACTAAAAATATTTCTCTATTTTACATGGCCTTAGTTTCAACATACGCCCTTTGTTTAGAATTTCACCCCTGTGCAATAGTGCGAAACTGTGGAGCGGAACCTAATAAACCTCTACCTATGGTGTTACAGAGTTACTTCTCTCGAAACTATGGATGAGTTGTTACAGAGTTACTTCCCTCGAACCTAATCATTTGACAAGTGAGTTGAGAATTACTTCCCCGAATCTACGGATGATAGCGGTACTTCCCTTAAACCTCACCTGTATCATGACTCATGATGACCTAATAATATACCTTGGTGTTATAGTGTTACTTCCTTGAATCTATGGATGACAGAGTTACCTCCCTTGAACTTAACCCGTATCATAACCCTTGATGACCTCATAATAAACCTTGGATGAGTTGTTATACAGAGTTACTTCCCTCGAACCTAACCATTTGAACGTATGAGGTGTTAAAGAGTTACTTACTTGAACATAACCTAAAACCTGGAGGTTTTTTCAAGCACTTCTTAATATGGTGAATCGAATTTTAATATTTGTTTGAACGGATGAGTTGTTAGAGTTACTTCCCTCGAACCTAACATAATTTTTTTTTTTTTTCAAGCACTTCTTAGTATGGTGCATCGAATTTTAATTTTGTTTGGATGAATGAGTTGTTACATAGTTACTTCCCTCGAACCTAATCATTTGATGAACCTAACCTGTATCATGACTCCTGACGACCTCATAATAACCCTATACCTATGGACGAGGTGTTACAGAGTTACTTCCCTCGAACATAACCGTTTGACGGATGAGTTGTTACGAAGTTACTTCCCTTGAACCTAAGCTGTATCATCACCTCTGATATACTCCTAGTATCACGATCCTTGATGATCTCATAATAAACCTCTACCTACGGATGAACGGAGTTACTTCCATGAACCAATCCATAATTATAACCTCTGATGACCTCATAATAAACCTCTTCCTAAGGATGACAGAGTTACTTCCTTTGAACCTGGCACAGTTACTTCCCTTGAACCTAACCATTTGACAAGGTTTCTTTTTGTTTGTTTTTTTAAAACTAAACCCTGAACGCAATCTGTAAAAAATCAGAAATACTGCACAAGCGAATGCAATTTTCAGAGAACAATTCACACGATTTTCTATACTAATTTCTATTATCGACCATTGTTACGGAATGTTAGGGAAAATTTATCGATCAGAGATCGTAAGATCGGACTATAAACGTTGTGATAACTGGCAGTTCTTTGAGGTCTCACCAGCTTTGGAATTTTGTGTTTCCTTACCAAACGATATCAGGCTCATTGAATAAACATGAGTCCACTGAATCCTCAAAATAAAACCTCAAGAGCTCAAGCTCTTACCGAGCTTGCGAGCTTAATTAACCCCTATTGCCTAATTTCGCAATACCATTCGGATGACGAGTTCAAGTTTATCTAGCAAGGGGATGATGACGATGTCAAATTCGATGCGGTATAGTATAAGTATGGTGATGCGGGAAGGAATTTACGATTTGTGTTGAAGACAATACAAATCGTAAATTTGTAATATTCAAGAGGTAGTGCAGTTCCAATATCGTATTGTATGATTAGTGTGGTGACGTTAGAATACGGCGACAATCGTAGTTAGAAAATGAGTCGTTTTCGTTCGATATGTTTGATCAATTGTTTTGAACGACCCTCCCGTCAACTTTCCACCAACAACTGTGTCTGATCAAGAAATAAAAGGGAGTCGTTACCGAGATGTATTTCACCCGTTTTATAGCGTTAAAAGAGAATTGTTTTGGACAAGTGGTATGTCGACGTAAAAAGCTTAATGTCTTGGCTGCTGTTGGATGACATCAATATCGCGACTATTGATGTAATGCTTCGCTATTAGGTGGTTAGAAAAAGAGCTTTTTTCTCATTTTCATTCAGTCATACGCTGACACATTGTAAACACTGTTTTTTGTTGTTGCTGTATTTATATAACGCCACCTATCTTAAAATATTTTAACTCCTATTGTAAAAAACAAAACAAAACAACTTTTCCACACGTGCGTTTAGACTGTTTACAAATCTTTTCTAACACGTGACAAATGGTTTTATTTGAATTTAGTCAAGATTATACTCGTTTAGTTTGTAATGTATTCTCGACGTGGGCATTGTTTCCTAAAAAAAAAATAGTTTGGATTAACACTTTTTTCGGAAATGGTGAAATAGGCTATCCTCAATATGTAGAAACGTTAGAAGATCAACTTATAATTTTTTTATTGACAAATCTATGGTTCAGTAAACAGAGTTATTATTGAAGGAAACATCTTAAGGCGTGACTTGTTAATAAGCGAGTGCATCTCTAATTTGCATAACAATCATATATTGAAAACATACTTCTCCTTTTAACACAGATATCAAAAATGAATGATGCATCAGATTCAACTTGTTGTTTTTTTCAATTTAATATATTCCAGAAACTACCTTTTCTGAATACTTTCGATTTCAAGATGGTCCCACCTCCACCGTTATAAGAAGGAAAAGATTATGATTTTCATAATATCCTTGTCGATAGCTTTAATTTGATAGGTCACACGACAATCTTCTCGAAACTTTTGATTTTCTGATCGGTGTTAACCCCATCCCCACGGCGATGGTGGAAAATGTCATTTTTGTAATGTATTCATCAAGCCCTTCATATCAGTACCTCACATGCTTGGATTTGTAAAAAGGAAGACGTTTTTTCGTCTCTGGTCGTGACCCCACCCCAACATAAAATGAACAATGTCATTTTCGTAATGTATTCATCAAGCCTTCATATCAGTACCTCACATGCCGACGTTTTTCGGCTCTGGTCGTTACCCCACCCCCACGAGGAGGGTTAAAGTTACGATCTTCTTAATCCACTCGTCGAGACCTTCAATTTGATAGGTCGTGTGACCACCTTCTCGAACCTTCGATTTTTCTGATGGGCGTGACCCCCACCCCCACATAAAATGAAAAACGTCATTTTTGTAATGTGTTCATCGAGCCCTTCATTTTAATACCTCACATGCCTGGATATGTAAAATGGAAGTCGTTTTTCGGCTCTGGTCGTGACCCCACCCCACGACGAGGGTTAAAATTACGATCTTCTTAATCCACTCGTCGAGACCTTCAATTTGATAGGTTACGTGACCACCTTCTCGAAACTTCGATTTTTCTGATGGGCGTGACCCCCACCCCCACATAAAATGAAAAACGTCATTTTTGTAATGTATTTATCGAGCCCTTCATATTAATACCTCACATGCCTGGATATGTAAAAAGGAAGTCGTTTTTCGGCTCTGGTCGTGAACCCCCCCCCCCCCCCCACGACGAGGGTTAAAATTACGATCTTCTTAGTCCACTCGTAGAGACATTCAATTTGATAGGTCACGTGACCACCTTCTCGAAACTTTCGATTTTCTGATGGGTGATGGTTAATTAGCATTGGGAACGTGAAATGATTGGGTGATTACTTATTTCAAGCTCTTCGAGCTTTGGTTTTTGGTATACATTGCTCTAGCATTATATCCACGTTATTAAACGCGATTCACCTCACAAAATTCAAGAGATGAATCGGCAAATCGTTTTCACCGATCAAATCGCACCCTATACCGTCCGAAACGCGATCGCGAACGTGTGGTCTAGAACCCACAAACCTCCTTTTTTCCATATACCGGAGGCCTAAATCGGTCTTAAAACAAAAATCCTCGATGAGTAACTACACTTTACACCACTTTTCACCGTTGGCGAACGTCGAAAAAACGTTTGAAGTCGGTTTTTCCTGGTCTAGAATCGGCAAATGGGGTTTCCCGGCAGTGGTTTGCCGGCTCGGTATCACCTTTTTTCCATGTACCGTACGCCCAAATCGATTTTAAAAAAAATCCTCGATGAGTAACTACACTTTTACACCACTTTTCACCGTTGGTGAACGTCGAAAAAACGTTTTTGAGGTCGATTTTCCTGATCTAGAATCGGCAAATGGGTTTCCCCGATCGGATCGCACTTTAACCGTTCAAATACCCGTTGGTGAACGGATACCTACTTAGGTGATACAGAATCGGCAAACCGCTTTTTTATGCTGATACAGAATCGGCAAAACGTTTTTTGCCCGCGTTCACCAACGATGGATCGATGGTCTAATCCGCGATGGGAACGTAGAGAGCAAATTTTTAATCATATTTTTCTTAAAATTTCATACATTTTTTCACTCTTGAGCGACGTGTACAATGTACGCGTTCGCCAACGGGTATTTTGAACGTTAAAAGTGCGATCTGAGAGTCTCAAAACCAATGACCGATTCTGTATCACCATAAAAAACGACAGTTTTTGCACTTGTACACGATTTTAACACTGAATCCCTATGGCGGTACACGTACATGTACAAGTACATGTACAAATAGTGTACAAGTGATACCGAATCGGCAATTATTACCTACTCCTACCTATTAATATAACTGCCAAAAATAAATCATTAGCATTTTATAAGATGTGGCAATTTGACAGTTGGCAAATTGCCATATCCTTTAAAATGTTGATGATTCATATCACCCCATTCAAAATCATAACTAAAAAATAACAATTCCAGAAAATACAATTGTAAAAGTTTTATAGGATTGGAACCAAAATAGCTTATCTCTTTGTACAAGTACTGTTCTCTGTGACGGCTGATGTTAAACAATAGTTGTAACTCATACATTTATATGGCCAGTTAGAAATGCACACTTTCTAACTCAATGGCAAAACTTGTTGAAGAACTGGATGTTGTGAACTACCACAGAAGGCAGATTGCTAGTGGGTTAGAAATTGTGCTATAATAAGTCACCAGCAAACTCCTAGCCCCCACGAAAAAAGAGATGAAAAAAACATGTGATTTCCTTCATTTCTAGGTTTACAGCCGAATTCATATTCCGGAGGAAATAGAAGTGCCACATCTAAATGTCGAGAGAGTCTCTAGCGTTCTAACTCAGCATCAATTATTTTCTGTTTTTGTCTATTTGGCAGTTATTTAATCTCTTATTTTCTCGAAAACTAAAAAAATGGTAATCTAATATTTCATTTCAGCCTGAAAGAGATGTTCACTCATCAAGGGTCGTTCTCTTTCTCTTTACGCTAATATTCTCTTTCGCCTTTTATAATAAATAATTAATTAGTGTGTTTTTAATCTCATAATCGATGATTTCCAAGTGATCTTTCAATCGCAGTCTGGCGCTAGCCTTTTCACCCCTACCACCCCCCCCCCCAACCCTGTATATATATAACTTTCAATCGACAATGTTTGGGCTAGTTTTATGACCCCATTTCCAGTGGCGCTAGATCGAAACTGTATTCTGCAGATGGGTGACGTAACATGTGAGGCAAAGGACAAACATTCTCGGAACAATAACCATTTATTCCAAAGGTCGTGCTGCAGACAAACTGTATTGTATTACTCTAGCATATTTTAGTTCACCTACTCGCAAATTTCGAAAACAGTCTCTGTGCAGTTACTCGCCCCACTCCAAATGTTTAAATTATACAATCGCATTCCATTTCAATCTTAGCTCACAGATCGAGTATTCTGTACATAGTGGGTAATTTATACATGTTGGGGCGGTGTAAACGGAAGTCCGCAGGAAAGATAGTCTGTCTGACATTAGGTCCCAGAAAGTGTAGTCCTGGGTCTTCCATTGTTGGGAATATTAGCCCCGGTTCATTTAATCCTTGGAAATATTGTCCAATGGACTATGGATCCTTAGGATCGATTGCCCACTATCTAGGAATGTATGTTCTGAGTATACTTACATTCCTGGAGGGTGGAAATCATAGTCCACCAGGACAGCAGAAAACAGATTTTTTGGACACATGACAAAGCCTCTTTATTGTTTCTTTTGCAAAATTTCCCCTCTCGTTTAGAATTTTTAAATATATTCCATTCAACGACTTTTTCAGGGCATTTCCGTCTTCGGACGACAATAGGTATGATCCATTCTTTATCAGTCCTCTTGTCAAATATGAATCTTCTGCATTTCCTCCTATTCTATCAGATTTTCTCGATTTTGTTCAAAACTTTTGTACCAATTGGAAAGTCCTGCAAATAAATTCAAAATGGTTGATAGAGGAGTGAAGGCGAATGGACTTTTCAAATAGTGTGCTCATGAGTCTGTCTGTCTGTCTGTCTGTCTGTCTGTCTGTCTGTCTGTCTGTCTGTCTGTCTGTCTGTCTGTCTGTCTGTCTGTCTGTCTGTGTATATATGTATGTATGCCTTGTGTGTGTGTGTGTGTGTGTGTGTGTGTGTGTGTGTGTGTGTGTGTGTGTGTGTGTGTGTGTGTGTGTGTGTGTGTGTGTGTGTGTGTGTGTGTGTGTGTGCGTTTGTCTTACCAACTTGACGAGGTAACTAGACAAAAGAGTTTGCGTGTTTCGCCTTACCGAGGTACAAAAGACAAAAGAAACCCTTTACCTCGGTTGTTTTCCCAGAACTGTACCGGCAAAACGAGGTTGAAACCGTTAGTCCACACAAAGGACAGACAATGGGGTACCTCGGTATGTAGGGAAAACAAGACTGTGTGTGTGTGTGTGTGTGTGTGTGTGTGTGTGTGTGTGTGTGTGTGTGTGTGTGTGTGTGTGTGTGTGTGTGTGTGTGTGTGTGTGTTGTGTGTGTGTGGGTTTGTCTTACCAACTTGACGAGGTAACTAGACAAAAGAGTTTGCGTGTTTCGCCTTACCGAGGTACAAAAGACAAAAGAAACCCTTTACCTCGGTTGTTTTCCCAGAACTGTACCGGCAAAACGAGGTTGAAACCGTTAGTCCACACAAAGGACAGACAATGGGGTACCTCGGTATGTAGGGAAAACAAGACTGTGTGTGTGTGTGTGTGTGTGTGTGTGTGTGTGTGTGTGTGTGTGTGTGTGTGTGTGTGTGTGTGTGTGTGTGTGTGTGTGTGTTTCGGTGGGAGTGTGATTTCTGCCCTTTATATAGTAACTGGAATCAAGTTGTCATCACTATCCAGCTCCCTTTTACCCTCATCATCCACCTCTACCCCTATTACCTCCATCTATAAATCGATATTTGTGAGAATATAGTCGATTATTGTTCTTCGACGATCGTTCGTCCTCCGGGTACTTTCCCATTACATCTCCCATCTCTGTTCAGCATCTTCAGACTAGGCTCAATTGTCCAACAGCTTCCATCCATTCCTGTTGACTTTCTGGATGCCGTCTTCTTTATCACATGTTTATCCATTAAAGTCTCCCATCAGTCCCCTGTTTTCTAATTCCGTGATGTTGGACCTAAGTGTTGAGTATATTGAGTCTTTCCACTCAATGTTTCTTCCCTCCATCACACAGTGCACAATCCCAAAGGCAACACTTTGGTTTTTCAGATTAACCTTTACCAATTTCTTTAGATACTTCACCCGAGGTATTAACAACTGCCAGATCTGTGATCGACGACAGTTTAAATCACCCTGTATGCACATGCATACACCCCTCCCCCTTTTTGCCTTTCGTTCGTCCCACACCTATCAACATGCACGCCCTTTCCTTACTTGGTCTACCCGTACATCGTGCCTTACCCACATCTCGCCTAAGCTTGTGACATCAAAGTACTCTCCCTCGATCAGCTATTTAACTCACTTTCCTGTGGCGACCCTAGATGTTGTTGTACTCCACTTTCAGAGTACCGAGATTACAAATATTGATCATATTTTTTCCTGACGATAACCTCGATAATCTCGTCCTCTCACCATAGCTCTTGTTCACCCCATCTGTGTTTACTCTTGCTATTACGTCTGGCCTCCCACGGCGATCGTCTGCAAAAAAGGCTGTGCACCTGTAGATTTTTTCAACCAACACTTGTGTTCCTATCCTGCTAAGATGCAGCCCGTTTTTCCCGTACATGCTCCCCTAACCCCCAAACATGTCCCAGTGATTAGCAATAAAGGGTATACCCTAATCAGCACTCCTCCAACTCCTCGTTCAATTCAGCCTATAAATAGCAGAATTATGCTGGGAAAAGTGTTAAAAGGAGTCATTAGAACCCCTAGTAATTTGTAATAAAATACTAAGTGAGTACGTAAATGTGCTTGGTGGACAGGTTATACTTGTATAGCATAGAAACATATATTAAAATTTTGGTGCACGAATGCACACAACGGGTTTGGTGGAAATCACTGAAAATCAAACCTTGCTATTATACCAGTCAATCCCAGGGCCCATTGTTTTAAGATGAACACCAGATATGCTTGCAGGTGTGCACACCAATTGGTATAATACTGTCAAAGTATGGTAAATCAATTGACAGAAGGTATGGAGAAGACCCCTATAATGTCAAATATACTCAGATAAACCAAAACTGTTTTGAAGAAGTGATGATTTTCGGACGCTTTTGTTTGTAAAGTTGTCATGTGGTGGGATGTTGTCTCGCTACTGATGTGATGGAACTTTGACTTGGGACTTAACTGTCAAACTGTTCCATTGTTCTGTCATCTCAACCTGATTTGAAGAAATGCAACAGTGGTTTGATGCTTAGTCAGCTCTGACCAGTTTTAACCAGAACCGGCTAAGCTATCACATGTACCTCTAACAGAACACCTCCCAGACCGACAACTATTGACACTTGGAGGTTCCCGTTGAAAGTATGGAACTGACTGGTGGAGTCACTCCGTTGGCAATGGGTGCCTCGTGTTCACTTGATCCACTCAAAGTTGCGTGGTACCTTGTTCAGCAGGAAATACTCAATCATGCCCAAGGCTAGCCACATCCCACTGGGTATAGAAGAGCCAGCAGGAACCCAGATCAGACATTCTCGGGTCAGCGCGCACAGCCGATGGACATGTGCTTATCAAACTCGTCTTGGTAAATTTGTGGCTCTGCAGATTTTGACTGCCTTTAAAAATAACTACCATCACTGTAGTAAACCGAACTCTGATTTTGTCAGTGTTAAATTGTATTGATGAATATTGTTGAAGCTTGTTTAGACCATCAAGAGAATAAATGCATATAGAAAAATATCTGCTGAGTACTTGCCTGCTGAACCATCCATTGGCTGAAACTTTCAATATTTGCAAGACAGACGAACCAACCGACGATACACGGATAATTTGGGCCACCTCATAAGAAATTGAAAATTGAAAATCCCTGAAGTCCTTACCAAATCCACTATTACCAGGACGATACCCCGTTATGCCGCACAATGCCATAATCTTCGAAGTTTTGTACACGTCCACCAGTCTTACTGACATCATCTCCCTGATGATGTTGTTGTAACCCAAATTAAACCCTACTACCGGATCTGATCCTGATCCCACCACAATACCACCCTGTTCCTCTAACATCTGCCCATTGGAAACACAAAACAGTCCGATTTGAGCTGCCAGGACCACTGTCAATCTTATCAATTCCACGTACAATGCACCGTCCTGCTACAACTAACTTCCTTTCATTCTCATTCTTACTTCTCTCCTCAGATCATATATCACCTATATCATCCGCAACTTGCATCCCAAATCTTCTTCCTTTTGACCGTTCTTCTTATCAGCACCACAAACCACCGCCCCTATGTTGTCTCCTCCTTCATCCCTCTCCTAGTTACATCGGAATCTGACACACCGAATCTATATTTTAAGTACCGCTTAGTAGACTTGGTAGCCATACGCTGGTTGTGACCTCCTGTTTCTACCCTTTACTGGCCTGGCGCTTCCCCCCGAACATTCCTACTGGACCCACCCTCCTCACTTGAATACTCCACATCAAACACCACCACCATCCCCACGTTTCATTCCTTCCTGCTTCCTTTTTGAATAATCAGCCACCTTCCATCCACCCGCCATCTCCCAATCGTAAGTAACTTTCGTCAGATTACCCCAGCTATAACAGCACTTCACAGCCTCCCCTCAAGTTCCGCTCCAACCCACCACACTTCTCTAACAACTGTAAGATATCCCTTCAATTCTGACACAACTCACCATACTTTTTATTACACTGCATGTAAGCTTCCTCCATCTGCATCCCTTTACAATCATTTGCCTCCTCCATCTGCACACATCAACTCACCCCTGAGCATTGGGCTCCTAGCACTCCTCTACTAACCATACTTACCTCCGTCTGGACACAAGATTAACACTTACCAACCGTGCTTACAAATGCAATAATCAATAAGTAGTAAAAACCGAAACCAACTGCTACACACGAAAAAGGGCAACGTAAAATAAATCAATAAAAATTCCCGAAAAACTATGACCTAAACCTACTTGCTTCACCTTATATAATAATAATAATAATAATAATAATAATAATAATAATAAAAATAATAATAATAATTAACTCAATTTCCCCGCTATTCCTACCCCATTCTCCCTCCTAATCTCCCACCATTTAGCCAAAGATTTTTTTATAATTCCACGCATCAGTGCTTTCTCGATCTCCCTACAGTTAAAACTAGAAGTCCTGTCGCGAACTGTGCGCTTATCTAGGCTTAATTGCGCGTAGGAATTGCGCGCAATTGCTATATAGAATGGCATCGAAAGCACGGCAGGTTCTCCTGGTTAGTTATAGCAAACACAGGCAATGTTTCTGCCAATGGACCTTCGGGTTACCCGGAGGTCCATTGGCTGAAACATTGCTTGTGCACAGGCCATATGTACAGAATTTGATAGCCTTACTCTGGCCATAACACGTACATTAACGCGCAGATCAAAGTGCTATTTGTGCGCATTTCATGACAGGACTTCTAGTTAGGCTTTTCCCTCTGGAAAAGACTATTGTTTTTCTACGGATTATTATTTTTTTATTTTTATTTTTTTTTTTTTTTGGAGTTTTTTTTTTTTGGAGTTTTTTTTTTTTTTTCCACACATTTTGTCCGTACGATTCAGAAGCCATTTTCGAACCGATTTTCACGAAATTTTGCACACGCATAGAGGGGCACAAAATCTAAAAATGTACCCAAGTGGAATTTTCGATTTAACCCTTATTTCCTCAGAATTGGCAAAAAACTGCCAAAATTGGGGTTTATCGGCACTTTCTCGAAACACGTCTTGTAGATTTTTTTATACATTCGTCTTTGCTAGACCTGTCTGTGACACGCCCTTTGATACACACGACATATCAGGCGATGCATATGGTAACCCTCCACAGGCTGCCAAACATCGAAATTTTGATGAAATAGGCCGGTTTCAGGCTCCCACCGCACCCAAACAATACACGAGAGATAAATATAACTTTCTTTACTGGGAGTGGAATGCACCGAAGATCATTTTTGTCAGTAATAAGGGTGTTCAAAAAACCAAGCGTTAACCCGTTTTGGGCTGGTTAAACAGCAATACCCCCATAAAGCTCAAAAATTTGTATTTTCCGTGGATTTCTCTAAACGAGTCTTGTAGATTTTCAAGAAAAATTTGTCACTTCCAGGCCTTGGTGTGACAATAGAAGTTGCATGGACAAAATACTGCGGTGAGCATTTCTTAACCCTCCACGGGCTGCTAAAAGTCAAAATTGTGATAAAATGGGCTGTTTTTGGACGCCAACAGCACCCAATGGGTACGCCTCAAAGAAATGTGCCTTCTTTTATCGAGCGCACAATCTATACGCAAACATTTTTGTAAGTAGTAAGGGTATTCAAAAGTCGAAGTCTTGACCCATTTTGGACAGGCTAAAGAGAGAGACCCCTTAAAATCTTAAAATTCCCATTTTCTGTGGATTTCTCTAAAAACATCCTGTAGGTTTTCAAGAAAAATTGACGACTCACAGGTCTTTGTGTGATATTACAAGTTGCATGGACAAAATATTCCGGTGAGCGTTTATTAACCCTCTAGAGGCTGCCAAGCATCGTAATTTTGTTGAAATGGGCTGTTTTCAGGCACGCACATCACCCAACGAGTACCTTAGAAATAAACATAATCTCCTTTGTTGGAAGTGGAATTCACCAAAGACCATTTTTCTAACTAATAAGGGTATTCAAAAAACCAAGCGTTAACCCATTTTGTGGTTGCTAATAGTGATACCCATCAAAGGCTTAAAAATTTATGTTTTCCCTGGATTTCTTTACAAACATCTGGTAGGGTTTTCGAGAGAAAATGGCCATTGATAGGTCATGGTGTCACATTACCAGTTGATTGGATAAATTATTCCCGTAAGCATTTGTTAACCCTCCATGGGCTGCTAAATGTCAAAATTTTCAAAAAATAGTCTGTTTTTGAACAACAACAACAACATCAAATGGGAATACAACAGAGAAACGTAACTTCTTTTACCGGGCGCAAAACTGACAGGGAAACATTTTTGTAAGTAGTAAATGTATTCAAAAATCGAGGTCTTAACCCATTTTTAACTGGTTAAGGAGATATACCCCTTAAAAGCTTAAAATTCCCTTTTTCTGTGGATTTCTCAAAAAAAAAAATTCAAGAGCAATTAACCATTCGCAGGTCTTCGAGTGACATTACAAGTTGCATGAACAAAATGTTTCGGTAACCATTTGTTAACCCCCCAGAGGCTGCCAAGCATTGACATTTGGAGAAAATGGGCTGTTCTTGGGCAACCATAACACCAAATGTGTACCTACGAGATAAACATAACCTCCTTCATTGGAAGTGGAATTCATCGTCGATCATTTTTGTAAGTAATGAAGATATTCCCAAAACCAAGCATTAACCCTTTAGAATTGGTTAAAGAGAGATACCCCTCAAAAGGTTAAAAATACATGTTATCTGAGGATTTCTTTAAAAACATCCCGTAGATTGTCAGGAAAAAATGGCCATTCTCATATCTTAGTGTGACATTACAAGTTGCATGTACAAAATATTCCTGTAAACATTTGTTAACCCTATGCAGGTTCTCAAACATCAAAATGTTGATAAAATAGGCTGTGTTTGCGTACCCACAGCACCTGAAGTTGGGAGGAGAGATCAAATTAAGTGGAAGTAGAATTCACTGAGAATTATTTTTGGAAGTAATAAGAGTATTCCAAAAACAACACTTAACCCGTTTTGGGCTGGAAAAACAATGATACCCATCAAAAGCTTAAAATTCCTGTTCTCCCTGGATTTCTCTGAAAACATCTTGTAGATTTTAAAGAAAAAATGGCCATTCACAGTTCTTGGTGTGACATTACAAGTTGCATGAATAAATATTCCTGTTGGCACTTGTTAACCCTCTACAAGCTGCCAGACATCAATATGTTGGATACATTTGAGATAAAATGGACCATTTTTAAATTGACACAGCACTCAGTGAGTATGCGTCAAACAAACATAACTCCTTTTGTCGGTCATTGACTTGTTGGACGACGATATTGACATTAACTCACTCCACCATTAATGATGGTTTTTACCTAAACAATTTTTTATCAAACTGTGTCATTTGAGACTACTATCTTCACCTTTCTCATAACATCAATGAAGGAACTTCAGTGAGACAGTTAAAAACAATTCATCAGACACTGTGGGGTCATGAAAAATCATGCAATCTCATCGGGAAAAGCCATGATTCTCCAGAATCATAAAGTCTAGTTTTAACTGTAACTGTAAAACTGGGTTTTAATCCAATTATTTCATTAGTATTCTAAGGAGTGTTGTTCTACTAGGCAAATATCTGGGGCATTCTAGAATGAAGTGTTCCATGGTCTTCGTAACTAATAAATTGTACATTTGACACACCCTTTCCTCTCCTCATTGATTCTCTCCCTCAACTCCAGTGACTTCGACCTCACCTTGAACAACAGAGACTCACATAAGATCCATCTGGGTACTCCTCAATGTCTGCAGTATCTTTGAATGTCTGAATGTTTTGGTTCCATACATGGTTAAACGTTGTTTTACACCATCTGCTGTCTGGGAGGTTTTTTAAATAATACAGGTAGCACATTTTCACATATCTATCTTTAACGTGCATCCACCCAAACTACCCTCTGACCGCCTCCAGCGCAGCTTCGTTGATTGATTCGTTTATACACCGACCCGCATCATTTTATAGAATTTCCAGGTTCCTCGCTCCTGTTTGATTTGGGGGGATCACATCCGGTCCATATGTTATACTTGGTAATCCCACCCTCTCCAAAATGTTTTTTCCAACGAACACTTTCTTAAAGCTATTACTTCCAAATAGATTTAACTCATTGCGTATCCTATTTATTTATTTATTTATTTATTTATTTATTTATTTATTTATTTATTTATTTATTTATTTATTTATTTATTTATTGGGGTTTAACGACACTTTTGACAGCCAAGGTCATCTCATGTCGGACAGTGTTACGGGTGGAGGAAGCCGGAATACCTGGAGAGAACCACCGAGCAACGGCTAGAAACGGTCAACCTCCCCAACATACTAACTTCACACAAGCAGAGTTACCATTAGGATGGTTAGCATTGGTTGAAGACAAGTGTATATACCGTCGACGTGCAGTCCACCTAAGTACACAACGCCATCGAAGTGTCTTGTCCGAGGACACAATGCGGTTGCCGCAGTTGGGGTTCGCAGGTGGATCTCTCTGCTTACAGCCTGCACTTCTACCTACTGAGCCACCGCTCGCCATTGAGTATCCTATACTACTCTACAAAACACGTACAAAACGAAAAATATATTCTAACTCTTCCTGAAAATAGCTCGATAATTAAACAAAACTGAATAGCTCAGCAAATAATTCCGTAAAATAATTTATTATCCTAACCACTAACAACATGTAATATAATATGGCATTCCTACGCCACCCCTAACCCCTTGCAACATGTAATATAACATTCCATTCCGGCGTCACCCCTAACCCATTACAAGATGTAATAAAACATGGCATTCCAACGCCATTCCTAACCCCTTACAACATGTAATATAACATGGCATTCCTACGCCACCCCTAACCCCTTACAACATGAAATAAAACATGGCATTCGTACGCCACCCCTAACCCCTTACAACATGTAATATAACATGGCATTCCTATGCCACCCCTAACCCCTTACAACATGTAATATAACATGGCATTCCTACGCCACCCCTAACCCCTTACAACATGTAAAATAACATGCCATTCCGTCGCCACCCCTAACCCCTTACAACATGTAATTAACATGCCATTCCGGCGTCACCCCTAACCCCTTACAACATGTAATAAAACATGGCATTCCTACGCCACCCCTAACCCCTTACAACATGTAATATAACATGCCATTCCGACGCCACCCCTAACCCCTTACAACATGTAATTTAACATGCCATTCCGGCGTCACCCCTAACCCCTTACAAGATGTAACTAAACATGGCATTCCTACGCCACCCCATAACCCTCACAACTTGTAATATAACATGCCAATCCTACGCCACCCCTAACCCCTTACAACATGTAATATAACATGGCATTCCTACGCCACCCCTAACCCCTTACAACATGAAATAAAACATGGCATTCCTACGCCACCCTAACCCCTTACAACATGTAATATAACATGGCATTCCTGCGCCACCCCTAACCCCTTACAACATGCAATAAAACATGGCATTCCTACGCCACCCCTAACCCCTTACAAGATGTAATAAAACATGGCATTTCTACTCCACCCCTAACCCCTTACAAGATGTAATAAAACATGGCATTCCTACGCCACCCCTAACCCCTTACAAGATGCAATAAAACATGGCATTCCTACGCCACCCCTAACCCCTTACAGGATGTAATAAAACATGGCATTCCTACTCCACCCCTAACCCCTTACAAGATGTAATAAAACATGGCATTCCTACGCCACCCCTAACCCCTTACAACATGCAATTTAACATGCCATTCCGACGCCACCCCTAACCCCTTACAACATGTAATTTAACATGCCATTCCGACGCCACCACTAACCCCTTACAACATGCAATTCAACATGCCATTCCTGCGCAACCCCTTCCCCCGATGGGGAGAGCGGCGGCGAAGTGATTAGAGCATTGGACTTTATACCGAAAGTTTGACAGTTAACTGCGCTAGGTAAAGAATTTAATCTGATCATGTGGGAACACGTAGACGCTGTGTACAAAGGCGTGCGGCACGTCGATGATTTACTTGTTTCCAACAGCAGCTAACCCTGCTTGTGCAGAGTTAGTAAGTGTGAGAGTCTGACAGTTGTTCGTCGCTGCACGATTGTTCTCCCCAGATTCTCCCCACTCCCCAGATTCTCCCCACTGTTAAACTGACCAACACTATTTAACTCTGTGGAAAATGTGGTTAAATACAAACAAGCAAACATCTCCCGAAAACATATATATATTTGCTGTATATCCACACAATGACGCTTCACTTGGCTTAGGTGGTATGTGCCTCGTTTTGATTCTCGTATTTTCTTATTCTGTATATTTTGGTGATGTACTGGGTAAAACGTAGCACCTCTTCGAAAGGGAAAATACCCCGGTGATATTTACTGGGCATCATCTCTTCGTAAGGGTAGACTAATCCTGTGATTTAACGTGGGTACACCAGAATGTGAAGTAGGGCTTAGTGCTCGTTTACTGTTGTAGACAAGATCTGTTTTACTATTAACATATTGGAGCCATTACTACTTGGGGTGGAAATTCTACAAAATAGGTATAAACGACTGACTAAACTTGACTTTATCTCCATTTTGCGCTCACAATTACCCATTGTGCAGAAATATGTAATCTTAAACACCGATAGATAAATAAACAATCCAGTGATCATTACTGGGCAGCACTTTCTGGGATGCGGGTGGGGTGTTTATGACGAAGCATTACTTATCAGAGGGTGGGAGACGAATGTGTGCATTGAGTTGGGTGTATCGCTCTTTTTGTGATCTGTAATGGCGAGATGGAGAAGACACCCAAGGGCATGTCATGTGGGGGTCTTCGTTGAATCTCTGTGGTCTATAAAGGGCATGTAATGTGGAGGTCTTCGGTGAACCTCTGTGGTCTATAAAGGGCATGTCATGTGGAGGGCTTCGGTGAACCTCTGTGGTCTATAAAGGGCATGTAATGTGGAGGTGTTCGGTGCACCGCTGTGGTCTATAAAGGGCATGTCATGTGGAGGTGTTCGGTGAACCTCTGTGGTCTATAAGGGGCATGTCATGTCGAGGTCTTCAGTGAACCTCTGTGGTATATAAAGAGCATGTCATGTGGAGGTGTTCGGTGAACCTCTGTGGTCTATAAAGGCATGTCATGTGGAGGTGTTCGGTGAATCTCTGTGGTCTATAAAGGGCATGTCATGTGGAGGTGTTCGGTGAACTTCTGTGTCTGTGGTCTATAAAGGGCATGTCATGCGGAGGTCTTCGGTGAATCTCTGTGGTCTAATCATGTGGAGGTGTTCAGTGAGCCTCTGTGGTCTATAAAGGGCATGTCATGTGGAGGTGTTCGGTGAATCTCTGTGGTCTATAAAGGGAATGTCATGTGGAGGTGTCCGGTGAACCTCTGTGGTCTATAAAGGGCATGTCATGTGGAGGTCTTCGGTGAATCTCTGTGGTCTATAAAGGGCATGTCATGTGCAGGTGTTCGGTGAACCTCTGTGGTCTATAAAGGGCATGTCATGTGGAGGTGTTCGGTGAACCTCTGTGGTCTATAAAGGGCATGTCATGTGGAGGTGTTCGGTGCACCTCTGTGGTCTATAAAGGGCATGTCGTGTGGAGGTGTTCGGTGAACCTCTGTCGTCTATAAAGACGCGATAGGGAAAGTTATAAGTAGTTACTCCTTCACAATGGATTTTGTTGTTGTTATGATAACAAAAATGTCGTGGTGTATGTAATCTGTAGTATTTACCACAAAGGTAGTAGTTAAGGCTTACAATGCATATTGTTGTTGATATCATAATAAGGATGCCGAGGTGTATTTCTTCTGTAATATTGAGTCCGTCACAATGGATATTGTTGTTGTTATAATATTAAATGTGTTTTGGTGTGTGTTTCTAGTCATAATGCCCACAGAAGTAGAAGTTACGACTTCTGAATGCATATTGTTGTTGTTATCATAATAAAGATATTTCGGTGTGTGAAGACAGTAGTATTGACGTCGAAGGTAGTAGTTACGCCTTCAGAATGCATATTGTTGGTGCTATCATTACAAAAATGTCATGGTGTATTTCGTCAGTAATATTGACCACAGAGACAGTAGTTACTCCGTCACAATGAATATTGTCGTAGTTGTTATCATAATAAAGATGTCGTGGTGTATATAGAATTAACATTGACCACAAAGATAGTAGTTACTATTTCACAATGCATGGTGGTGCTGTTATCATAATGAAGATAGCTTGGTGTATGCAGCCAATAGTAATGGCCGCGAAGGTAGTAGTTACGCCTTCACAATGAATATTGTTGGTGTTATCAAAATGAAGATAGCTTGGTGTATGTAGCCAATAGTAATGGCCGCGAAGGTAGTAGTTAACCCTTCACAATGAATATTGTTGGTGTAGATATCATAATAAAGATAGCTTGGTGTATGTAGCCAATAGTAATGGCCGCGTAGGTAGTAGTTACGCCCCTCACAATGAATATTGTTGGTGTTATCATAATGAAGATAGTTTGGTGTATGTAGCCAATAGTAATGGCCGCGAAGGTACTAGTTAACCTTCACAATGAATATTGTTGATGTAGATATCATAATAAAGATAGATTGGTGTATGTAGCCAATAGTAATGGCCGCGAAGGTAGTAGTTACGCCTTCACAATGAATATTGTTGATGTTATCATAATGAAGATAGCTTGGTGTATGTAGCCAATAGTAATGGACGCGAAGGTAGTAGTTACGCCTTCACAATAAATATTGCTGGTGTTATCATAATGAAGATAGCTTGGTGTATGTAACAAATAGTCATGGCCGCGAAGGTAGTAGTTAATCCTTCATAATGCATATTGTTGTTGTAGTTATCATAATAAAGATATATTGGTGGATGTAGCCAATAGTATTGTCAACAGAAGTAGTAGTTAATCCTTCATAATGCATACTGTTGTTGTTGTTGTTATCATAATAAATATATCTTGGTGGATGTAGCCAATAGTCTTGACTACAGAAGTAGAAGTTACTCCTTCCTAATGCATATTGTTGTTGTTGTTATCATAATAAAGATATATTGGTGGATGTAGCCAATAGTATTGTCAACAGAAGTAGTAGTTATTCCTTCATAATGCATATTGTTGTTGTCGTTATCATAATACAGATATCTTGGTGTATGTAGCCAATAGTATTGTCTACAGAAGTAGCAGTTAATCCTTCATAATGCATATTGTAGCTGTTATCATAATAAAGATATCTTGGTGGATGTAGCCAATAGTAATGTCTACAGAAGTAGAAGTTAATCCTTCATAATGCATATTGTAACTGTTATCATAATAAAGACATCTTGGTGTATGTAGCCAATAGTATTGACTTCAGAAGTAGTAGTTAATCCTTCATAATGCATATTGTAGCTGTTATCATAATAAAGATATCTTGGCGGATATAGTCAATGGTATTGTCTACAGAAGTAGTAGTTAAACCTTCATAATGCATATT
Source organism: Pictodentalium vernedei (assembly GCA_031216915.1). NCBI lineage: Eukaryota > Metazoa > Mollusca > Scaphopoda > Dentaliida > Dentaliidae > Pictodentalium > Pictodentalium vernedei. The sequence goes on along the minus strand of CM062295.1, from coordinate 68,846,227 downwards.
GTAGCTGTTATCATAATAAAGATATCTTGGCGGATATAGCCAATAGTATTGACTACAGAAGTAGTAGTTAAACCTTCATAATGCATATTGTTGTTGTTATCATAATAAAGCTATCTTGGCGGATATAGCCAATAGTATTGTCTACAGAAGTAGTAGTTAATCCTTCATAATGCATATTGTAGCTGTTTTCATAATAAAGATATATTGGTGGATGTAGCCAATAGTATTGACTATAGAAGTAGTAGTTAATCCTTCATAATGAATATTGTTGTTGTTGTTATCATAATAAAGATATCTTGGAGTATGTAGCCAATAGTATTGACTACAGAAGTAGTAGTTAATCCTTCATTATGAATATTGTTGTTGTTGTTATCATAAAAAAGATATATTGGTGGATGTAGTCAATAGCATTGACTACAGAAGTAGTAGTTAATACTTCATAATGAATATTGTTGTTGACGTTATCATAAAGAGGGTATTGGTGTATGTAATCAGTAATGCCACTAAAATATGGGTTTACTCCTTTATCCACGAGAGTGGTCCCAAACCTTATTACTTTTTGATCTGATAAATATGATATTGTGTATGTTGCTAGTACTGTTGGTATTTATACATCAGAATGCCATCCAATACGCCCTCTTTCTCGAACAGATAAAGTTGTTGTTGTGTATGGCGATAGCATTGTTGGTATTTACCCCTTTGTACATCAAAATATCACCCATTAGACCCTCCTTTTCGATCAGATAAGATAAAGATGTTATTGTGTATGGAGCTAGTATGGTTGGTATTTACCCCTTTAGTCATCAAAATACTATCCAATAGGCCTCTTTCTTGATCAGATGAAGATGTTATTGTGTATGGAGCTAGTGTGGTTGGTATTTACCCCTTTAGACATCAAAATACTATCCAATAAGCCTCTTTCTTGATCAGATAAAGTTGTTGTTGTGTTTGGAGATAGTATTGTTGGTATTTACCCCTTTAGACATCAAAATACTATCCAATAGGCCTCTTTCTTGATCAGATAAAGATGTTATTGTGTATGGAGCTAGTATGGTTGGTATTTACCCCTTTAGACATCAAAATTCTATCCAATAACCCTCTTTCTTGACCAGATAAAGTTGTTGTTGTGTTTGGAGATAGTATGGTTGGTATTTACCCCTTTAGACATCAAAATACTATCCAATAGGCCTCTTTCTTGATCAGATAAAGATGTTATTGTGTATGGAGCTAGTGTGGTTGGTATTTACCCCTTGAGACATCAAAATACTATCCAATAAGCCTCTTTCTTGATCAGATAAAGTTGTTGTTATGTTTGGAGATAGTATGGTTGGTATTTACCCCTTTAGTCATCAAAATACTATCCAATAGGCCTCTTTTTTGATCAGATAAAGATGTTATTGTGTATGGAGCTAGTATGGTTGGTATTTACCCCTTTAGACATCAAAATACTATCCAATAAGCCTCTTTCTTGATCAGATAAAGTTGTTGTTGTGTATGGAACTAGTGTGGTTGGTATTTACCCCTTTAGACATCAAAATACTATCCAATAGGCCTCTTTCTTGATCAGATAAAGATGTTATTGTGTATGGAGCTAGTGTGGTTGGTATTTACTTCTTTAGACATCAAAATACTATCCAATAAGCCTCCTTTTTGATCAGATAAAGTTGTTGTTGTGTATGGATATAGTATTGTTGGCATTTACCCCTTTATACATCAAAATACTATCCAATAGGCCATCTTTCTCGACCAGATAAAGATGTTGTTGTGTATGGAGTTAGCATTGTTAGTAGTTACTCAATTTTACACTAATATGACATCAAACATCCCATTTTCTTGATTAGATGATGTTGTGTCCATTATTATGAGAAGTCAGTAGTCTATAACAAACACGATGTGGCAATCTATATAGTTCTGATGGGTAATAAATTCAGCATGTCAATCTATATAACTCTGATGGGTAATAAACGCTGTGTGGCAATCTATATAACTCTGATGGGTAATAAATTCAGCATGTCAATCTATATAACTCTGATGGGTAATAAATTCAGCATGTCAATCTATATAACTCTGATGGGTAATAAATTCAGCATGTCAATCTATATAACTCTGATGGGTAATAAATTCAGCATATCAATCTATATAACTCTGATTGGTAATAAATTCAGCATGTAAATCTATATAACTTTGATGGGTAATAAACACGGTGTGGCAATCTATAAAACTCTGATGGGTAATAAATTCAGCATGTCAGTCTATAAAACTCTGATGGGTAATAAATTCAGCATGTCAATCTATATAGTTCTGATGGGTAATAAATTCAGCATGTCAATCTATATAACTCTGATGGGTAATAAATTCAGCATGTCAATCTATATAACTTTGATGGGTAATAAACACGGTGTGGCAATCTATAAAACTCTGATGGGTAATAAATTCAGCATGTCAATCTATATAACTCTGATGGGTAATACATTCAGCATGTCAATCTATATAACTCTGATGGGTAATAAACGCTGTGTGGCAATCTATATAACTCTGATGGGTAATAAATTCAGCATGTCAGTCTATATAACTCTGATGGGTAATAAATTCAGCATGTCAATCTATATAACTTTGATGGGTAATAAACACGGTGTGGCAATCTATAAAACTCTGATGGGTAATAAATTCAGCATGTCAATCTATATAACTCTGATGGGTAATACATTCAGCATGTCAATCTATATAACTCTGATGGGTAATAAACGCTGTGTGGCAATCTATAAAACTCTGATGGGTAATAAATTCAGCATGTCAGTCTATAAAACTCTGATGGGTAATAAATTCAGCATGTCAATCTATATAGTTCTGATGGGTAATAAATTCAGCATGTCAATCTATATAACTCTGATGGGTAATAAACGCGGTGTGGCAATCTATATAACTCTGATGGGTAATAAATTCAGCATGTCAGTCTATAAAACTCTGATAGGTAATAAATTCAGCATGTCAATCTATATAACTCTGATGGGTAATAAACACGGTGTGGCAATCTATAAAACTCTGATGGGTAATAAATTCAGCATGTCAATCTATATAACTCTGATGGGTAATAAACACGGTGTGGCAATCTATAAAACTCTGATGGGTAATAAATTCAGCATGTCAATCTATATAACTCTGATGGGTAATAAACACGGTGTGGCAATCTATAAAACTCTGATGGGTAATAAATTCAGCATGTCAATCTATATAACTCTGATGGGTAATAAACGCGGTGTGGCAATCTATATAACTCTGATGGGTAATAAATTCAGCATGTCAGTCTATAAAACTCTGATAGGTAATAAATTCAGCATGTCAATCTATATAACTCTGATGGGTAATAAACACGGTGTGGCAATCTATATAACTCTGATGGGTAATAAATTCAGCATGTCAATCTATATAACTCTGATGGGTAATAAACACGGTGTGGCAATCTATAAAACTCTGATGGGTAATAAATTCAGCATGTCAATCTATATAACTCTGATGGGTAATAAACACGGTGTGGCAATCTATAAAACTCTGATGGGTAATAAATTCAGCATGTCAATCTATATAACTCTGATGGGTAATAAACACGGTGTGGCAATCTATAAAACTCTGATGGGTAATAAATTCAGCATGTCAGTCTATATAACTCTGATGGGTAATAAATTCAGCATGTCAATCTATATAACTCTGATGGGTAATAAATTCAGCATGTCAATCTATATAACTCTGATGGGTAATACATTCAGCATGTCAATCTATATAACTCTGATGGGTAATAAACGCTGTGTGGCAATCTATATAACTCTGATGGGTAATAAATTCAGCATGTCAGTCTATATAACTCTGATGGGTAATAAATTCAGCATGTCAATCTATATAACTCTGATGGGTAATAAATTCAGCATGTCAGTCTATATAACTCTGATGGGTAATAAATTCAGCATGTCAATCTATATAACTCTGATGGGTAATAAATTCAGCATGTCAATCTATATAACTCTGATGGGTAATAAATTCAGCATGTCAATCTATATAACTCTGATGGGTAATAAACGCTGTGTGGCAATCTATATAACTCTGATGGGTAATAAATTCAGCATGTCGATCTATATAACTCTGATGGGTAATAAATTTAGCATGTCAGTCTATATAACTCTGATGGGTAATAAATTCAGCATGTCAATCTATATAACTCTGATGGGTAATAAATTCAGCATGTCAATCTATATAACTCTGATGGGTAATAAACGCTGTGTGGCAATCTATATAACTCTGATGGGTAATAAATTCAGCATGTCAGTCTATATAACTCTGATGGGTAATAAATTTAGCATGTCAGTCTATATAACTCTGATGGGTAATAAATTCAGCATGTCAATCTATATAACTCTGATGGGTAATAAATTCAGCATGTCAATCTATATAACTCTGATGGGTAATAAACGCTGTGTGGCAATCTATATAACTCTGATGGGTAATAAATTCAGCATGTCAATCTATATAACTCTGATGGGTAATAAACGCTGTGTGGCAATCTATATAACTCTGATGGGTAATAAATTCAGCATGTCAATCTATATAACTCTGATGGGTAATAAATTCAGCATGTCAATCTATATAACTCTGATGGGTAATAAACGCTGTGTGGCAATCTATATAACTCTGATGGGTAATAAATTCAGCATGTCAGTCTATATAACTCTGATGGGTAATAAATTCAGCATGTCAATCTATATAACTCTGATGGGTAATAAACGCTGTGTGGCAATCTATATAACTCTGATGGGTAATAAATTCAGCATGTCAGTCTATATAACTCTGATGGGTAATAAATTCAGCATGTCAATCTATATAACTCTGATGGGTAATAAATTCAGCATGTCAATCTATATAACTCTGATGGGTAATAAATTCAGCATGTCAATCTATATAACTCTGATGGGTAATAAACGCTGTGTGGCAATCTATATAACTCTGATGGGTAATAAATTCAGCATGCCAATCTATATAACTCTGATGGGTAATAAACGCTGTGTGGCAATCTATAAAACTCTGATGGGTAATAAATTCAGCATGTCAGTCTATATAACTCTGATGGGTAATAAATTCAGCATGTCAATCTATATAACTCTGATGGGTAATAAATTCAGCATGTCAATCTATATAACTCTGATGGGTAATAAACACGGTGTGGCAATCTATAAAACTCTGATGGGTAATAAATTCAGCATGTCAATCTATATAACTCTGATGGGTAATAAACGCTGTGTGGCAATCTATGTAACTCTGATGGGTAATAAATTCAGCATGTCAGTCTATATAACTCTGATGGGTAATAAATTCAGCATGTCAATCTATATAACTCTGATGGGTAATAAATTCAGCATGTCAATCTATATAACTCTGATGGGTAATAAATTCAGCATGTCAATCTATATAACTCTGATGGGTAATAAATTCAGCATATCAATCTATATAACTCTGATTGGTAATAAATTCAGCATGTCAATCTATATAACTCTGATGGGTAATAAACGCGGTGTGGCAATCTATAAAACTCTGATGGGTAATAAATTCAGCATGTCAATCTATATAACTCTGATGGGTAATAAACGCGGTGTGGCAATCTATAAAACTCTGATGGGTAATAAATTCAGCATGTCAATCTATATAACTCTGATGGGTAATAAACGCGGTGTGGCAATCTATAAAACTCTGATGGGTAATAAATTCAGCATGTCAATCTATATACCTCTGATTGGTAATAAATTCAGCATGTCAATCTATATACCTCTGTTGTGTAATAAACACGGTGTGGCAATCTATATAGCAATGATAGGGAATACTGGTCAATACGTTTACCGGATTAATTAAATAATAGCCTATGACCCCCACCTCGCACCATTGTAAAGAGGGCCATAAAATATTTTTTCAGAGTTAACAAAGAAAAAAAGGTTTAATAATTTTCTTAGTACTCAAGTTAATTGTTTATTACTTTGTTTTATTACAGAGTCTTGGTTACTTGGTGGCAGGTTTTGTTCTGGTCGTTCTAATATCACAAGCGAATGCGAACATTCGGGTGATCGGCTGGAATACTGAGTGTGGTGGCAAACTTTACTACAAGTATGGTACTCAATCTGGGACATCAATCACGCTCGGTAAGTGTTATACTGTTCGCCTATCATATGACCTCGTTATTTATGCTGACCTTCCAGCCCGTTCCAATGAGGGACCGTAACCTATATTTTTGAGACAAAAAAAATGAAAAAAAAAAATATTCAAGATTTGTTTTCGCAAATGTCGTCTGCTTTTTATGTTAGACAAAGGGTTAATGGCCAATTGTGGAAGATTTTCAGTAAAATGGAAATCGCACAAAAAACAATCTCAACAACTCTGAAGACTTAAGCACCGGATATAATAGGCAGCATGTGATTCCAAAAGCTGCCAGATAATTTCAACCGGATCGCTACTGGGTCGCAATCTGGCCGAAATTCTCATTTCATTTTTTCTTCCCATAACACGACAGTGTGAGAATAATATAATTTCTCATCACCTGATGTGTGAGTTGGAAATATCTCACCCGAGAAGGGCAGATATTTGGGCCGGACATGTGTTGATCCTCGGGTGAGATTTTTCCATCTCGCACATCAGGTCATCATGAACCATTGTTCTCCCACCCCACAGCCTCATTTTCATTCCCAAATCACGACAGGCTATATGCAACACTTATATATGCCTGGATGCACTCTCCAATAATTTGTAATAGAATAAATTTTGAATGAAAAATTCAGATCACCAAAAATAACCAGTACTCAGGCAGTTAATAAGGATTTATCAACACTTCCAACAACGTAATTCACATCATGTCGAACAATTTTATGGGAGGAGGGAGCCTCAGTACCTGGAGAGAACCACTGAACAGTGGTGTGTAGCTGCCAGGTGCTCCAACTTATCACACTAATACTAGCTGGAAATCTAATGCTTGAAGGCACATCTCTGTTTTACGTGGAGTATACTTACAATACACTTTCCTTCAACCAGTGCCAACCCAGCTTATCCCTATATCCCGATAAATTCTGTCTTCGGTTTGGTCAGAATGCCTTGTACAAACAGCCATGGCGAAGGATGCACCCAACATCAAAGGTATATGAGAGCGTGCAACATCCGGGGTATAAGCGCACACGAAGCATTGGGGGTGTATGGTTTAAATGAATTTTTTCGCTTTAACTCGCCGCAGTATAAGAATCGAACCCCAAAACCTGAAAATAGCCATAAATATTATCAGATTTCATAAAATTCGATCACATTTTGCCGTTATAAATCAGATAGTCGGAAAAATAAATGAAACAATTTAAGAAAAATAAAATAAGAGCAAATATCGTCTCCTGAGTGCCAGTGTGTTCTATGTGCTAGTAGGCACATAGAACACATTGGAACTCGGCGGACGATATATCAACAAAATATAGTTTACTCGTTTCCTTAACAACCCAAGGGTTGTAACTCTCTCTGTTGTCTTCTGCGTTTATAAAAACAAGAATTATTCGCGAATTTGGTCCTAGCGATTGCGGAGCGTGAGAAATGCGTCCACAAATTTATTTCCACTATGTTTGTATTCTGTTTCGAACGGGACAAAAACGTTATCTCCGCCAACATGTATGGTATATGGAGATTTATTACCTGGATGTCTCATCGACATCCAGGTTTTAAATCTCTATATACCATACATGTTGGCGGAGATAACTCCATATACCGAACATGTTGGCAACACACGCTGGAAATGATAAATATGTCCCCAAGGATATCTAAGATTTATTGTTGTCTCCAAATTTCACAGTAGAGGCAAAATAATTTGCAGGCAGGTACAAAACATTTTGGGTGACATTTTTCTCTCATTCATTATTTCAACCCCAGGTTTCATAACAGTTATTGGGAAGCTCTCGTGGACTACTTGCAGTAAATAATGCAAAGAGTTGAAATTATTCGAAGTTGAAATAATAATAATAATGCAATATTAAAATCCAGAATACTCCACAGTGCTCTCTAACGTACATTTTTACACCATTTCGAAAGGGTAGACACCCTTTGATCATTTCATGACATTCTCAGCTCAACTCAACGGAGCATACTGCCGGTGCTCCACTGACGGGCACGCAAGGCAAGCGCCTCAACGAGGCCCTATTTTACACCTTGGTACGATGAGGATTGCGTAGTTCTGGAGAACATTCCCAACGTTCACAGATGGTAGAGATGCAACGTCGCAGACTCACACACTCAAACTTCGCTGATCGCACACCAGCCACTACTACGGGAAGCACTCGAATCAATCACTCAGTTATCATCCATCAAGGATTAACCGGGCTCGACGTTGTTTAACTTCGGTGATCTAACGAGAACCGGTCTCGCCTTGCCAGTGCTATCATATAAACGTTTGCAGGTACCTGTCCTACAACTTATCTGATATTAACCCTTCTTCAGTAGAAAATATTTTTTCTTTTCTTTCTGAAAATTGGACATATAGCAGTTAATTGTTGCATTTAGTAACACTGAGAGCCTGTGGTATGAGTTACCTTTTTGTATTGGCTATCTGAAATTCCAATTATTGGTTGGCAAAAACACTTCCGAAGATGGTTGTTGAATAATTATTTACTTTGTCTCAAATTACCAAAGGCAGGTCATATATTATATTTTCGGAGAAAACATTGATAAAATTATAATTTTTAGGGCTATTTATATGAGTATCGCTTGCCAATATTGGCTGTTACGTTTGATAAATAGTTAAAACATATCCTAGTACAGAAAATATATTGAAAGGATTATGAGTTGGTGGCTTTATACTTGTTATGGCTTTAATATCTCTTTCAGATTCACGCATACATCCAAAGCACAAGTATAAAATCAAGTTAAGCCCAGCTTAATAATTCTGTAGGTCACTTTAGACGACTCACATTTGGGCCTTGGTTATTACATGTATGTCTGTAAATCACAAAAGACCTGACTGAAACTAGAGTAAACTAGTGCAACAGAAAGTTTGTGTTCCCATAACGCTGGGTGTATGTGACCTGAAATACCAATAAATAAATAAATCTGAGTTACGTTTTATAAATACATAGCACACAGGACTTAATTATACTTTTTCTGAAAAATATATGTATATTATTATTTATTTATTTATTTATTAAATTTTAACGACACTTTAACAGGCAAGGTCATATCGTGTCGGTGACAATTTTACGGGTGGAGGAAGCCGGAATACCCGGAGAGAACCACCGAGCAACGACGAGCAGGTGTCAGCTCCACAACATCGTAACTCTGCACTACAAAGAGCAGATTGGTTGAAGACATGCCATCGACGTGCAGTACGCCTTAGTACACGGCGTCATCGTGCCCCCAGGTGGACAATCGGGGTTAAGCGCCTTGACCAAGGATACAACGCGGGAGTCCGAATCGATCACTCAGACGGTTACCCATTCAAGGACTAACCGGGCTCGACGTTTCTTAACTTTGGTAATCTGACGATTATTAATTAACAAACTATTGTATATTTGAGAACGCACATTGCCCTTAAACCCTATTAAGGTTTTTGCTTTAAACCAAAAATGAATTTGTATTATTTCTATGCATGCTTTAATGTCCTTAAATCTGAAATTCTGTCCATAATATGTATTTGCAGTATTTATTAGAAAACTAATTACATTTTAATAACTTTAACCCTTTATCTAACATGAAAAGCAGACGACACTTGCAAAAATATTCTTGAATAATTATTTTTTTTAATTTTTTGTCTCAAAAACATAGGTTATGACCCCTCGTTGGAACGAGCTCGACGAGCTCGTTCCAACGAGGGGTCATAACCTATGTTTTTGAGACAAAAACTGAAAATATTTTGAAAATTAATTGGCGATTTTTGAGAATAGCGCTGGCCGGTTTTGGCCGTTACGTTGGGTAAAGGGTTAATATTGATGTTTCATAAAGCTGATTTTCAGCATACAAAAAATGAATAATTATAATGTAGTTATAAGGCCATTAATTTATTAAAGGGGTATTTGGATATATTGTAATGATTTTATTCTTCAAACCCTCTCCATGTAACATTTATTTAAATGACTTAAATGGCGCGTGTTATTATCTGATGGTGACATCACAATATTCTATGATCTATTTAACCTAGCCAATATTTAAAGATGTATCTATGTTACTGAATGAAGACATTACAGTATTTTTTGGATTAATTAAATCTTCCCAAAATTTAAAGATTTACGTGTTTTACGACATGCGTGAAGACATCACAATATTCTTTAAGTAATTAAATATACCTAATACTTAAGGATGTGCGTGTGTTATTATTTGAAAAGAGACATCACAGTATTATATGATCATTTCAATCTACTCAGTATTTAACCCTTTACCTAAATGAAAAACAGAAGACACTTGCAAAAAAACATTCTTGATTAACTTATTTCTCATTTTGTGTCTCAAAAACATAGGTTATGACCCCAAATTGGATCGTGCTCGTTCCAATGAGGGGTCATAACCTATATTTTTAAGACAAAAATTGAAAAAATAATGAAAATTAATTGGCGATTTTTGTGAATAGAGGTAGCTTGTTTTGACCGTTACGTTGGGAAAAGGGTTAAAGACGTATTTGTCGCCATCTGAATAAAGACGTCACAATATGTTTTGAGTCATTCAGTTTTCCTAAGATTTAAAGATGAGTGTGTTTTAATATCTGAGTGAAGATATCACAATATTCTTTGATTAATTCAATCTTCCCAATATTGGAAGATGAACGTGTGTTAATTTCTGAGTGAAAACATCACAATATTCTTCAATTAATTCAGTTTACCCATTAATTAAAGATGTACGTGTGTTTCCATCTGAGGGGAGACATCACAATATTTTTTGAGTAATTCAGTCTTCCTAAGATTTAAAGATGTAGGTGGTATGTTAATATCTGAGTGAAGACATCACAATATTTTTTTTTTAATTCAATCTTCACAATATTTAAAAATGTATATGCGTTGTCATCTGAGAGAAGACACCAGAGTATTCTTTGATAAATTCAGTCTCCCTAAGATTTAAAGACGTATGTGTGTTAATATCTGAGTGAAAACATCACAGTATTCTCCAATTAATTCAATTTACCCAATATTTAATGATGTACGTGTTTCCATCTGAGGGGAGACATCACAATATTTTTGCATTATTCAATCTACCAATATTTAAAGATGCACGGGACGTGTTACTATCTGTGTGAAGACACCAGAATATTCTTTTTTTAATTCAGTCTTCCTAATATTGATTTCATGCATTTATATTCGCCAGAGTACACAAAAATTCATTATTGTTTGTGTTTTAGTTGCAGATCATGTTGCCTGGCCAGTAGATGGATGGGTGAAATGCAAGCTGCGTTTGTATAAAACAGGATATGGTAGCTTCTACCAGATACTGGGTGGCATAACTGACCAGTACACCATTAACAGTCAATATTATTGTAGTAAATCGAGATCGTGGGGAAACACCAATGAAGGCAGTAAAGTTTTGCTAACGAGGTCACAGTTGTGGAATCACTGCGAAGGAAAACTGGGATACGGACATGTCTTCTTGTATGTTAAGACTTCGACGGACCCTTCATATCTATTGGGACTATCATATCAAGATTCTGAACATGCACATTGGTACAAAGAACAGATTATAGATGGAAGTATACAAGGAGCGACAAAGACAGAAATTACCGAATTTAAGAGATGGGATGTGTGGATATTCAGATATATAAGGTAAGAACAAGGGGAGCTCCGGGAATTTTGTGAAGGGATGGATCAAGACGGTCAAATATAGAATAAAAAAAACAATGTTAGTTTCGTGTTCATATGATGAGAAATTGGAACTTATATATAGATTACCCGGTAGGGGGAACTCGGCTAATTGCAGCGAACCCGGAATGAATAAGGAAAATACATTGACGACTATGCAACTGGATTGCTGGAGCGCTCATTACGTCATAATCACTTTAACGTCATCAAACGTCATAGACAGGAGGGGGTACCTTATTGAGTGACATTGAAGGTAGGAAAGATTGATATATCACGTTATCTTTTGCGCTGGCATACAGGCAATCCAGTTGTATCGAGATCAGAGGTAGGACTCAACAAGACGGGCGAAAACGTAGTGGGTGGGGATGATACAGAGGGAGTGTGTCCTTCTGAAGTTGGTGAGAAGGGCAACGGACAATCATGATCCCTTTACAGTGGGTGGAGATCCTACGTACGGGAGCATCTGGACCCGTATACAATGGACGGAGAGGACACAGTAGGATCAGCACCTCTGCAGTAGACGGGGAACAGGGTAGAGTGTCCCCCCCCCCCCCCCTACAGTGAATGGGTTGGATAGAAAGGATCAAGCCCCTCAAACAGTAGGTGGGATGGATTTATAGACACATAGGGAATATGCCCCCTCTTCAGTAGATGGGGAGAATGGGGGTGATCGTGCCCCCCTTTACAGTGCACGCGGAGGACAAAGGAAAATCGTGCCCCTCTACAGTGGGTGGTAGGATACAGTGGAACCATGCCTCTCCACAGAGGGCCGGAGATTACGCAGTGGAACCACCCCCCTCTAAAGAGTTTGGGGGAACACAGGGGTAGCAAGTATACTCTACAGTGGGAGAGGATGAGGAGGAGGCCACATGGTAACCGTGAGGGGACTTATGGACTGTCCGGGGGAGTCGTCACCCTCCAAAGTGGGTGTAGGAACACAGGAGATTGTGCCCTGGTACAGTAGCTGAGGAAGATACAAGGGGATCATGTCATCCAATTGTAGGTGGGAAGGACACAGGTGCGCAGGAGAATCATCCCATGTCTACAGTAGATAGAGAGGATAGAGGATGGTCATGCCCCTCTACAGTGGATGATGGGACAGAATGGGACCATGGTCTCTTCTAAAGGTGTTGGGAAGATATTCTCATAATGTACGCAGTGCATCGCATTTAATAAAGAAAAATTAAAAAAAAAAAGAAAAAATTATTGTCGCACGACGATTTTTTCCCATTTCACCAATCTTACAAAATCGATTGTTTCTAGAGCGAGTATAGAGGAGATTGGTACAGGCAGCCCATGTCCCTTTGAAACGTCGGTTACGCATCCAAAGTTCCTGTTTGTTGGCTAGTTAGTTCCGCACGGGTAACCGTGAGGGGACTTCTGGATTGTTCGTCCCTCTGTCTATCTGTCCGAGATGCTTGGGGCTTAGTGTTTCCAATTTTTAACATGAATAAGACAATATGAAAATATGATGTACGTCAAATTTTGTAGGAAAACTTAAACATAGCTGAATGGCGGCCATTTTTGTATTTTACTCGTTTTTTTATATTTTTTTCCTCACCACCTGCATCTTCAAGATGCTTGGCTGTCGGTGCTTCAAATATTTGGTTGAACATTTTAAAAATGTCGACCTTTAGTTCAATGAAGTCGGTGTGCGGGTAGGCGAGTGGGCGGCCGGACTGGCGGGCGGGTTGGCGGCGGTTGAGCGGTCTGACAGGTTTTGTGTCACCTATCTCGTTAGTCCGATAAAATTAACCAGTGTCACTGGATTTGGTCAAAATTTGGTATGTGTGACTTTCTCAATAATGTCTTGAACAAGTTGGATAATGAGTGCGCTTCAATCATGCCGAGCAGAGCAGTGGTCCTTAATTAATTGTTGCCATTCTCACCTCGTTAGCGTGATGCCTTGAATAAATATTAACTGATGTGGTGGTCCAACGTTGATTTTTGAGACTTTCTTATCTCGCTGGCGTGATGACCTGAACAAATATTAACAGATTTGGTCGGAATTGGAGACTTTCCAAACAATGTCTTGAATGAGTTCGAATACCGGTGCGGTTTGATTATACTGAGTAGAGTTATTGCCCTTAATTATTTCATTTTGTATATATTTTGCACATTTCCATCTCGTTGGCGTGATGACCTGAACAAATATTAACAGATTTGGTCAGAAGTTGGGATAAGAGACTTTCCAAACAACTTCATTTTGCAGCATGCACAAATACAATTAACAAGTAACAAGGTAGATGTACACTGCACGGAAATGGCACAGCCAGATAGGCTGGCTTCCTGTCATTCTCACACACCAGATTTCTTGACATCAAAGCCTTATCCCTTTGTCTTTGCCTGGAGGGTTTTACCTAAATAAAAATCAAACAGTCCCCAATCCAGCGCCTGAAGCATACTTTGCTAAAGTCACATCAGTTTAACAGTCTGGTAGCTTGAAAAAAAATAATGGGTTTGGAAGATGATGAATGATGAAAAAGAAAACAACCAGGACAAGACGGATTGACACAAGTAATGATGGAGGAATACGAATTTACAATTGTATTAATTTTTGCTTTTTTAAACAGGGGCCTACTATATTGTTGTGTTTCTGGGTTTAAATCGTTCCAAATTGTCGGAAAAGTTTGAAGCGGGAGATCCGCAGAGATACGTCTTCTCAGTTTGAGTATACACACACACTTACAACTGGTTTCCATTCCGGAAGGATTTATGTTTATTCAAAAGCATTGTCAAAAGACAGGGGCAACTTATTATGATACTAGTCATGCAGAAACAAAACAAAAAACAACATGTAACCTGTATAGGTCATGGAATTTTAGAGGCTTCAACCTTTAAATAATGTTCGTTGTATGGGGTATATTTTATGTTCGTTATAACACCTTTTTGTAGGGTTATAATTCTACTTGTCGACGGTATATGACCCTAAACAAGCATACCGCTGCGCAAATGACTATCCACGAATCAGCAATATAATGTTTTCAAGGCTTTAAAGGGACGAAATCATTTCACCCTATTCAAGACGAAATTGCCCTCGACATGTAAGACAAACCACAGGTTTTTCGATTTTCGCCCATGTGGACACCAAGAAATTTAACTGATCTTTCTTCGTGTTGATTACTAATTAATGAAAAATCTGTACTATTTAAAATGATGTTTCTAGCAACGACGTTATATGAATCATTTTGTGGATGCAAGAGCATGGATTTTAATTTATTTGCTTTCAGACATAGTCCATTTGCAGAGCGACATTTACTTATCTTATCTAGTTCAAAGTTGATCTCGCCTTTCAGGCTATCTAAATTGTTACTCAGGCTTGGCAATTTCAGGAGAGCGATTTTTTAGCTCTCCTTACTGCCCTACTGAAAGAATTAAGGAGAGCGAAAAATTGCCCTCCTAAATATTTTGGTCTGGGATGATTGAGATTACATGTATTATGCTCACATTAAATTTTTGTTGTAAAGCAAAAATGTAATTTAAGTTCGAAGTCACATAACATCACGTAATTTCATTTTGAAACTGGTTTAGTGGTAAAAGGCAATGGCTGCAACTGTGTTTGGGTATGTACTTTGTATACCCAAAACGCAGTTGCAATCATTTGAAGCAAAATGGGTTACAGCAATATTTTTTTTTCTGTCAGTTTCAAGTTCAACAACTGACATCACAGTTTGAGGGGTAATTATTCAAGGAATACTATCATTACCACTATCCTGTCACTTGAAGCACTTGCACCAGGATGTGACTGTAGCTTCAAGCAGACCTGTTGTCCAAGAAAGTCATACGCCTACCACTACCACCTTCAACCCCCCTTGGGGGTTGAAGGTGGTAGTGGTAGGCGTATGACTTTCTTGGACAACAGGTCTGGGTACACACACAGGTCTTGTCAAGTGTGTGTTCGGTTGTTGAGTGAGACATCTAGATGTCTAAGAGATTTCGCTTTACCTTAGTAAAGTTAATAAAATCACTGATGTAGTCTGTTGGTTTCAGTTTCAATGAGTTCATTCAACTGGATACTTAAAATGCTGTGTAAAGCTAATTGCTCTCCTAAGCTGATTGAGGAGAGCGATTTTTTGCCCTACTGCATTTTTCAGAATGCCAGGCCTGGTTACTAGATGCAAAACCTAAAGTGTCGTCTGCAAAATACGGGACATTTAGCCCGGTTGAGTGGCTGATACCGTTGATGTATAATAAGAAGATGATGAGGCCAAGTATGGAAATTTGAGGTACACCAGTTTCCAGCCAGCACAACCACATCGAGCCGATATCAAACCGATTTTGTCAGCAATATCGGCCCTACATCAGATATTATGGTGGTTTGATCTCGGTCGGCCCTACATCAGATATTATGGTGGTTTGATCTCGGTCGGCCCAACATCAGATATTATGGTGAGTTGATCCCGGTCGGTCCTACATCAGATATTATGGTGGTTTGATCTCGGTCGGCCCTACATCAGATATTATGGTGAGTTGATCTCGGTCGGCCCTACATCAGATATTATGGTGATTTGATCTCGGTCGGCCCTACATCGGATATTATGGTGGTTTGATCTCGGTCGGCCCTACATCAGATATTTATGGTGGTTTGATCTCGGTCGGCCCTACATCAGATATTATGGTGGTTTGATCTCGGTCGTCTCTTCATCAGACATTATCGAGGTTTGATCTCGGTCGGCCCGACATCAGATATTATGGTGGTTTGACCTCGGTCGGCCCTACATCAAATATTATGGAGGTTTGATCTCGGTCGGCCCTACATCAGATATTATGGTGGTTTGATCTCTGCCCGCTCTTATTTTGAAACATGGCGCAACATTGGGTGGGAATTGTTTCCGATGTTGGCCCGACATGAATTTGAGGTTCGACCCATGTATACTACTCAAAGTTTGCTAAACACTAAATATTTGACACATCGTTGTGAAATTTGCGTGGATAGGATTGAGGAATGTATTGAGATGGTCCCCAGTGTTTCATTAGCTCTCTTGACAGGCAGACTTTTCGTGGCAGTCATGGAAAGTATGTACCCCTTGATTTTCATGATGTTTTCGTTTACTGTATACGTGTACATGACATGTGTAGGGTATTCAATCTTCATTTCAACACAAACCCTTGTTATTTAATTATTGAATATGGCAAATGCAAATGCAAACGTAAGAAGGCATTTGTCTGAAGCAGAAATGTGGCGGGCTGTAGGGATGTTGGAGTAAGGGGCTGCCAATCGTCAGATTTGTGAAGCCCTTGGTACGCACCATACGGTGATCACCAGAGCTTGGGCAAAATTTCCGCAGTATGGCACATCAGTAAGACGGCATGGTGGTGGCAGAGACAGGGCACCATCTGCAGCTGAAGACCGGTTTTTGATCATTCAGGTCCGTAGGAACCGCTTTGCCACAGCAACCCAGCTTCGCAGTGACCTTCAGAATGCATCCGGGGTAAATGTTTCGACGCAGTCTATCCGGGCAAGTTTGCACGAAGGTGGTCTCCGATCGAGACGACCATATATTCCCAGAACCACCGCCAGGCTCGATATAAATGGGCCATGGACCACGTAGCATGGATTAGAGAAGATTGGCGACCTGCCTTTTCTACAGATGAGTCAATGTACTGCCTAGACCACACAGACAAGCGTTCTAGGGTATGGAGAAGGCCACGAGAGCGATTCCATGCAGCCAACATTGCTGAGCACGACGCTATGGTAGAGGGTCAAACATGGTCTGGGGCGGCATCAGATGGGATGGACATACAGAACTTTGTGTCCTTGAATGTGGTACATTGACTGCACAACGGTATATTGATGAGATCCTGGATGTCCACGTCAGATTGTATGCAGGTGCAGTGGGTGATAGATTCATTCTGATGGACGATAATGCCCGTCGTCATGTTGTCCATGCTGTCGGGAGTACCGACAGAGGGAGGGGATTGAGTGCATGGATTGGCCAGCAAGATTCCCTGAGCTCAATTCAATCGAACATGTCTGGAATGAGTTGCAGCTTGCAATTTCAGCCCATCCAGTCCAACCAAGAAGTGTTCAGGAGCTTGGTGCCATGCTGGTCCAAGAATGGAACAACATCCCACAAAGGACCACCAGGATCCTGATTAGGAGCATGAGAAGGCGTTGTCAAACTGTAATTAACAGTAATGGGTCTCATACTCGATATTGAACCCATACCAGTTCGTTCGGTCAACTTGTTGGCAAATTTGAAAACTTTCCTCTTTCACCAATTATATCCATGTCCCATGGTTATCGTATTCAAAAGCTAAAAAATAATGTCAACCACAGGGAAAATCTTCTGTACTTAAATCATTAAAGATATAATTAAATGAAAAATATATACACTTTTCATAATATTTCGACTGAAACGTAAAACAGGTAGTTGGATATACTTGGTGCTTAACAAACATTGAGTAGTACATTATTCCAGTGCACATACATCGGTTTTCTTCTGGTGTAACAGAAAATTTGTCTATGTCCTGTAAGTTACCAACATATAGCGAATTATGGTCTATAAATGACAAACAAAAGAAATAAAAGTTTTGTTATTTATTTGTCCATGTCCTGTAATTTACCAACATAGAGCGAATTATCGTCTATAAATGATAAACAAAAGAAATAAAAGTTTTATTATTTATTTGTCCATGTCCTGTAATTTACCAACATATAGCGAATTATCGTCTATAAATGACAAACAAAAGAAATAAAAGTTTTATTATTTATTTGTCCATGTCCTGTAATTTACCAACATATAGCGAATTATCGTCTATAAATGACAAAGAAAAGAAATAAAAGTTTTGTTATTTATTTGTCCATGTCCTGTAATTTACCAACATATAGCGAATTATCGTCTATAAATGATAAACAAAAGTTTTTTTATTTATTTGTCCATGTCCTGTAATTTACCACCAGAAAGCGAATTACCGTCAAGAATGACAAACAAAAGAAATAAAAGTTTTATTTATTTTCCCAAACCCAGCACTACCTAAGTTGGTTTGTTTGAACTGAATTGTGGGAAGAACATATCAGACAAAATAAAACATGTTTACCGTCTTTCCTATATTATAAATGGTATATGACAAAATACTTTACTACACAGTTTATTGCAAAGAGTAAGATGGCTGGAAATAGTGCTATATAGGAATAATGGAATATATCGAAATAATAAATAGGGAAAGGCACTTTGAGGGTTAAAGCAGATCTTGTGTTAATAGAACCCATGTCCCCGTGATTGTGGTTAGCACAAGAGGTGCTGTAACACCACACATGAACCACAAAACGGCAATAAAGGCTCTAGAAATTTAAAAATATGACTTTGGAAAATAGTACCAAGGGAGATTAGTAGATATGTTTTTTGGCACTCAGAAATCGGCCCAACATCGGCCCGAACAAACAATTAAAATGAGAGTGCGAATTGAATATTTTTAATAATCCAGACAATAATTACTTAACGAGGTTCGCGATAGAAATTGAAATGACTCACAAAATAAAGTTAATATCGTTGTGATGGCGGATTGACGTCGGACCGATTTCAGCAAAATCCCGCGATATTTCGCTGTTCGGCCGATAACAGAACGATTTGATAATGCTTGATTGGCTGTGACCTCAAATATGTCCGATGTGTTATTCATGAAAGAAATAAAGTTACATCTACATATTAGGTAATCTTTAAACCAGGAATTTACCAGCCCTCTTATACTATATCTGTCCAGTTTTGTAGATAGAATCGAGTGATTTGTGGTATCAAAGGCTTTGTAAATATCTAGAGACACCGATCGTGAGCAATCATTTGTAGATTTATGATTTGTTTCTACAACATTATTTATGAGCTGAAGGAAAGTATGAAAAGTGGACCACCCCTTTCTGAATCCAAAACTGATACTTATATATGATATTTTGTTCCTCTAAGAAAGTATTTAATCATATGTACATTACGTTTTCAAGTATTTTGGAGGATTGTGGAAGAATATTTATTTATTTATTTATTTATTTATTTATTTATTTATTTATTTATTTATTTATTTATTGGGGTTTAAGGTCACATATTTCTGCCCAATAGCTAATCATGACCGTGACAGTTTTACGGGTGGAGGAAGCCAGAGTACCCGGAGAGAACCACTATAGTAACTATACGCCGCAATTGTGGCCTTGTTTGCAACCCGATCAGTATTAAATGAGAATCGTTGGTAGGTCCCAGTCATCATTTATGTGAAGTATCAAAACATTTCGCCTGGCAGTTTCAGAGGAGAAGATTTTTGAAAATCTACCGATCAGAATCAAAGAATGCCTCTGGCGGCCATGTTTTTCAACCCACGAGAAGAAAATGAGGATCGTTTGTAGAGGGCCTCCCATAGACTATCCCTGCTAGGTTTGTTTTCACGTCCCCTCGGTTTTTCCAGAGAAGAAGAAGGGTTAAATGTAATTTCCCATAGGGTTTCTACAGTAAATATAAACCGCAATTGCGGCCATGTGTGTGACCCGATCAACATTAAATGGGGACCGTTAGTAGAGGGGGTCCCCGTCATCATTTATGTGAAGTTTCAAAACATTTGGCCTGGCAGTTTCAGAGGTGAAGATTTTTGAAAATCCACCAACCAGAATCAAAGAATGCCTCTGGAAGCCATGTTTTTTATCCGATGGGAACAAAATGAGGATCGTTTATCGAGGACCTCCCATAGACCATTCCTGCCAAATTTGGTTCACACCGGCTCAGCGGTTACAGAGAAGAGGATGAAAATATGAAAAGTTTACGGACGCCGGACGACGACGGTCGCCAAGTGATGAGAAAAGCTCACATGACCTTTTAGGCCAGGTGAGCTAAAAATGAATTACATACTGGGCTCACTATACATATACATCAAATAGAGTTTATGCTGGATATAGATTTACAATAGGAAAATGCACCAAATACATGCAGTCAAACAATCTTTCATACGAACATCAGTTGGCACACCCAGCTGAAAACAGCTCAACTGGCTCTTTTCAGCTAAGTGTAACAACTGATGGTCGAGGAAAAACAACATAACCCAATAGAAAATTCCCCGACTGATGTACCTCAGCCGAACAAGCTCAAATAGCTCACTCTGCTGGGGTACAGCAGTATGTGACAACATCGAATGGCATGCCAAACAATCCAGCAAGCAAACCCAGCTATATTTCCAATCTGTAACTATACTGGTAAGTAATGTTATTATCAGAATTCCAATAAAAAACGTGACACCGAAGTATGCCCCCAAATTTTGATAAATAATAAATTCTATTATGCATAAATAATACACATTTATGTACATTACTTGAGTAATTGTACAATGTCCACCCCATATAAATATAGACATTAAGCTAAAAAACGTATGTGGAGACCAACCTCTTAACTTTACTAGATTTCAAATATTCAACCCCACAAACACCCGAACTATACGAAGATAACTTAATCTGTCAGCCCCGTAGGGCTGACTGATCAAATTACAACTGAACCAAAGCAAAGTTACAAGAGAGTCTTAGAGAGACCCCTTAACAGAGCTGTATAGTAATACAGAAAGCATACTATAAATGGCATAACGGCTGGAAGAGGGTAAGGCCTAACTATAGAAAGCTTCAAAGTGACAATACAAGGAAGAACTCATCCATGACCATTCATTCTATCTGGTGTTGTAAATAACAGTAATCTATTCACGGCGCTGGGGGATTGACTGTGGTCAGTCAAAGCAGGCCACAGCGGATTACTCAGACATCGCGAACAAACAACTGAACAAAGCAGCAAATAGTGAAAACTTTTTCAAAACTTGAGACTTACAAAATATAATACTTGTCAATTACGAATCGAAAGTCGAAACAGATTGTAACTATTTTATTACAATTGACTGATAATATAAACAGCCAAAGTAATATATCTAAAGTTTAATAAATAGAGGATATGGAATGAGTGTTTTTCTCATATAATATTTATGAAACGAGTCTAAAAATTTTCCGTTTTGGCGAGCCCAAACGGAAAACTCGAACGAGTTTCATAAAAAGTATATGAGAAAAACACTCATTTCATATTCTATTTATCATATGACACACACACGCACAAATTAGCCATTTAGTATGACTTTTTAACCCACCACCTAACTTGAGTTGCAGACGGCACTTGGAAAAAACATCCTCGTATAACTAAAAATTTTCATTTTTTGCTTCCAAAACATAGATTATGACTCCTCATTGGAACGAGCTCATCGAGCTCGTTCCAATGAGGGGTCATAACCTATGTTTTGGAAGCAAAAAGTGAAAATATAAAAAAAAAATGAATGGAGTTTTTCTTGTAGGTAAAACGATTAATACAATATAACCCACCCTACTTGAGGACAGATAACGTAAATTCTCCCTACTGAAATTATACAAATGTGACCTAGTTGTATTTTATTTAATTGTCCAGTTTTGAAATTGAAGAATGGAAGCTCCCAACTCTAATTATGCAAATTATGAAAATGTGGCCCAGTTGTATTTTGTTCAGCCAATCAAATTGTCTAGTTTTGAAATTTACTAATGAAATTGACGGAAGGCTTTATTAATCACTGATTATTATGAAAACAAAATATCAAATGTTTTAAAGTGAACAAAACGGACGAGTCATATGATAATTTTAAATTTAATCAATATAATTATAAATTAATATGTTCCAAATCAGAACGAGCTTGTGGACATGGAGTCGGGACAAAGTACCAATCATAATACTTCGTTCAGACTGCTACCAGCCCACTCAGTGAGACATTCAGTGCATATAAAATAATAAAATACCTGATAACAAAAATATGTCCTTAATCACTCTTCTGAATATCCATGAATCTCCATCAATTTTAATACACAAAGATGATAACTTTTCTATTTTATATATATAGCAGCCACAAAGAATTTATTTTCAAAAGCGAAACACCGCCATACACATAGAATATTGCAAGAGGAATATCTCTATCTGGACACTGCAGATAACTGCAGAACTAAACTGACCAATGGAAATCAGTTCAACTAAACGCTACTCACTTCATGACTTTCATGAGAATAGTTTCAGGAAAGCCAGTGAAGTTTACAATCAGATATATACTAGAAGGAAAGATTAACCCTCTGAATACTGATGCATCTGAAATAAATATTAATAGCAAATATGAAACAATTAGTAAAATAACCAGGGCAGATTTAATTCACTGTGATTCAACACAAACTGGAAATGATGTTTTGTTCCTGGATAAATAAAATTAAGACCAACCCAATTTATATTTTGTCACTTACACAAAATACATTTAACTCATTCTGGGACACTGTCACACAAATACACAGTATAGTATGAATATATACAACATTTGCGAGGTTTGGGAGTAATTCGACTGGCGATGTGCAACACAACACTGTAAAAAGTCACAACCTTAATATATAACAATGCCAGGCTTATAGTGAATAATGCATAACGACCAAGTACTTATAAAAACAAGGAAAAATGAAAAGTAGTGCCAATGCAGTAAAGTCACGGTGGTCCTATCATCCAATGATCGTGAGCTCGTGTTTCGTACTCGCTGTTTGACTTCCATAGGTGTAATACAGTTGTTAACAAGTCATTGTGACTCTATTTTTACCTTGTCACTCCCACCCAGACTTATTTTCAAAAACAATCCGACCAAATAATCGCCGGTAATATCTGATAATTATTTATATTGCACCGAGTTATATTCTCTTTTTGTTTCTTTATTATTTTTGTTTTATTGTTATTATCATTTTATTTCTTGCGATACACATTATTCGGCCATGAGTTCTCGTTCTCACCTCTATTACAACACCAGTACAAGACCAGTACACGTATCAACATACGTAGTAGAAGAGTGGATAGCTGGCTACTGTCTTTCATGCTGAATTTTGTCACGAAGTCCGACGCATTATTGGTTTGGATTTCATCGAGTGATATTGTATTAGATATATTTACTTGAGGTGGTGGAGACAAAAACTAATGGTCTGGACATACTGTGACTACTACCATTGGTTTTAGTACATGTGCATTGAATTTGCATTACGAGAAAGTGAGGGAAGATGGAGACAATATTAACTCAAAGTTGTAAAATCAGTTAGTTAAATGAAGAAATGGACTCGTTCTCGAGAATGCTGCACATCGATTTCTAGGTATCGTTAATTTACGAGGAAGCGCATATGGGGAACATTAACATCGGGGGTCAAGTGGAGCAAGTCAGTTGACGCATGATGGCAATGGTATGTAGACCCTGAATACCACTATCGGAGAATAAATCCAACGATTGATTGTGCCGATACACAATAGTAAAACAGATAAAAACGTCGGATAGTACAGTGTCAAACAGTAACTAAAATGGAGGAAGATCACCCTACCTGTCATTACAGAATATTTTCTGTAGCCAGAATATAGTCTTGGACTATTTCAAAAACTTAACTATTTTCATCGCTAGGAAAAACATCAGACCCAAAGATCAATGTATCGCATTCAAGGCAATCAATTAGAATTCCGAAGATTTCGCGACGTTATGTCCGTATAAATGGGTCAGTTTGCAAGAGCAAAGAGGAGATGGTACCAAATAATTATCGTACAAAGAGGAGATGGTACCAAATAATTATCGTACAAAGAGGAGATGGTACCAAATAATTATCGTACAAAGAGGAGATGGTACCAAATAATTATTGTACAGTGGGCATTCAGGTGCTACAATTCAGACGTAGTTGACAGTGATAAATTTGCCCATGACGAGATTTGGATTTGGAGTAGAATGTGGGTGGGCGTCAAAGGTTTCTGTTAAGATACATTTTAAAATGATCAATGTTAGAATCTTCTCCCACTTGGGTACGGAGTTCATTCCATGATTTGATTGTTGATTGCAGGAAGGATGACAGATAATTATGTTTGCGACACAAAGGAATCCCGAGGTTGCTACTTGTGCGCAGATTATGTGTTTGATACACAGGGTCAGATGGGGGTATTTTGTTAACAATGTAAGCTGGTACTAATTTATGAAACATTTTAAAGAACTGAATTAGGTTGTGCTTAGTATGCCGGGCATTAAGAGTTTCCCAACAAGTTTCGGTATATAAGCTAATTTTACCTGTACTTATGGTTACGTATGTTACGATGCGTGCGGGTCGAATCCCACCTGCGGCAACCGCGTTTTGTCCTTGGGCAAGACACTTCTCCCCCATTGTCCACGTGGGGGCACGGTGGCGTTGTGTACTAAGACGTACTGCACGTCGATGGTGCACCTGTCTTAAACCAATGCTAACCCTGTTTGTGTGGAGTCAGTATGTTGGGGAGTTGACAGTTGCTCTCCGTTGCTCGATGGTTCTCTCCGGGAACTCCGGCTTCCTCCACCTATAAAACTGTCGCGGTCATGATTAGCCATTGTGCAGAAATATGTGACCTTAAACACCATTAAATAAATAAATAAATACGACGCATGCGGTCGCTATTTGTATTTTCTCCAACTCATCATATTCAGCCGCCGTACAATTCCCATACGGTGTTAGCATATTCGAGTAACAGTCTAATGAACGCAAAATAGATTTTTCCAAGCACGCTACGATCATCGCATCGAGCCGAGCCCATGATCTAGAGCTAATGTGTTCAATGTGATTGTGCCGGGTACAGCTATTATTTAAGACCACGCCTATGTGTTTATGATGACTAGCCCCGTTAATTTATACATTGGACATAAAAATAGGAGGGCGGCCAGCTGTTGCTATTTTACAGGATACAAGTAGTGTTTCCGTTTTCTGAGGGTTGATTTCCACTACTTATTGATGTGCCCATTGTTGGATTATATCCAAATGTTTATTTATAATTACTGTGACTTGTAGGGGATTTTCGATGATTAAAAAGGGAAGTTCCATCAGCAAAAAAAAAAAAACGGATTCTGATCACCAAATTTAAAATTAAATCATTCAAGTAGATTAGAAAGAAGAGAGGTTCAAGTATAGAACCCTGTGGAACACCAGATGTTACTACCCTCGAACCTGCCTATTCCGAATTTAAAACTACTTGCTGCTTTCTGGTCGTTAGGTAAGTTGTAGAATTCCTGTTAATCCAATTTGTTCCAATTTCAATTTAAATAGCAGATCTACATGCAAAACCTTATCGAATGCCTCACTGACATCACAGAAGACAACACGATATCTTTACCTTCGTTAAGGGCACCACAGAAAGCATAATACTGGTCAGTGAGCTAAAGAACTGTGGAGTCCCTTTTGTAAATCCCGACTGGAACTAGGAGAGGATATTGTGGTCTTGAAGAAATTTCCAAACTTTATATTAAATATGCATTTTCCAAAGACTTGGAAACTATGTTTGACGCATTTCTTTCTATACACTGGTGTAACATTGTTATGGGAAGTAACAACTAGTCAGTAATATATTGAAGAGTCCAGGGAGCGGCTCGGGCAAACTGCTTCTACATTCTTTGAGTAGGCTAGGACTTATTTGGTCAGATCCACATGCCTTCGCAGTTTTTAGAGTTTTTAACGCGCGGCCTACATCTGGGACGTTTATGGTCATGGAAGAGAGAGGACTCGTCGCTCAGGAAACAATGTGTGGGGGGTGGGGGGGGGGGGGGGTGCTGAAAGTCACCAATGGTGTCCACCGAACAGAAATACCTCATTATGAGCCTCAGCTTTGTTCAGATCTGACACAAGTGTTTTGTTTTGGTATGACAGATTCGGAACCACTGAATCATTGTTTCAACGGTTTATCTTTGAAGTCTTCCACCACTAGATACTGTCCGTGTTTGAATATTTAATATACTTTGTATGTTTTCGTAAAAGGTTGCCTTTGCCCTTCTAATTGAAGATACCTGATTTCGTTTCGCGCGATACATTTGCTAAGCCTCAGGCTTGTTGCTTTGCTCGGCAGTGCGATAAAGACGTTTCATCTGTCGAATTAACGATTTCAATTCGCAATGCATCCATGCCGGCTCATTACGCCTTACAGTAATTAACTTGTTTAGAATGTGCATGGATGCCTGCTGCAGTAACTTATTTTGAAGATTATCAACGGCTGTGCCTCGCCATTGATTACTAAACAGAAACTCCCAATTTTCAGTCTTCAGAGAACTATTTAGCCCCTCATCATCCCCATCCTTATGTAACCATATGCGACGTTTAAATGTAATGGCACTCTATGTCGACGTATACAGGGCTGTATCGAATACGGTCCGTAATAAACGAATCAAAAATCTCTGACCTTAGGACCTTAACTGAAGAACTAACTGCAGTTAGGTCGAGGAGTGTGGACGATCGTCCTGTGAAGCAGGTGGGGTTTCTAATAAGTTGGGAGAGATTGAAATGGTTACCAACATTTTTAAATGCACCTTTGCAATGTGGGAGTTGGTTATAATTAAAATCACCAGTGAAAAATTAGAATGTCAGAAATCTTCGCGTCTGTTGCTCTTGCAATTGAGTTACCTTTCAGTTCCCACAAAATAGGACCAGAACTCGCTGGGCGGTAAAAAAGAAGGAATTCGGTTTGGTGAGTAGTCCAACCCAAAGGCACTCAAGACCGTCAGTCTGGAGATCCCTAAGTGGTTTATAATATATCTCAGATTTAACATACATGGCTACTCCTCCGTCTAGTGGGACGATCTTTACGCAGCGGAGCATGAAAACCAGGAATTTGTATCTCCGATAGCGAGTCATCAGCTCCCTCCTAACAACCTTTTCGAAAAAAAACAAAGACATCAAAATTACACGATTCGCTCTAAAGAATATCTATTTTGGGTTTGAGGCTCTGCAAGTTAAGATGACAAATTCTAATTAAGTTCAGTGTGTTGTCATTATTTGGGTGTAACAGTCTGGGGTTTAGCTCAACATCACCAGATAAGTACAATGGCAAGAGATCACAAGGGAAAGGGGTAATTATCAGGAAGTTTTTTAGAGTGTCTGGGGAGGAGAACTTTTCAGTTCCAACACGAGTTGAATTTGATATGTTGTCAGTTCCCAAGGCCCGAGTTAAGAATTTTACAGAGTCCGCAAGGATGAGTACTAATATTAGAGTAAATCCCTCATACCCGAAACAGGCGATGAGATTCACGAGTAACACATTAGATATATCCAATATTTTTTATGATGTACGCTCCTTTGGGATCGCGACAGAAACTCTAGCTCTGTATATTTCTATGTTAATCATATTTTACATTTGACCAGTTGTAATGGAACCGAATAGATACATCTCTAGGCGGCAACATTCGACGGTCCTCCAAGACCAAGGTTGTGTTGATAAGATTTAACTCTATTGTATAGTTATCACTACATGGGTGATGTTAGAACAAGTCACATTGGGACCGCAAGTAGAAATGTGTTTTGGACTGGAAGGTAAAAAATGGATGACTGGGATATATAGAACTACTAAAAAATGGGAAGGGAAAAGGTAACAAGTATACAACACATGTGTAAAAGTGACACATACTAATACAAGCAGCATTGCTAGGTTAGTAAGGTTGATTGAAAAGAACCAACAAACGGCATATCTTTAATAATTATTGAGCTAGTAAACAAGAGTAAAGCGATCATAATTGGTATATGTGGAAACGAGATATAAATACATGATATACAAACATTATATACAAACAAAATGGAATTCGTTCGGGGTGAGTACCTGATGTACAAAGGGGGATCACTCGATCGAACGGCACGACAAACCCCTTCCATACTTGCACTGCGTAGTATTCCCAGGGGATGTAACAATACATAGAGTTTGTTTGTTTATTAGTGTATAGAGTCATTTTCAGCATATATGACTATATCGTGACCACAACATAATTATAGAGTCACATTGTGTCAACCATTGGAACTTTTGCTGCTTTCCCCGAGGACGTGAACCCCAGGCGATGGCTACCAGGTTCTATTCTACCATTAAAGCGGAATTATAGTTTACCATAGTAGAGAAGCACTGCTCCATTTCTTGGGGTTTCGCGGGAGTATAATACGTTCTGTCGTACGAATCTGTGCAAAGGATGAACAATATTATCACCTGTGTTTCAGGGTCTAGTTAGCTAGGCAAACATGACGATAATGGTCTTAGAAGTTTCAGACATAGCAAAGTGCTACTCATGAATCGGATGGGCGATTTACATGTACAATATGGGTGAGGACAGGCTTGCAAGAAATTAATAATATCTATCAGAATTTCGTCAAAACCTTTAGACAAGATAATTAATAGTGATATTAACTGTGTTTAACCTCAAACTTTGACATACATTGTGTGTCCAACTTGGAGCATTTGCTGCAACTGTTAATACACATCCACGCGTGTCATCAAGTGAAGTACAATGAAGTACAGTTAAGATGAAGTACAACAGTGGTAGTAATCTATAATATGTAACCATAAGATTTATCATTAAAAATGGGGCTTAATCCATGTACCTCGACTGGTATCACACACCCACCTCTATAACAAGACATGTGCAGATGTGTGTCACCAATCAAAGTAAAATCCTCTCCAAGGTGAGTAGCCGAATTGGTGTAAAATGATAGACCATGGTTAGTATTTCTACTAATCGATCTTGGGAGCAATTATTGGTAG
Source organism: Pictodentalium vernedei (assembly GCA_031216915.1). NCBI lineage: Eukaryota > Metazoa > Mollusca > Scaphopoda > Dentaliida > Dentaliidae > Pictodentalium > Pictodentalium vernedei. Next base: position 68,816,853 of record CM062295.1, on the reverse strand, counting down.
CCTGTTAGTGGCAGTAGCAGGTTATGATAAGTTCCTCCCGGTTCAGTACAACTGGAATACAATTGTAAACAACTGAAGCAGTCAAGAATTGCAAAAACAAAAACAAAAAAACATAAAAAAACAGACAAAAAAAAAACAAAACAAATAAACTCGAGTTTTCGCTGTATTAGCGCATACCCTTGATCAAAATAATCACACAAAATAAAATCACACCCTCACTTGAAAATTATTTTTTAGATGTTTGTGGACCCAGAAATCAACTTTAAGAAAAGCAGATCCATGTTAATCGTTGTTTTGTGATCTGATGGAAAGAGGCATATAAAATGAATTTGAATTTACTTTTTGCGCAGCACGTGTTGTTACGGGGACTGTGTATAAGCCTGGGAGATCTCTAATAGCAGGGTGAGTCGACTCAGAGAGGTTACATCTAATTACCCAAATCGATCTGCCAATTACCGAACATCAGCAAAAAATACCCAAATTTACTGAAACCAATCTGGTAAAGCCGCTATCTTGGACTACTGTGAATAACACGTCTTTACTGGCTCCGAGAGTTTCAGACTCATCGGTTTCTACCTACTACCAGCCCTACACCAGCTACTCGAAGCCTAGCAGCATGGTCTGTTTTGGCTATGCTTGAATTTCTCTGGTTCTAAAGTCCGCCTTTTACCAATCAGATCTTCCACTCACCTTGGTATTCTGCATTGTGTCATCAGGCCTATTTCTCTCACATTGATTAGTGTCGGTAGCGGTCAGTTATTTTCGTATAAACTATTGGTAATCACATTGGGCACAAATCTCTTTTACCATTCAACAAAATTAAAAATAGTGTATTGTAATTACAATTTTTTTTTGTTTGTTTTACTTTTTCCTTCGCACCGACATTGGTTAATACCCATTTAAATGAAAGTTTGCCCGATTTTCATGAAATTTTAGTACGTTGTAGCACCCTTTTTTGCACCTTGGTCTTTTTAAGTGAAAAGTGTCAAATGTATGACACATATAACTTCTTACTTACTAAATCATGGTCATGGTTAGCCATTGTACAGAAATATGTGACCTTAAACACCAATAAATAAATAAATACTTACTAAAGCTACAGGTATATAATTTGACAAGCTATTTTCCACATAACTGGTCTAGCATACCGTCACACGTATTATTTCATGTTTCGGTCATTTGGACGGTTTCATTAACCCACTGAACCCGGCAGGCAGCTTTTCTGGCTCAGGAACATGATAAGTCATAATTACATAAAGTAGGATGTCTGTTGAGTGAATGTGTGTTGTAGACAAAGGGCTGCACTTTGATAATATTTGCTGGTCTACCCACAAATAACGAATGTGGGCTCTTCAAACTGCTGCCATTAATAATAATAATAATAATTTTAAAGCCTAGAATCCACACACGGTGCTCAATGGCTGTACAATAATTGCATACATACATATACACACATACACATACATTCTCTCACAGCATCATTGATACATGGATCACTATTATCATTTATTGGTGCCCAACGCCACATCAACAACCGAGGCTATATCGTGGCGATAAGCGACATAACCTAAAAGAAAAAGGGTATTGAATTAAAACAAAATTAAAAAAACAAAACAAACTACAGCTTTATCAAAACAAGTATGTGAGTGTAACTTGACGAGTAACGAGGCAATCATCACTGACTCAGTCACACCCACGCACCTGGTAATGTCAGTTTATGACCAAAATTAAAAGACCACTGAAATAATTGCCTTTCGAAAAAGGTAGGTTTTAGTACCAGACTTGAAGGATTCAAGTTATTTACTATTTTGTATGTCCTTTGGAAGAGAATTCCAAAGCCTTGGGCCAGCAACCGCAAAGGCCCTATCACCAGCACTAGTAAATTTAGATACGGGCTGAACCAGATTGAGTTGACCTGATGGCCTAAGAGACCTCGGTGATTTGTGGGTGGATGGTAAGCAGATCGGACAGGTAGGATGGTGCAGATCCCGAGATACACTTAAACATCAAAAGGACAATTTTAAACTGAATTCTTTGCTTAACGGGTAGCCAGTGTAACTCCGAGAGTATTGGTGTTATATGGCAGCACTTTTGAGTTCTGGTTATGACCCGTGCAGCACAATTTTGGATGTGTTGTATTTTTTCAAGAATAGATGTTTTAGAGCCAATCAGAAAAGAGTTTCAGAAGCCGAGGGGACTGGTAACAAAGGCGCGGACAAGCTGTTGTGATGTCTGCGTATCAATGAAGGATCGAATTTTGCTAATATTTCTAAGATGAAAAAATGCACTGCGAGAGACATGTTTGATATGTTCATCAGCGGCCAAATTTTCATCCATGAAATAACCTAAGTTTCGAACACAGCTACTGGGTTTTATCGCAGAATCTCCAATATTGAGGGACAGTTCGAATATTTTTGAAAGTTGATGAGGTAGACCTATATATATTACTTCTGTCTTGTCATCGTTCAATTTAAGAAAGTTTTTAGTCATCCATGCCTTGATGTCTGAAATACAAAGTTCATTCTTCCTGCAGGCTTCAGGCGCAAAGCGTGAGTAAAACTAATATACAGCTGTGTGTCATCTGCGTAAAAATGGAAGTCAAGGCCATGGCTTCGGATAATGTCACAGAGAGGTAAGACATAGACAGTGTACAGTAGGGGACCCAACACCGATCCTTGAAAAAAACATTGACATGGGAAGGTTAAAATGGTTAAAATCTCTAATTTTATTACCAACAGATGTCCATAGTTATAAATGACAAAGCTTTGAAACTTCACACATAAGGACGTGCGAATTGCCGAGTTTGATCGAATCGAATTTAGGGACCTGCGAATTGCCGAGTTTGGTCGAATCGAATTTCGAATCGAATTTCGAATCGAATCACAACACGTCGTCCAAAAAAGTGTTTTTTTAAACTTTTATCGGCGATAAGAGTTTTACTTTCTAACTTAATCTTTTAGTTTTAGCCCCATTTTAGGCTCACTGAAAGATTCGGCTAAAGGAATAACTGAATTTATTTGACATCACATTCGTATTCACATTGATTTAATATATTCAATATTAACACATTAAACCCCACCGAGTCTCGGAAAGCATTAAAATGAAATTACACTGTATAAAGTTGAAATTAAGTAACACATAGTCTTAACACAATCTCCTTAAAGTGACAAAACATCGGCGTTGGGCGTGCTTCGTTGTATGGTATCTGAAGCTAGGCTCGCTATCTAAAGTTGACTTCCAGTATGTATCGGTACAGATATCGCGCAGATATTGCCAAGTGGAGTATTCGGAACAGTTCTTTTATATTTATCCGCATGAATGAATGAAACTTTATTTTGCAGCATACACAAATACAATATCAATTAACAAATTACAAGGTAAGTGTACACTGCATGGAAATAGCAGAGCCCGAGAGACTGTCTACCTGCCATCCCCATACACCAGATTTCTTGACACCGAGGTCTTTTTAGTTTTCTCGATGTTTTTTGGTATAAAGAAATTGCTATATCTGACATCATTCATTGATCATGAGAGAGAAACAAATCCTGAAATTTAAACACTCCCGTAAATAAACAAATATATGCTTGCTGAAAGTGGCCTTAAACACTCCCGTAAATAAACAAATATATACTGGCTGGTTGCAAATTACGTTGTGGTAGGCTGAGATAAGGTGCTGATAACACATTCTGTTTTTCAGGTTCTATATGGTCGGTTGAGATAAGGTGCTGATGACACATTCTGTTTTTCAGATTCTATATGGTAGGCTGAGATAAGATATTGATGACACATTCTGTTTTTCAGGTTCTATATGATCGGCTGAGATAAGGTGCTGATGACACATTCTGTTTTTCAGGCTCTATATGGTAGGCTGAGATAAGGTACTGATGACACATTCTGTTTTTCAGGTTCTATACGGTCGGCTGGGATAAGGTGTTGATGACACATTCTGTTTTCAGGTTCTATATGGTCGGCTGAGATAAGGTGCTGATGACACATTCTGTTTTTCAGGTTCTACATAGTCGAGACCATCCTTACCAAATACGATCCTCAGTACGACAAGAAGACAACTGAAGTAATCACTGATAGCAAGATGTTGAGTAGAACTATAGTGAACGATGGTTGTGGTGAAGAATATGTGGAAGGAATGACGGGTAAAATCTCAACGCAAGATACGTTCAAGTTAACAAGCACGGCGAGCTGGGAGCAACAATTCGGTTTCACTATCTCCCAATCTACGGAAGCTAGTGGTGAGTACATATCTTTTCGATATTGTATTGTCGCACTGGCGAAATGAGACGCACGCATTGGAGAAGCGACACTGGTTCTCGTTAGATCAGCGAAGTTAAGAAACGTCGAGCCCAGTTAATCTTTGGGAGGGTAACCACTGAGTAATTGATTCCATTGCTTCCCACAGGCGTGGCTGGTGTAGATGGGGATTTCGAAGAACAGGCGTGTAATAAAAAACTAGAAGTACTGTCATGCCTGTAAATAACACATAACTCTGCTTGTTGATTTGTATGCAATAGCGATAGTAAAGTTATCAAACTCTGTACGTATGTCCTGTGAACAAGCAATGATTCAGCCAATGGATCTCCTGCTTGAAACATTGCTTGCACTTTCTATTGATAACCAGCAGAATCTGTCGTGCTTTTGATGCCATTCGATAACGAAATTTATCACACACCTATTAATGTAAAAAACGAGTTTTCCACTATTCTGCCTGTACGATAAAAATAAAGTTGTATCGCACATGTGGGGATACAAAACATGTTCAATTTCGTTTCTAACGTAAACAGAGAAGAAACCAGTCTAAGTAAATCACGTCAATCATTGGTCAAATGCACCGGAGTCGAGATCGCTAGGAAATTTCAAGTTCCTCATTTAGATCTGTTTACCCGGACATTCTAACAATCAAATGCGAGTAAAAAAATTACAAAATAAAAAATAACATTCTGACTCCTTGTTCCTTGACAAATACTTTCACAACTGTTCATATAATGTTGGAGTGTGCAAAACTAATTAGCAATTTAAAAACATTTTGTTGTTTTATTCCCCGCAGTTTAGTCAATATTTGAGGTTCAATTGTCGTGACCGTGACACTGATCGCTGTCAAGTGGGATCGACCAACTGGATGCTGTAAAAATTAAAAACCCCGCCAACTAACAAGGATGTCTTGTTGGCAACGAAGGAAACACGACAATGTTCCAGTTAAAAAGTGCTTTTAGTTCACTTTTCATGTAGACTGGTTGTTACACGGGTGGTGTGTGTTAAATACAGAATCGCACATACTTTTGAATGGGTTAAGAATTATAGCACGAGATTGCTTTGGCCCGGGATATCACGAAAGCCATTCAAACGTGTGTGCGGTTCTATATATTTCGCACAGTTCCTACGTGAAATAATGTCAAAATAAGCGCAGAGTACGTGACAAGCCTTGTCTTCTAGTTTTAACTGACACCACTACGATACCAACAACTACAACGGCACAGCGGTTACTCAGAGGTTACGGCATTTGACTTCAAAGCGAAAGGTTCAAGTTTCCACCCCCTCCCCACTAGGGGTGACTGCGTTGTGTCATCGGGCAAGGTAGTTAATCCCCACGTGGGTGTATGTTAGCGCTATGTACTAAGCTCTTCTCTTCGCGTACTGCGGCTTCCTTGACGCGTAAAACTCTCCAACGCGAGGTAATCCTGGCAGTTGGATCAGGCACGTAGCTAGGATCCGAATTTTTGGGGGGGCAAAGGAGAATTGTGGGAGGGCGAGCCTAGGACGAGATGCCGAAGGCATCTCCCGAGGGCCGAAGGCCCGAGTGTAGAGGAAGGCACGGGAGGGGGTCGCTCCCTCCCGTAGGTGGGGGTCTGGGAAAATTTTGGATTTTAGCATGTCTCAGACGCGATTTCCTGGCTCCTGCGGTATATTTCGACTCACATTTCCGAAGGAATATGATCTTCACTAGAATAAGTGGTCCTGAAAATCTTGCATAAAGAATATTTTTGGGGGGCAAGACTGAGTTTTTTTTGGGTTGCCCCCCCCCCACCCCACACCCCCCCCCCCCCCGTTCACCCCCATAGCTACGTGCCTGAGTTGGATGTGTCGTTAAACCGTGATAAAAATAAACTACATCACTGCACGGCAAGTACAACTACAACACTAACCACTAGGAACTGCAATTCCATTACCTAAGACACAACGTGACAGCATCATCCACTATTACTATAAAACGAACAACTACTACACCAACCTCTAGAATGTATAAGCTACCTACAATGCCAACAACTACAACACTAGCACTACTGTGAAAACAACTATATATCACCAAACACTTCAATACAAACACTGTTTTGGATAAAGGTTGAAATCTTAAAAAGTAAAATGACTACTTTTTATTGTTTGCATTGGACAATATGTGTGACCAATTTCATAATTGTTGGTGAAGTATCCTAAAAAGCGGGGGCAATAAAAAAAACGCTGACGAGCATCATTCCAATATCGTGGGATGACTTAACTCTTTAACCCTAGTGGTATCTTCCATGTCAGTTCCAACGCAGCAGTCCGAAGAGTCCATATTCATTATTTGGGGCGAGACCAATCAATATTTTCAACGTGCTGCCCTAAGGTTGCATGTTGAAAATATTGATTTGTCTGCCCCACACATTCACTTGGCAGCCAGCCTCCTTAACCCTTTACCTAATGTAACGGCCAAAACCGGCCAGCGCTATTCTAAAAAATCGCCAATTAATTTTCATTATTTTTTTCATTTTTTCTCTCAAAAACATAGGTTATGACCCCTCGTTGGAACGAGCTCGTCGAGCTCGTTCCAACGAGGGGTCATAACCTATGTTTATGAGACAAAAAATGAAAAAAATTAGTTATTCAAGAATCTTTTTTTTTGCAAGTGTCGTCTGCTTTTCATGTTAGGTAAAGGGTTAATGAAATTTTATGCGTAACATATGCATGGGCCGGAAATGCGACGTCTCGCGTTCAAAAGGATAATGAAAATTAAGATGTCGAACCAAAAGTGAAGAGACGGCATGTCTCAGGTAGCACCGCAGCAACGGTCTTTGAATGCGATTGGGAAAAAACCTGCACAACCTGGTCTAACAGGCTCTGAGAAATCCGATGCACAAATTTGCAAACTATTTTCAAAACTGAAAAAATGCACCTAGTGTCGGAAGAAAAGCCTATAAAGAATAAGACCAGTTTGATGACGTTAGTGATAGTGAATCTAAATGACTACTCTTCGGGTAAGGCCTCTGGACGTTATATATATAGTTTGTTTGCACCATTCATTATGATATTGACGAGTGACTTGTTCGTAGGTAGATGTCAGACTCATTCAAATGATTTCTCCTCCGATCTGCATGGGATATCAATTCTCGCCGTGCAGAGGTCTATTTCCACAGGAGTCGATGAATTATTCTAATTTACCGGAATCTAAGGTACTGCTCTGTTCGGCCCATATCATTATCACTGTCATGAGTATTTTATTTTTTCCACGACTGAAGTCAGAGTACAGGCATCCGTAATGCGTGTGGAATCCCGTACGTTGGTGATTTGGTCACCTCCCATGTCTGACATACCTTCCATCTTATCACCAGTATTACGCAAGTTAGTGTCGTCCACGTAGTTTCTGACGGCTCTCGATCCAAATTCCGGGGGCGGTTTAGAGGCCGAATAATTTGTCACCGCTCATTTTTGAGAACACTTTTAGGAGGAGTCTCGGTAAAATATGTTTACATAGTTTTTGAAAGATGTTTGTTTATTTTTTTCTCAAATATTCCATCATGATATTGCGATATATATATAGTTGGTTGTGTAAGGTCCGAATTAGAGTCGCCTAACAGTATCAAGATACTTTTCTACAAAACTATCTAACTAGTCCCAGTAATTTGACGGTGCATATTGTATTGATCTGTACAAGACGGCAACATAAAAACTTGTTTCGATTTTACACTGACTTCAAAGCACATAACGGACACGTCAGATTGCATCTCAGTTTTGCGAAGATACAAAAGACTCCGATCAAAGGATACGGCAATACCACCGCCATTCTGGTCTCTGTCATTTCTAACTGGATTAGTAAAACCTTGTAATTTAATATATTTTGTATAATCCATTTTTGTAAAGCTAAACAATTTCTAGTTTTTTAAAAATACTTTGTTTAACTCTTTAATAAATTTAGATGTCACACACACGCACACGCTTCTGATCTGAACTATAATTTCAAGACACGCTTTCGACATTCGGTAATGAGATGACTCACTTGCAGTCGAAAAGTCCGACATTCTAATTCAGTGGCTCTCGGCTCTCTGATAAGCAAAACCGTCTCTTTTCATTTTCCTTTCACCTCGCACTTGCTGACCATATTTAATGCTGGAATAAAACATATAATGATTGCGTCTTCGTATTACGTGTCCTGTCAGATGGGACTGTAGTACCATCAGAACTTGTAACCACAACATCTCTCCTCCAATGCTCTATGAATGTTTTTTGTTTCACGAGATGGGCAAACGTTCTGTAAAACACATATGTGAGAAATTCGTGAGGCTCTTCTCCTTTTCGTTTTTTTTCATTTCGTCTATAAATCTATTCATTTTTTTTAAATAATATATATTTTTTGTCCCATTTTAATTTAATCATTTTCTCTCCCTTCAAAGGATCTGAGTGGGATATTATCTATCCTGTAATAAATGCAAAATACTAACATACTTCCTCCAACGTTTTTAGTGAGATTTCTTTGCATTTTCCGAAATTCCTCCATTTCAACTCCAAAGGCCTCGGTTCCCCTCGACACTCGATCATTTGCATTCATCACTCTATCAGTTCAATCTCGTCAAGCTTCTCGAGCACCAAAACGAAACACAGGACTATGGTGTCTTTATGTTCCGCGGTATAACATGTGTCCGCTTTGATAAATCCCTCTGACATGCAACCCTGGCATCTTTCGCTCATCGGTCTAGGAATATTTTAATCCTCGAGATGGGCACAAGCCCTTTAGAAGATATCTCCTAGAAACTTCTCACACCAAAGATCTCTTTTCATATTCTCCGCTTTCTCCTAGGGATGACTGGTCTTTAAAGAAGACATGCTTGATATGTAAGTTATTTACTTTTTATTTTAATTTTATTTATTCATTTTTTTCTATTTTAATAATACATATTTTTATTTCAAAAACCCAACGTATATCATATTTCTCAGACTGATTAAAAATGTCACGCAGTTGAAAATCTCTTATCCGAGAGATCTCTGATAAATCGACCACATCCGTTGAAGACCATTAAAAACCAACGAAAAAATACATGTTTTCACCAATGGATTCTCCCCATCCGAGACACCTCCACCGAATGGTTGAAATCCGTCGAAGAGACACTTAAGAAACCGACAGAAAATACATCACTCGCATTTTGACGAGAGTAACTTTCTCAGCACCCGCTTTAGATTTCTCGTCAAAGTGGTGCGAGTGTTTTTGGAGACGGCACGCTCCGTTTCGACTCAAAAGTCAATTTTTGTAAAATACATATGTCATCGACTTAGGATTTCATCTCTCTCCGTCTTTTCTCTCTGAAATCTGGTGATGTCTCCAAACGAGGGTTAAGACCGAGAGAGACGATTTAAGAGATTTTCTAAGATTTTTATATCGCCCTATCTCAGAGATTCGTTCGCGAAGATGGGAGAGAACCTCGCAGTCTTTCTCTCGGTGATTTAATTTTCATTCGACTTGAAAAAGTTGCGTGTCGTCTCGAGCTATACGAGCTCATTCTGCGAAAAATCGAAAGTGAGCTCGTATTCGACTTAAGTGATTTCTCGAGCAAATAAGTTCGAAAATCGCGAGAAATTACCTAAATTTCGAGCTCAGTTTTTTTAGCCCAAAAACTCAATTTTACAGTACTCAAATCTACATAATGTGATATATTTTCTCAGCTTTCCCTGGTCAAAATTTCCCAGATAATGTTGTTATGATACTTGTGACACCCTTGTCGAACATAAGAAGCATGTTGACGTTCGACAACAATTCAATCTCACTTCGGCCGGTCCAGCGGGGAGGGGGGGGGGGGGTGGTTGCCGTTAAGTACCACGCGGGGAATAGATCGCAATTCATCGAACATATGTCTCTGAAATTTTCAAACACGTCTACCAAGAGAAGGACGTCCACCTTAAGATATACATTGTGGTAATCTCTCATCCATTTGATGGCGAATAGTCTCCGCACTTTTCGAAGACACACGTAATCTGCACCCGAAATGTGTGTATCGTAGAGTAGCAAATAAAACTTCTATGGGAGGTAGCGATGGCTCGTAAAATCTGTCTAAATCATTGATGTAATTTTCGCAAGAGCCTGTTCAACTTCTAGTCATGACGCCAAATTCATCACGCACTTCCAAACTGGAAGACAGCGTCCTTTTATATTTGTGGTTTCTTACAAGTTTTTCATAATATTAGCAGTTGTCGTAAGCTCGGGGAATGTTTCGTACTTTTCCATAACATTAGCTGTCCTCATAACCTCGGTAATGATTAGATGTTTTCCATAATATTAGCGGTCTTCATATACTCGAGAATGATTGTTTTTTTTATAATATTATCTGCCCTCGTAAATTCGGGAATGTTTAGAAGTTTTCCATAATATTAGCAGTTCTTAGGGGTAATTAGAAGTTTTTCATAACTATCGGCCCTTGTCAATTCAGGAACGACTAGAATGTTTTCCTAATTTTAGCATTCCCCATATATTTCAGAATGATTAGAAGCTTTTCAGAATATTAGTAGTCCTCGTAACCTCGGGAATATTTAGAAGTTTTCAAGAATATTATCTGGAATGATTCTAAGGTTTTTTATAATTCGCTGTCCTCGAATACTTGCGGAAATGATTAGAATTTTTCCATAATATTTACGATCATCGTATACTCAAGAATAGGTAGAAGACCTCCATAATATTAGCGGTCCTCATATACGCAGAGATGATTAACGTTTCAAGTAATATTAGCGGTCCTCATATACTTGAGGTTCATTAGAAGTTTTCCACAATATTAGCGGTCCTCGTTTACTCGGTTGGAATAATGAAAAGTTTTAAATAATGTTTGCCATCCTTGTATACCCGGGGTTCATTACAAGTTTTAAATAATGTTAGCGGTCCTTGTATACCCGGAGTTCATTACAAGTTTTAAATAATGTTAGCAGTCCTTGTATACCCGTGGGTCATCACAAATTTTAAATAATGTTTGCCATCCTCATATACCCGGCATTCATAACAAGTTTTAAATAATGTTAGCAGTCAGTGCATACCCGTGGTTCATTACAAGTGTTATATAATGTTAGCGGTCCTTGTATACCCGGGGTTAATTACTTGAGGTTCATTAGAAGTTTTCCACAATATTAGCGGTCCTCGTTTACTCGGTTGGAATAATGAAAAATTTTAAATAATGTTTGCCATCCTTGTATACCCGGGGTTCATTACAAGTTTTAAATAATGTTAGCGGTCCTTGTATACCCGTGGGTCATTACAAATTTTAAATAATGTTTGCCATCCTTATATACCCGGCATTCATTACAAGTTTTAAATAATGTTAGCAGTCCGTGCATACCCGTGGTTCATTACAAGTGTTATATAATGTTAGCGGTCCTTGTATTCCCGGGGTTAATTATAAGTTTTAAATAATGTTAGCTGTCCTTGTATACTTTGGGTTCATTACTAGTTATTCACAGTATTTGCGAGCTTCGAAACTGGGAATGTTTCGAGGCTTCACCTAATATTAGCAGTCACCGTGAACCCATGAATGATAAGATGCTTTCCATAATATTAGAGGTCTTTGTATACGCCTGAAGGATTTCCATAATGTTAGCGGTCTCTGTATACACAAGAATGACTAGAAGTTGTCCATAATATTAGCGGTCTTTGTATATATGGGAAAGATTAGAAGTTGTCCATAATGTAAGCAGTTGTCGTATATACGGGAAAGATTAGATTGTCCGTAATATTAGCAGTCCTCGTATTTACGAGAGTGATTAGACGTTTTTCACAACATTGACTGTCCTCGCTTACTCGGGAATGATTTAAAGTTTCCATAATGTTAGTTACCAGTCTCTGTATACAGGAAAACACTTTGACGTGTTTCGTGATATTAACAGTCCTCGTATGCTCGGGAATGATTAAAAGTTTTCCATATTGTTGCAGGGACCGACCTGGGCATGCGCCAGTGCGTATTTGGTTCTGAAACATCAGGACCTGGCTCTTAAATCTCAGAAATAGGCTTCTCAGTTGGCGCGTAACTTCTCAGATCATATTTTGATATTCTTTCGATGGATAATCGAGAGAGACACTCTTACATGTATTGTATATTATGATTGTATCTGATAACCATAGAATATAACAACCGTTGTATATACTTGAAGTATATACAACGGGTGTTGTATATAATTATAATTTATGCGAACGACCTCTGACCTCTTTCAATCTCATTTTCATTCATTCATTCATGAAACATCGTTATATCACAGGGCAGGTTTTAATTGTACGCTTATTGCACTTTGTCAAAATCCTCTGATGGTGTCATTTCTTATTTATTTTGCTTCAATAAAGGCAACCTAAAATTTTGCTTCAAAACATTGTAGAAATTACTTGAATGTTAATAGTAATTAGTATGCGGCGACTGCGAACTATTTATAGTCACGGCCTCGATCAAAAGTACTCGCGGAACTGCGCTAATTAAAAGTTCGTCTGCTCTACCTGAAAAAAAACACTTCGTAAAAATTGTAAACAAACGCAAAATTATTTGTTATATTGGGACTACAGCATAAAAGACGGAAGAAAACTGGAACTATGTCAAAAAAAGAATAACTCTACTGAAACACCGTTTTGTTACTGTTAATAAAATAGTTGAAATTTATTTTGTTCCAGCGCAATTACATGATGCAAGAAGTGCAATCGCACATTACAATCGCCGTCATCGATTTTGTAATGTAAGGGACACAACTCTATGCGTATTGTCCTATTTCTTTTGTCTCGTAGACTGGTTTTCTTTGGAGGCCCGTGGGAAGCATATATAAGTCGGGTAGACGCACGAGACGGGTGTCTGTTTGTTATCAGATAAAAACAATAAACATATAGTGTGTTTTTATATCTGTGTTATACAACTCGTTGAAATATGGTTTATTTTTTCTCTGCGAAGCCTCGAAAAAATAAACCATATTTCAACTCGTTGTATAACACAGATATAAAAACACACTATATGTTTATTGTCTATATCATTTATCATTGTTGTAGTGTGCTTAAGTTAATACTTCAAGTCTTAATTACCAAGCATTAATCTTCACTGTGGTTTCTGATCAAGTCTTCGCTGCCTAAATAGGCAGCCAAGACTTGATCAGAAACCACAGTGAAGATTAATGTTTGCTAAAGTGTACTAAATGAAAATGATGAGAGCTATTACATACTTGCAGTGTGTGTTACAAACAGCAGTGGGACTCTGTAAATTGAATTCTGGCGCATGAATTGAAAAAGTAGGCTCCGAGGCTAGAGCGTATTTTAAAGAGTCCTGATCGGTCCCTGTTGTTAGTTGGCAGTCTCTGTATACAGTGGAACGATTAGACGTTTTTCTTAATATTAGCAGTCCTCGTATACTTGGGAATGAATAGAGGTTGTCCTTAATATTAGCAGTCATCGTCTATACGGGAATAATTAGAAGGTTTTCACAACATTAACAGTCCTCGCATACTCGGGAATGATCAAAAGTTTTCCATATTGTTAGTTAGCAGTGTGTGTATACAGGGGAACGATTAGACGTGTTTCGTAACTTTAGCGGTCCGCGAATATTTGCAAATGATAAGAAGTTGTCCATAATATTAGCAGTCCTCGTATATATGGGAATGATTAAACGTTTTTCGAAACATTAACTGTTCTTGCATACTCGGCAATGATAAGACGTTTTCCGCAATGTTGACAGTTTCTGTATACTGGGAAATGAGAAATAGTTAGACGTTTTTCATAATTATAGCGGTCATCCGGTATTCATGAATGATTAGAAGATTCCCACGCTACTGGCGATCCTTTAAAATTAAGGGGTACTAAAGTTATTGGCCTTCATGACCCTAATGCTCTTTTGAACTTGATGTGGTTTAACATAACAAAACTTATGGGCTTCGGGGGATCTGATGAAAATCGCCAGTTACAATGGGGGAACAATGAACTAAAACCTGACAATAATGGAAAAGAGTTTTTAGAATCCAGGGAGCGTTCAACAAAAACAAGAGACGGAATACAACTACCAGGGCATTTGATCCTAAAATATTCCTCAAATGATGACAAAAGACTATGCCCAATAGAAGCCTATAAAAAACTTCAGAGACCGGATAATATGAAGCACACTGAATCACCTTTCTGTATAGTTGTAAATTTCAACTACAAAAAAATGAAAATGCTCACTGGTACAAGTCACAACCTGTAGGGATAAATAAACTGCGCACCATGATGAAAACTATGTCTACACAAGCCGGTTTAAAAGGGAGGAAAACTAACCATTTTTGCGGAAAACAATGTGCACAAACCTGCTTCATGGCAATAATGCGACTCTCTGGTCACAAAAATGTCAACAGTATAAATAATTATGCAACAGCATCTCTACAGAAACAGAAAGACATGTGTAGTATTTTAAGGAGGCGCCTCAGCATGAAATTAACCCTCACCCACATCCAGAGGAAACAAAGTCTGCCTCCAAAATACATGCATCAAACAAAGCCAATGAATGAGAAAAGTGTGAAAGTAGCACGATGTGATAGTGAGCAAAAGTTGGATGGATATGAAAATTTAGCTAACGGTTTATTTTCTGGTGCCAATATTAGTGGTGGAACATTTAACATTCCTTTTAATATTACATCACCGACATCAAATAAAATTTCGCCAACAAACTGGACAGTTATAAAAAAAATAAGCAAGTTCCAGCAATGAATGTATCCACTCAGTTGATGAAAATTATCATTTCCAGTTCATATTTGGGTTTTAGTGTAAAACTTTGATACTTGTACCATTAAATTGCGGAAGTTTATGGTTGAAATCTCATAAGAGAAGGCCTTCATTCCCCCTGCACCACACCCCTCTCCATTCCTCCCAGCACCGGATATAAACTGTTTAATAGTGTTCCTCACTTCCTCGTTTTCATAAATGATGGCCCCCTATTTGTGTGGATGTTATTAATATCCTTAAGTAATATTTATACATGCCCTGGGAAGTGTATTAAATTATACATGTCACAAGCAAAGTTTTAACCAATGAATTTCCGGGTTAAGCCCGGACCGGATGTCCATTAGCTTAAACATTACTTGTGCTTTGCTTTTGTGCACCTGTAATTTATCATTTATGTGTGCAGAATTTGAGTGATCCCTTGGAGATGTCTCCACTCCATGGATGATTTAGTGCCAATCCACTCTCCACGTACCACTGGTACTATAGCTGCTTGAACCACATAAGCAAAGAAGCAAACATCCACTTTCACGTGGATTTAGTTTCATTAAAATGAACCCTTTCTGATTTTCGCAACAACGGTACTGCTCACTGACCAACAAGTTTTTGTTCTCTGTCTGGTTCTGCGGCCACTGTGTTAGACGATGATGTCACTGTCAGGGTCAGATCGAGCATGTTTGAAAATGTTGCCTTGTCGGAGTTGCCCATCGTTTGAGTTTTTTTCCGCAAAATAACCCGTGGTGGTATTTGATGTTCGTGTTGTGGATTTGTTTTTTGAAGTTGTTAACATATTGTGTTTGGTTCCCTTCGTTTCACACAATCTTGCTGCGTGACAGTGCATGTTGGCCTGCATGTTGACTGACGTGTTAAAAAAATTCTGGGATTTACCATTTGCTATATTTAGAATGTCACTTCCAATCTCAAGTTCTGCATTTCTGGCTAAACTCGCTATTCTTGAAACATACTTATATCTCCAACGTCACAGCACGTTTGTCTCCATGAAAATTGGATACATGAACTCATTCCAATAATCGAAAATGCACTAAAAACGCGTATTTCACAGCAAGTTTACACCTCGAAGTGGCAACGCTTCGAAATCGTTGTTGGTGGCGATGTTTTAGACTGGTCCCCAGTTAGTTTGTGTGGCTTTCTCTTTTTTATGTTTCAGATAGGGCGATTTCATTTCATCGACGCTTTCGAAATGCGGTTTATTTCTCATTTTATGTTGGAGAAAACGATCTGTTTTAAAAAGTCCAGACGTGTGTTATAAATACAGAACCGCACAAGAGTTTGAATGGGTTAATGTTTATCGCTCTCATTTGGTTTGGTGCTTCGCCTCTCGTGGTATTCTGCGTCAAACCAAATTTGTGCGATAAACATTAACCCATTCAAACACTTGTGCAGTTCTGTCTATTTATTTTAGAAGGTGTCCACAATATTAGCGGCCTTTGTTTACTTGGGGATGATTAGAACGTTTCCAAAATATTAGCAGCCATCGTATATTCTGGAATGATTAGAACTTTCCCAAAATATTATCAGCATCTGTACTTGGGAATGATTAGAACTTTTCTATACTATTAGTAACCTCTATATATTCGGGAACGATTAAAACTTTTCCAAAATATTAGCAGCCTTCGTATATTTGTAAACGATTGAAAGTTTTTCATAATATTAATAATATGTCAATCAAGGTTCGTAATAGACGAACGTCCATAATTTTCTTATTATTCATGGTATGAATAGACAGACCTGCACAGACGTTTGCATGGTTTATTTGTTATCGCTCGCGTTTGGTTGGGTACAAGATTACCATGAGAGGCTTTGCCCAGCCAAACTCGAGTGATAAACAATAACCAATTCAAACGCTTGTGTGGTTCTGTATTTATTTATTTGCAGATTTCACAAGCAGATCATTTACTGTAATACAAAGGAAGAATTAACCAACCCTTCCTAGACGATAATGAAATAAAAAAAGAGAAAAATCCTTATCAATCTCCACAAGCAGGAGACCAGTCTTACTGTTATTACGTACGCTGTTTGAACTTTCATTCATAATTTCAATGTACAATGACATTACATCGACACTGAAACTTAAACACAACTTACCGTATTTTTATGCCTCACTTCTAGCATGGACCCTGAGTGGTTAATGGGATGCCCACTACATACTTATCTGACGTCCACTGGGCTGTTGCTACTAAATATAATTATAATTCAAACTCACCTGATTGGCAGATTAAGATTTCAGTAAAGGTTGTGGTTCCCATTGTCAATTCATTCGACATACATTAAATGAATGAATGTCCTTATTGTCCAAGAGAAATGATTGTTTTATTCACAATGCCCCGCTTATAATTATTTAAAGTCCATGTTATAGAGTTTAACAGAGGTACAGAATCCTTACGAATTCCAAAGGATAGCAATATGCAGTCGTTTGATACACACTTTGTTTTGTATTTCAATTTTGCGATCTAAAAACTTGCTCGCACGACGTCATTTATTCCAACCAATTGAGGACACTTTCAGATTCTGTCTATATTGTTCTTAGTTTTTTGTCTGCCATTGCCATGACATATTGTAACTAGATTCTGTCTATATTGTTCTTAGTTTGTTTTTTTTGGCCATTGCCATGCTATATTGTAACTCAGATTCTGTCTATATTGTTATTAGTTTTTTTTCTGCCATTGCCACGCTATATTGCAACTCAATATTTAGTATTGTCTGCGTTAATACATTGAATTCGAGAGGCCATTTTACCGGCCCAGGTACATGATATTTCATAATTGCATTAAATGGGATAGGTGCTAAGTGCATGTCATGGGTAAACCATTCAATATTTTTAACGTGCAGCACCCAGGCTGCCCGTTGAAAATGTAATTGGTCTACCCTCAAATAATGAATATGGACTCATTCAAATGCTGTCATTGAACAGGCATGGAAGACATCACTAGAGTTCAAATAGTTAAGCAAATAAGTTAGAAAGTTTCTTCTGATGCTTGATAGACCAATAACACCCACGTTTCATTATCTATAGACCGCTAACACCCACGTTACAGCATCTATAGACCGCTAACACTCACGTTGCGGCATCTATAGACCGATAACACCCACGTTTCAGCATCTCTAGACTGACCGCTAACACTCACGTTACAGCATCTATAGACCGATAACACCCACGTTACAGCATATATAGGCCGATAGCACCAACGTTACAGCATCTATAGACCGCTAACACCCACGTTATAGCATCTATAGACCGATAACACCTACGTTACAGCATCTATAGACCGATAACACCCACGTTACAGCATCTAAATAAATGACCCATTATACCATGTAGCCCCAGATGTATGACTGTGTCCATTCTGATGTTAAAAAAGGTGCAAAAACCTGTATGACACACGTGTGTGATAAAAGTTTGTATGGCACATTCTAGAATGTTGTGAACAAACCTTAATGTTAGATGGGTGTGTAATACATAATAGCATAAACAGATAAAGCAAGGACATTATCATGTCTTCCAATTTATTATCTTCAAACCTCTGTCCACGTGATGTCTGTAAAAAATGTTCAGACAATAAGTAAGTTTGATGTTGTCAAACAGGTTTCCCGTGATTAAATATGTTAGTTACATCCAATGGATGTTCGAAATACTCCAGGCTTATCACTGTACCAGTTTTCCACAGTCAGTTCAAAGATGTTTGTTTGTTCTTTATCAATAAATAAGATTATATAATTGTAGGTAGCATTGGTTTTGTTACTGTTACTGCTTCATTAGGATTGGAATTCAGATGGGATATGAAGGAATCATTGTCAAAAGAGAAGAGTGTGGAAAAGGTTACAACCTATGAATGGCCGCATCACTGTGATCCAGGACGCAGGTGAGTATTTGTTTTGGAATATATACTGTTCAAAAAAAGTAGGGCATATCCAATCCGATGTTGATTTTTTCGGAAAATGGTATTGGACACATGATTGGACACATCAATATGTTGCCAGGTTTAGTGTAGATCACGAGTGTCAACTGGCCCACGAAAACTTCGTGCAGGTTTTTCACACGTGTGCCGCGTTAATGTCGGAGGTGTCATCGGGCAATAATCCGGGAGTTTTGAGAGGTTTGTTTTTGCCCGGACAGGCATTTTGAGCTTACTTTCAGATTATGAGCTTACTTACAAATATAATGAGGTTAATGTCTAAAATATGAGACGTATGACAACCTCGAATAACTGAAATGGATAGAAGGGAGACAGAGAAATAAGGGGAAAGGCAGACGGGGGGGGGGGGGGGGTGGGCACGCAATTGTTTACTCACTTTGAACACCTTCTTAACAATAACCCGTCGATATGAAAAAGACCTGTATGAAAAAGATCCAATATACCTATAACTTTTATGAATTCATAACACACTTTTGATTGGTTGTAGCTCCCAAGATTTCTCAAGTTTGGTGAGGCATCAAGCGGGTGCGATTCTGGAATTCCACTTGTAGTTTCATAAATCTGTTTATGTGTTGCTACAAACACCATTTTTGCACTGTAGTCGAGTGTTGTGATAGGTGTTGACTCTGGGAAAGAAATAATTCGATGCTGGTAAAGTTGATGAACTTTAAGTTCGAGCTGATTATTTTTTCAGCCAAACTGAATATTCTGATAATAAATTTGTCAGGTTAACAATAAATCGGTCAATAAAAAGTTAATTAGGTGGGGGAACCTCAGAGCTGCCACAGGCTAGTTAGCCAATGCGAAACAAGCCAACCTCACCTAAGGCAAGGCAACAACCAAACCAAGAGAGATAAAGAGTATGAGACAAGGGGAGTACCCCCCCCCCCCAAACATACATCAGAAATGCTGCTCAGACCTAAAACTGAAGTGCAGCCCGAAGAGTATCACGTGAAAGATGCTGAGTGGTGACACAATGGGCATTTACCTTAGCACATGGACCTAGAGACATACTCCCGGGTACAGACATGCAGCAGCCCCTAATAACGTATATACAAGATGCCAATGTACAATATACACGCCACAACTACTGCTGGCAAGTGTGAGGTAACAGAGCATGAAAATAGTTTTCCAACCCCTTACCTGCAGACCGGCTCAACCAATCTTTGCCCTCCAACTACTACTGCTGGCAGAGCAAAACATGAACCCATTTACATGACAGACTAGCAATGCAAATGTTAAACAAATGGCCCATCTGCTTGTATTTGTGCACAGTGCAACCCTCTAAACCCATTCAGCGATGTGTGTTACGGAACAACATAACTGATGTTGACGACACTTGATGGGGAAATCTGCTCTTCTCGTAGCTGCAAGCATATGACTAATGCCATCCTTGTTAGACTGAACCTCAGTATCCGAAAGCCTACCAAATGTCAGGTAACCAAGAAGCACCACAGCATATGTAACAGGGAAATGCATTGGAGATCCAATGCCCCAATGCCTTGATCTCTGGATAGGAAAAAAGCTGCCCAAGAAGCTGCTCCTCTCTGAATGTTGTGACTTTTATAAAATTTAGTATCTGGACCAATGAATGACAGACATGTCCGAAGCACATCCGAAATGGTGGATCGTGAGATGGGTCGGTAGTCCACAGTATAAAAACGTGGACCAGCCAAACCAGTGTGAAGTACAAAATATTCCTGTAGCAGGTGAAGTGAGTCAAGCACAAGTGGTTGGCTGCGCCTTGTGATTTGCTTTGAAGTGTGGGAGTGTTGGTTTGTGTGAAAATGAATAATAAATCTGTCCGGCAAAAGCTGAACATAAGACCACCTTAGTAAATGACTGTCATCTACTGGAGCTTTGGATGTTAACTCCCCAACGTGCAAAAATCCAAACCATGCTGTGGAGAACATAGTGCGACACAGACCTCAATGGAACTTCAAGGTGACAACACAATCAGGTACAGCAGAGAGCCAAACAAAGAAGTGATTTGGTTATCAGTAGACGGGAGTCTGCAGTTAATGCGTATAGCTATTTAGAGATGAGAAAACTATTGCATGCATCAGGCAGTAACCGAATTTTGTGAATAAAGCCAATAACAGAACGTAACAAAAAATGGTGGAAGGCGACATCCTTTGTCGTACTAAGTAGGAGATAACTAGTGTGATAATCCATGGTGAGACAGGGAGAGAAATCTCACAAGGCAAACACAAAGCAGAACATTTCTTAAAATACGTCAATGCCTGGTTATAAGTATGGTGGGTAGCCTGTGTAAGAGTGGTGCATAATAATTGATTCATGTCATCTTGATGTTGCTAGGCTGATCTACGTCTGGGATGTGGCTTGGTTCCTCGTCGACCAGGGGACAAAACCATAGAAATTTGGTTATCTACAAACAAGACAGGGAATCTGCTAAGTGGTTGGATTTAACCAGGGGCATGTTTGACACGCAAATGGATGCTTTATTGGAGATATGACAACACAAAACGGTGGACAAGAACCATGATGAGGTGCTTTATTGGAGATATGACAACACTATACGGCGGAGAAGAATCATGATGAGGTGCATTATTGGAGATATGACAACACTATACATCAGAGAAGAACCATCATGAGGTGCTTTATTGGAGATATGACAACACTATACGGTGGACAGGAAGCATGATGAGGTGCTTTATTGGAGATATGACAACACTATACGGTGAAGAAGAACCATGATGAGGTGCTTTATTGGAGATATGACAACACTATACGGCGGACAAGAATCATGATGAGATGCTTTATTGGAGATATGACAACACTATATGGCGGAGAAGAACCATGATGATGTGCTTTATTGGAGATATGACAATGCTATACGGCGGACAAGAATCATGATGAGGTGCATTATTGGAGATATCACAACACTATATGGCGGAGAAGAACCATGATGAGGTGCTTTATTGGAGATATGACAACACTATATGGTGGACAAGAACCAGGATGAGATACTTTATTGGAGACATGACAACACTATACGGCGGACAAGAACCATGATGAGGTGCTTTATTGGAGATATGACAACACTATACAGTGAAGAAGAACCATGATGAGGTGCTTTATTGAGACATGACAACACTATACGGCGGACAAGAACCATGAGGAGGTGCTTTATTGGAGATATGACAACACTATACGGTGGACAAGAACCATGATGAGATACATTATTGGAGACATGACAACACTATACGGCGGACAAGAACCATGATGAGGTGCTTTATTGGAGATAATTATAATGTCAACACTATACAGCAGAGAAGAACCATGATGAGGTGTTTTATTGGAGATATGAGAACATTATACAGCAGAGAAGAACCATGATGAGGTGCTTTATTGGAGATATGACAACACTATACGGCAGACAAGAACCATGATGAGGTGCTTTATTGGAGATATGACAACACTATATGGCAGACAGGAACCATGATGAGGTGCTTTATTGGAGATGTGACAACACTATATGGAGGACAAGAACCATGATGAGGTGCTTTATTGGAGATATGACAACACTATATGGTGGACATGAACCATGATAAGGTGCTTTATTGGAGACATGACAGACAAGAACCATGATGAGGTGCTTTACTGGAGATATGACAACACTATACGGTGAACAAGAAGCATGATGAGGTGCTTTATTGGAGATATGGCAACATTAAACAGCAGACAAGAACCATGCTGAGGTGCTTTATTGGAGATATGACAACACTATATGGCGGACAAGATATGACAACACTATACAGTGGCCTTGAACCATGATGAGTTGCTTTATTGGAGACATGACAACACTACACGGCAGACAGGAACCATGATGAGGTGCTTTATTGGAGATATGACAACACTATACGGCAGACAGGAACCATGATGAGGTGCTTTGTTAGAGATATGACAACACTATACGGCAGACAAAAAAAATAATGAGGTGCTTTATTGGAGATATGACAACACTATATGGTGGACAGGAACCATGATGAGGTGCTTTATTGGAGATATGACAACACTATATGGCAGACAGGAACCATGATGAGGTGCTTTGTTGGAGATATGCCAACACTATACGGTGGACAAGAACCATGATGAGGTGCTTTGTTGGAGATATGACAACACTATACAGTGGACTGGAACCATGATGAGGTGCTTTATTGGAGATATGACAACACCATATGGTAGACAGGAACCATGATGAGGTGCTTTATTGGAGATATGACAACACTATATGGTAGACAGGAACCATGATGAGGTGCTTTGTTGGAGATATAACAACACTATACAGTGGACAGGAACCACGGTGAGGTGCTTTATTAGAGATATGACAACACTATACGGTGGACAGGAACCATGATGAGGTGCTTTATTGGAGATATGACAACACTATACGGCAGACAAGAACCATGATGAGGTGCTTTATTGGAGATATGACAACACTATACGGTGGACAGGAACCATGATGAGGTGATCACGAGAACTATAACTATTGATGATGGCCTGCATGGTGTGGTTTTCTGTGAGAAATAAAACTCTCCATCCCTCCATAGACGTCCCCAGTTGCCTACAGCCACTACAATCAGGTACATCTTGAGATGGGTAATGTTAAGAGATTTCCAGGCACTGAGCTACTCTCCCGTAAAACTATTTTGTCCCGCAAACTGCCCCAAACCCAAAGGAAGGGGATGCATCATTCACTACACAGTTGGTCAAACTTGAGAGAGACTGGTCATTGATGAACATGCCCCATTAAAATTGCTCAAGAGTTGGAGGTCTGTTTTTATCACCGTGTTAATGCGTTTGTCATGAGATGACTTATTCACGTTGCTCGAGTAGTTGTAAAGCCCAGGAAAGCTCGCCAGTGTATTACGGTCGAACAGGCAAAATTGAGGAAGACAATGAGTGGAGTTCTTTTAAAGAAAATTTCTTCCGGGACAGAAACTCCTGAATAAAGGTGATGCACTTAGCAATTTTGCCTAATGGGAGACGAGCTTCCATTCGAAGAGTGTCAAGCTCAGTGTCCAGAAACATAAGAATCACGAAGGTCCCTGTGTGTTTCTCATTTGCAATGGAAACTCCAAAGTCTTCCATTAGGGAGAGAATTAAAATTGGAGAAATTAAATTGGATTGGCAGCGGGCCTCTGAACTGATGGGGATAAAAATGTCGCCCATGAATCAGAGAATGGGACCCCCATCTACTGTACGATTCCACAACCTCCTGTATTGCTGTACTAAATGTTTCGAAAATACGACACGAGGATGAACAACCCATGGGCAGGCAGTGGTCATAGATGTACTCCCCCTTCAAAATTCCATCATCCCCAGGAGATGGGAGTCATCTGGATGAATGGGAATAATGCGAAACACCGATGCAATGTCAGTTTTTGCCAAGAAGACCCCCTACCCAAGTTTTTAATTAGGTATACTGCCTAGTCAATGGATTGATAGGTGACCAAGGAGAACTTCTCAGGGATGCAGTCATTAACTAAACCACCTGGAGGGGGGGGGGGGGTAGATAAATGATGGATAAATTGGGATTCACCTGCAATCTTCATAGGTGCCACGCCCAATGGGGAAACCCTAACACTGGAAAGGGGGGTGGTGTGCACAGAAAGGCCCTTCACCCGCCCTGCCCTACGTTCCTTCCTCTTCTTAGTGTCAACAACTTCAGGATGAATCCTTGTGGAAAGAAGATTTTGCGACTAACAGCTAGCGTTATCAACCTGAAATCTGAGGCGAAACCCAAAAGTAAAACCCTGTATCAAATATTAAGTCTTGGAGTCTGTGCATTTAAGGTAAGCAGCTAATTTGGACTTATTTACTGGAATTGAAACTTGACTGGATGTTAACTGTGGAGCAGTAGCTTTGGACTGCCGGTTCCGAGGTCCATTGGCTGTAGAAGGTAATGGGTGCTGCTGCTGACAGAGGGGTGGGTGAGTCCCCCCACATTAGAAACACTTATGCAGGAATTTGCAGAAGCAAGCTGTCATGGTAGGGGAAGCAGTATACACTGGGTACGAATCTACCCCCCTGACTACTTTCCCGAAAGAGCCGCTGCACCTTGCTGCTTGGACGAAAGGAGTGGGAGCCTGAAGGTGTCCTATTTCCCATCTGCCGCTGCCTTGGCCTGCCTGGAAGCACCACTAGTGGCCATCCTGGTGGTCGTTGGCAGAGTATAAGTAGCTGAACTGTGGGATTTCCCCTTTGCAACTATCGACATCTCCGTGGTTTTACACTTTGGGAGGCCATCTAAAAAAAGAAGATAAAGACCTACTAGAGAGGAATATGGTGTTAATGTCTAGAAAATAGTGGAAAGGAAGGGCGACATGGATGGTGATCTTGACGGGCTGTCCACCTCACTCCTTCGGAGGAAGAAAGGGTGACCAATAATTCATGTGCCTGGCACGACATGTCCTTTCCAAAGTGATGGGTGTCAACGTCCAGGCAAAAAAGTACAGCCTTACGAGGACTAACAAGAAAACAGAGGAATAATTGTAATGTGCATCACCTGGGCACAACTCGGAGTGGCTCGTAATCTGGTCACAACTCAGAATTGCCACTGGATAGAATGAAAAATAGTCTTGCCCCTTTCAATCTGCAAAATAAAATTCTATTACCCCCGGCATTCAGATGAATTATGTTGTGTTTATGACAACAAGTGGGGTTTTACCACAAACGTTTATGCTCCCAGAAGGATGCAAAACGTTGATCTTATTGATAGTTGTACCGGCACCAATGACGGGTTCAACTGTGGGTCATCCTGCAAACGTGGCTAATGTTTCTCAACCATGACATGCTGTATGGAACACTCATCATTAAAACAATAGACCAATTCATCAACTTCTGTACAAACAAAGTACCATTGGGATTAACATTTCGTCCCCTGAGTTCCAATGTGTTCTATGTGCCAGTAAGCACATAGAACACATTGGAACTCAGGGGACGATTTGTCTTCGGATGAAAAAAGACCATTTGACCCAATCTACGGGAAAACCATACCCGGGGAGATCCTTTGAATATATTCAACACATTCATAAATGCCTTTGATGCGGTAGCCGTCCACATCATGCATATAAATTTCCACACTGTCAAGGCTATAAAAGCGAGATACATTGTTCCATTCAGTCACCTGGCCCGCAATAAACTGACGTAAATTATAGATATGCCATAAAAGCGAGATACATTGTTCCATTTGGTCACCGGGCCCGCAATAAACTGACGTAAATTATAGATATGCCATAAAAGCCAGATACATTGTTCCATTCGGTCATCGGGCCAGCAATAAACTGACGTAAATTATAGATATGCCATAAAAGCGAGATACATTGTCCCATTCGGTCACCGGGCCCGCAATAAACTGATGTAAATTATAGATATGCCATAAAAGCGAGATACATTGTTCCATTCAGCCACCGGGCCCGCAATAAACTGACGTAAATTATAGATATGCCATAAAAGCGAGATACATTGTTCCATTTGGTGACCGGGCCCGCAATAAACTGGCATAAATAATAGATATGCTATAAAAGCGTGAACATTGTCCAATTCGGTGTTCATGTCCGCAATAAACTGACATAAGTTACAGATATGCTATAAAAGCGAGATATATTATTCCATTCAGTCACCGGACCCGCAATAAACTGACGTAAATTATAGATGTGCTATAAAAGCGAGATACATTGTCCCATTCGGTGACCGTGTCCGCAATAAACTGATGTAAATTATAGATATGCTATAAAAGCGAGACACATTGTCCAACTCGGTGACCGGGCCCGCAATGAACTGGTGTTTGACCCGTCAAGATGATAAAGACCTGATATCTGATACCTTTATCTTTCCTGAATTCCTAACAGAGTTTTGATTGGTTGTAGTTTCCAAAATTTCTCATGTTTGGTGGTGCTCCAAACGTAGGGGTGGGGGTGGGGGGAGGATTATGGAATTCCATTTCCCGTTTCATAAATAAACTCGCTGTGAATGTTGATAAGACAAAAGCTATGATATTTCACTCACGCAAATTTACAACCCTGCCAAATCTCTATTTAGGTGCAGATAAAATTTGTTACGCATGTCAATATGTTACACCCCGTTTGTGAAATTGCCCATTTCATGAAATAGGCAGTCGAACTGCCCAGTTCATGAAATGAGCAAGCAACCTGCCCATTTCATGAAATGGGCAAGACTCTTGCACATTTCATGAAATGGGCAGCCTTTGTAGTTGCCCATTTCATGAAATGGGCAATGTCATGTACGAAAATAAAATTTTCGTACATACCATGCTGAAGTATAGGTATATGACAAAAATGAGGTTAAAATTAACAAAAATTATAATGTTTATTACATAAAAACATATCAGTTCATACATAACACATCATACTCAATCAATCCTTATTATCACAACACTTACACCTCAAACCAACTATAATTATTACAACACTGCTACATTCAGCGTAGTGCAAAATATAATGATAACCACCATTATTATATAAAATAACCCTTAAAACAACAGTTGATCAAACATTCCAGCAAAACATAAAACACAGACTTACTGCAATCACAATAGTAAGATCAAACATCCCAGCAAAATAAACAACTTAACTGTCGTCACCATAGTTAATAACGCAGTAATAAGAACAATGACAAATTAGCTGTGTATGAGATTTGAAATCTCCCACATGCTTTTGCCTATTTCATGAAATGTGCAAGAGTTTTGCCCATTTCATGAAATAAGTAGGCTGGTTGCTCTTTCATGAACTGGGCAGTTTGACTGCCCATTTCATGAAATGAGCAATTTCACAAATGGGGTGTAACAAATACACATATCTAGGCCTGTGCTTCACAAGTGACAGGAAACTGAAAACTGCGCAACAAGTATTGGCAACTAAAGGAGCCAAAGTCCTTTACAGTCTACATAATACTTTCAAGAGGAAGTGTTCCCCTCCGGTAACGATTTTCATGAAATTGTTCGATTCCCTCATGAAGCCAATTTTGCTCTATGGTAGTGAGATATGGGCGTCTGAACTCAGTAATTCTCAAGGCGACGTGGCGCCGTGCAAACAAGTTCATCTCAAATTTTGCAAACTCCAACATGGTGTGAATACGAAATCGTCCAATCACGCAGCCAGAGCCGAACTTGGACGTAATCCTATCTACACAGAAGCTACAATAGAAATGATGAAATATGTAACAAATTTATATGTGGACTCATCTTCATTACTGCTCACTGAATCTAGAATTGAATCGCAAAAGTATACAATGCCAGATTCAATGAAGGCAAAGTATCATGATATTGCAGCTGATTGCAACGCACATACCCCCCGGGGACAAGTACCAAGTCAAAGTGTTTTTGAATTCGGGCCAAATCCACAGAAGCTTTAAAAGTAAACATTACGGATATATTTAATGACGAGAAAAAAAGTCGGAAAAAAGAAATTACGGACCTATAGAAAGTTTAAAGAAACATTCAACTTAGAAAATGATTTGCTGTACACAACATCTGTTGAAGCGAAGAACTTGTTCACGCGGCTGCACATAAGCAACCACTGTCTGATGACTGAAAAAGAGAGGCACATCCAACCACCCTTGTCTGTAAAAGAAAGACTGTGTCATTTAGGTAATGTAGGCGAAATTGAAACTGAACATCACTTTGTCATGGAGTGTAAAGAATATGAAGGGCTTCGAACTGATTCATTTGGCATAATAAGTAGAGAATACCCGCACTTCGTCAACATGGACAGTTCGGAGAAATTCACCTTTCTTATGAAAAATGAAATTCCAACATTATGCAATATCATCTGTAATATGATCATTCAATTCTTCAAGCGTAGAAGAAATGCTATGGCTACTCAATGGAGTGACACATTGTATAAACCCTCCACATAACATGTAAATAACCAATTGTTATTAATTCAGTGTCTTCTAGACTTAACATCATTGTTCTGTACTGTTAGTTGTGTAACATGCAATCTGCCTTGTTTTTGGTGTTTTTGCAATAATCTATCTATCTATCTATCTATCTATCTATCTATCTATCTATCTATCTATCTATCTTATCTATCTATCTATCTTATCTGTCTGTCTGTCTGTCTGTCTGTCTGTCTGTCTGTCTCTGTCTGTCTGTCTGCCTGCCTGCCTGCCTGCCTGCCTGCCTGCCTGCCTGCCTGCCTGCCTGCCTGCCTGCCTGTCTGTCTGTCTGTCTGCCTGTCTGTCTGTCTGTCAGTCTTTCTGTCTGTCTGTCTGTCTGTCTGTCTGTCTGTCTGTCTGTCTGTCTGTCTGTCTGTCTGTCTGTCTGTCTGTCTGTCTGTCTGTCTGTCTGTCTGTATGTCTGTCTGTCTATCTATCTATCTAAATGTGTTTATGTGTTGGTATAAAAACCATTCACAGTCCATGTGTGAATATTCTCTCTAATCAATAATTTGGCTAAAGATAAATATGTGTTCTAGCCTATATTATTTTCTGTGTCCGCAACTGAATATTCATTCTAGTCAGCATTAATTACCTGCCTGCAGCTGAATATTTTATCTAGTCTATATTTTAAGAAATATTGCACTACGCCACGTGTCATATGACAGTTTACGGAGCGGCTACACTACTCATAATGCGTATATAGATCGACGTGAAGCTGGTTGATTGGACAATCTATAAAATGCCATAAAGCTCGTAAACTCGTGAAATATATGTTACGTTATACCGAAGACCATATTACTTTACTATCACCACTGATATTGAAAAATAGGAACCGCTCATCAAATCCAAAAACAAAGACCCCCACCCCCCCACCCCCACACACACACATTGTGTCACAAATTGTTAAAGAATGTCATGGATTAATCATAATTTTAATTAAAAATGCCAACTAAATGTATGCGCAACAGGGCAGGATTACATGGAGGGACTGATTACGGGATGTTATCCCCTTAAGGCTTCGGCTAAAAATATATATTCTCCCTGCAATAATTCACTAACCTACTATAGCCTTAAACACTAGTGCCAATGATGTTCTGGCGTATATTTTAACGTTGTCTCTTGACTGCGGAAAAACAGTAAAATATGCACAGGACATTACAATATTTATTTATTTATGTATGTATTTTTATTTATTTATTTATTGCATTTTAACGACACTTTCGACAGCCAGTGTCACCTCTTGTCGGCCAGGTTTAAGGGTGGTGGAAACCGGAGCACCCTGTGAGAACCACTGAGCAACGTCAAACAACAGCCACACACCCTAACGTACTAACTCCACACAAGCTGGATTAGCATTTACTGAAGACAGGTGCACCATCGACGTGCATTACACCTTAGTACACATCGCCACCTTGTCCCCACGTGGTAAGTCCCGAAGTGATTTATGGTAATCGTTGATGTACCATCTTCATGTCTGTCTGTTTGATTATATATCTAATCATGTATCGGTCGTTTTTTTTCCAATTGTCTACGTTTCTTAAGCGGCCCATACACTATCAATATTATTGACAATAATATTGAGTAAATAATATTGACAATATATTTTTTGCCACAAACTACTCAATAGTTTCTTCAATATTTTCGGTCATTTCTTCGTCTGCCACCGCGCTGTAAACATGGATCCAGTTGTGGGTTTAGGCGTGGTACTGGCCCTGAGTAACGAAAAACAAAATAAAAAGAAATGGTGGACTAAACGATGGTTTTTAGAAAGACACACATTTGGTCATGGTGCCCTTATGGAGGAACTCCGGATTAAACAACCTGATGATTTCAGAAACTTTCTTCGAATGGATGAAGATTAATTTAAAGAGCTGCTACGGTTGGTTACACCTTTAATAGAGAAAAAAGACAAAAAGATGCGCGATGCAATACCACCGATGGAACTATTATCAGCCACATTGCGTTTTTTGGCTACTGGAAATACATTTGAAGACCTGAAATTCCTTAATATTGCGTAATATTATTGACGGAACCCACACACTATCAATATTATTGACGGTCATAAAATATTGAACAAAATATTTCAGAGATCTCAGATATTCGTCAATAATATTGATCAATCTTCGATATCTCCCACACACTGGCAACAATATTGTCAATACCGTTTATTGACAATATTATTGTCAATAATATTGATAGTGTATGGGCCGCTTTACATTAGTTAACCGTCTACATGTCAATATTTGTCCAACTTTACATTAGTTACCAGTTTACAGGTGAATATGTGTCTTAGTTTTCATTACGTTCTGGTACAGTACGTGGAGAGTGTATTATCACTGAATCACCCGCAGAGTGGATATTCCACCCGAGCAATAATTGCAAATTTGTTGCAAAGCATTACCAGCACCAGCAAAGTTTCAGCCAATGGACCTCCGGGTTAAACCCGGAGGTCCATTGGCTGAAACATTGCTTGTGTTTTTGTCGATATGTACAAAATTTGAAAGTTATAGCTTGGGTGATAACTCCACTCCGCGGGTGATTTAGTTACAATCCACTCTCCACGTACTGTATATATGTATATGTTTTTTCTTGACTTTGCATTATTGTACCGTTTCTATCGTTTCAAAGTGATGTAAGTTTTCAGGATCAGGACTTGATCTAATTCAGAAAGGGACACTTTTTACTTTGATTATAACACTCTACCTGTACTTTGGTTATAAAACTCTACCTGTTTCTTGTTTTGCAGATGTGAATACATGATTATGAGAAAGTCAGAAAAAATTACAATTCCAGTGCAGTTCACGTTCAAAAGAGGCAGTGAGACATTTACAAAAGTGAACACACTTAAAACAACAGGCTTGTCTTGGCATGAAAAACATACATCGACAGCGTTGGAAACTCGATCATGTGCATGAACCTAAGCTCTGAAGAATGAATAAAATGATTTATTTTGAAAACTGACTGTAACATTAGTCTTAAATAAATAGTTTGAGCAGATTAAAGGAGTATTAATTATTATTTTAATCAATCCGTCATCAAACAACGTTGAATAATATTATAATCCCTGATGGGTACGGGTGTGGGATGGGAACATCTCACCCGAGGGCAAGATATTTGGGCCAGACACGAGGCTTGCCGAGTGTCTGGACCAAATATCTTGTCCCGAGGGTGAGATTTTCCCATCCCAAACCCGTACCCATCAAGGATTATTTTTCTCCCCCCCCCCCCCCCACCATACGGCGGTAACGTTAGCCAGAGGTAATCGGCGGTCACGTGCTGATACAATGAACTCATTTGGTATTCGTTGTTTTGAAAAACTAATGACACCACTGGAAAGAGCATGGAAAAGTTACGTATGTACCAAAGGTATATACCACGAAATCAATTAGGAACGGTGGCATCTTGGGGTTTAAAGAGTTTTAGAGTATCAAACTTTGATCACACGGCATTCCGATGACGTCAATATGAATTAGTTGGTAGCAAAAAACTGATACGATATGCATAACGTCATAATAACGTTATAAATCTATAACGTCACGTGGGTGGGGTGGGATACATCTGTCTCTCCCTGCTATCGCACCCTGGACAGACGTATGTTACACATGCAGTGAGGGGAGAATACTAATTATTTAACAATGATTTTCCAACTGACTTTTACTATAAAATCTCTGGGGCCGACAATGTTTTCGGTAGGAAATGAATTATCAATGGTTCACATATCCATTTAACAGGTATGTATGGAACATTTCGGATTGGGGGACGGGGTGTCATAATGTGCAAGGGTACCATCATACTGATTATTGACGGACAGTATACCTTAGTGCCATGGTAGATATACAATACACACAGGAACGTAGTTGAATCGCGCTCCTCTATCTTTAGAAAAAGTCACATTTTTGGAACCACATTTAACATACCGCCCCATAAGGACAAAACCATGTTTCGACTCGATAGGTGACGTGGTTAGAGATGTCCGATTGGGGTATGTAGGGTCGTGAATTTCCAACTAGGTGTGAGTGACCGGGAGGAGAAACCCCCTTACCGGTCCCTCCCAGTTGTTGGACATTCACTACCGAGAATGATTTTGAAAATGACGCTATGAAAGGGGGCATATAATTGATTCTAGTAACGAAAATGCCCAACACATTTATGATAGAAGTATCAGGTTATTTAATATTCGGTATAGTCCTGGGAACTGAATATGTGCCAAGCAAATGCTTTAGCTTGGAACTGTGAACAATTCACACTGTCCTAACACTAAACAGGATATTATGCAGGAATGATCAATTTTCGATGTTTCATCTTTTGTTACTGTGAATGATAGAATTAACTCAGGATAACGATTTTACATGATGTGATTTTCTTGAAGTGTATTTCGAAGATTTTCTTTTATTACGATAAATAAATGTGCCATAGAAATCTAACCGATTGACATCACGCATACTTACGGAGCTCGATATTACGTACACTATAGTTGTAAATAGTAACAGTTAGAATTGTTTGCCGATTTGAAACCGAGTTGGAATTTAGGGATGTGAAGGAGACATCGGCATCGCTAAAGAAGCTCTAAAATCCAGATAGATGGAATTTCCAACTACTCAAGACTTGCACTACGAGTTTCCAACTATAAGAAATTTTGGATTGGGACTGTTGACCCCCCCCCCCCCCCCCCCCCACCCACCCCTGTTGCCACGTCCATGGACACTATAAGAAAATATTTTAAATTTGGAACTGAACATGTGCATTCCTTCGATTTTCAAGGAGGCGTGGTATGTTGAGAGACAGATCAAATGAGTGGATGTTCTGTCAGATGTTAATTTTTTCAAGGAGGCACAGTACAATGAGAGACCGGGAGCGCGGTGGTTCAGTGGTAGACTGTTGGACTTCTATGCCAGAGGTCCCGAGTTCGATCCCCGTCCGGGACGACCCGTGGTTTGTCCTTGGGCGGGGCACTTTATCCCGGTTGCTTACATGGGGGCACGATGACGCCGTGTACTAAGGCGTTCTGCACGCCGATGATGCACATGTTCTCAACCTCTGTAACCCTGCTTGAAAGGAGCTTGAACCGAGTTAGAATGTTGAGGAGCTGACAGTTACTCGTCGATGCACGGCGGTTCTCTTCGGGTACTCCGGCTTTCTTCACCCGTAAAACTGTCACCGTCACGATTAGCCATTGTGCATAAGTATGTGACATTAAACACCAATAAATAAATAAATAATGAGAGACAACAAATCAAATGAGGGGGCCTTCTGTCTCATCTTAAGATTTTCAAGAAGGCGTATCATATTGAGAGACAAATCAAATGAGGGGATATTCTGTCACATCTTAGGATTTTCAAGGCGTTGTTTATAAAGAAACAAATCAAATGAGGGGATCTTCTGTCACATCTAAAGATTTTCTAGGAGGCGTGGTATATTGAGAGACAAATCAAATGAGGGGATCTTCTGTCACATCTTAAGATTTTAAAGGAGGCGTGGTATATTGAGAGACAAATCAAATGAGGGGATCTTCTGTCACATCTTAAGATTTTCAAGGAGGCGTGGTATATTGAGAGACAAATCAAATGAGGGGATCTTCTGTCACATCTTAAGATTTTCAAGGAGGCGTGGTATATTGAGAGACAAATCAATTGAGAGGATCTTCTGCCACATCTTAAGATTTTCAAGGAGGCGTAGTGTATTGAGAGACAAATCAATTGCGCGGATCTTCTGTCACATCTTAAGATTTTCAAGGCGTAGTTTATAAAGAAACAAATCAATTGAGAGGATCTTCTGTCACATCTCAAGATTTTCAAGGAGGCGTGGTATATTGAGAGACAAATCAAATGAAGGGATCTTCTGTCACATCTTAAGATTTTCAAGGAGGCGTGGTATATTGAGAGACAAATCAAATAATGAAATCTTATGTCACATCTTAAGATTTTGAAGGAGGACTGGTATATTGAGAGACAAATCAAAAGAGGGGATCTTCTGTCACATCTTAAGATTTTCAAGGAGGCGTGGTATATTGAGAGACAAATCAAATAATGAATCTTATGTCACATCTTAAGATTTTGAAGGAGGACTGGTATATTGAGAGACAAATCAAAAGAGGGGATCTTCTGTCACATCTTAAGATTTTCAAGGAGGACTGGTATATTGAGAGACAAATCAAATGAGAAGATCTTTTTTCACGTCCCAAGATTTTCAAGGCGTAATACAGTACGTGGAGAGTGGATTGTAACTAAATCACCCGCAGAGTGGAGTTATCACCCAAGCTATAACTTTCAAATTTTGTACATATCGACAAAAAACACAAGCGATGTTTCAGCCAATGGACCTCCGGGTTTAACCCGGAGGTCCATTGGCTGAAACTTTGCTGGTGCTGGTTAAGCTTTGCAACAAATTTGCAATTATTGCTCGGGTGGAATCTCCACTCTGCGGGTGATTTAATGATAATACACTCTCCACGTACGGTACATTGAGACACAAATCAGATGAGGGGATCTTCTGTCACATTTTAAGAGAAAAAAGAGTTTGTGCAACCCCTTCATTTAAATTACAGTTTAAACAAAACCAATATAACAAACACATTTCACGAAGGTTATATAGACGCTATTAACCTCCCTCCTTGTTCCTAAATGGTGACGTGGAAGCTTCGGAATCGGATCACACAGTGCTAATTGGCTCAGTACATGAGCGTATCCTGTCATCCAATCGCTTCAATTAACTAATTCATGTGTCGAACGTAAAACAGAAGTCTCCGTGAAAATTAATGTACTGTGCAAGATCGAGCGACACAAATGTGCCCCCCCCCCCCCCCCCTGTCCCCCTCTACAATGCTTCCGTACTCATTTCGTACCAGTCTAAACCACATAGCAAAGAAATCATGCTAAGCTGATCGTCCCTACTTATTTCGCCTATAAAAACTCTTTAATAGCAGGGGTGTTCCACACTTATTTCTTTTCCTCTTTTCCCAAAGTGAAAATACCCTGTATAGTAGAATGCAATGTATCTCATTTTGCTTTTATATAATGACTATCCCCTTGTCTTACTTGTAGTCGACACCTTACTGCAGCTCGACTGGCCAAATTAGAAAACTATGGTTCGATGATGCACTGGAGGCCTAGGGAAACCAATTGCTGTCAGTTGTGGTATCCTACTTTAACCCTTAACACAACCCACTGGAGGCTTAGGGAAACCAGTTGCCGTCAGTTGTGGTATCCTACTTTAACCCTTAACCCAACCCACTGAAGGCTTAGGGAAACCAGATCCCGTCCGTTGTGGTATCCTACTTTTACCATTAACCCAAACCACTGGAGGCTTAGGGAAACCAGTTGCCGTCAGTTGTGGTATCCTACTTTTACCCTTAACCCAACCCACTGGAGGCTTAGGGAAACCAGTTCCCGTCCGTTGTGGTATCCTACTTTAACCGTTAACCCAACCCCCTGAAGGCCCACGGAAACCAGTTGCCGTCAGTAGTGGTATCCTACTTTAACCGTTAACCCAACCCACTGGAGGCTTAGGGAAACCAGTTTCCGTCAGTTGTGGTATCCTGCTTTGACCGTTAACCCAACCCACCGAAGGCTTAGGGAAACCAGCTGCCGTCAGTTGTGGTATCCTACTTTAACCGTTAACCCAACCCACTGGAGGCTTAGGGAAACCAGTTCCCGTTCTGTTGTGGTATCCTACTTTAACCCTTAACTCAACCCACTGGAGGCTTATGGAAACCAGTTCCCGTCCGTTGTGGTATCCTACTTTAGCCCTTAACCCAACCCACTGGAGGCTTAGGGAAACCAGTTCCAGTCAGTTGTGGTATCCTACTTCCTGACAATGTCAATGCAATAATAGACTCTCCGCTTCCCTCTGATAAAATGAAACTAAGGAAATCCCAAGGGATATTGAACCAGCCGTGTAAATGCAGTAATGCACAGGACAAAGCATTTCAAAAACTTAAAAGTTGAATTCTGAAAATTTAAAAACATTCTTAGGTCTACGGATGATCTAATGCTTTAAAACGTTAATGCTGAAACAGAAGTCGTTTGCCGGCCACTGATTTGCCGCGGTGCTCAGGCGAGAATGCCTTGGTTACCCCTGTGCTCCCAATTGCCTCCCTATTCCAACGCGTCTGCTCTCCTTCCAACACTGCTTGATGACATCCCGTGCCCCATTCTTCCCAATCTCTCCGATAAGCATATTAACCCGCTCGTTTATGTCAATCATTAACCACATGCCCTTCATTCTCCCATTCCACTTCACCAATATACTCCTAGGGAATCTTATTCTGTTAGACAAATATGTTCTCATTTGGGCATACTAGTAGGCAGACAAGTGTATACTAGTAGTGGTAGTACCAAAAGCTAATGGGGCTCTTCGACTTTGCGTAGATTTAATTCCGTGAAATGTGAACGCCACATGATGCCTTCTGTCGAGTATACACTTGATCAAATAGTCAAGACAACAGTGTTCTCTAAAGCTGATGCTAATTTGGGCTTCCATCAGATACCTTTGACGGGAAATTTAAAAAAAAAAAACTTACAACTTTTATTACTCCGTTCGGTAGATTCCGCTTTAACAGACTCCCGAACATTACCAGAAGAGAGTGTCGGCAGCGGAAAATGACATTGATGGTGTTATATGCATTAGTGATAATATTATTGTTAGATGGGAAAATTAAGACATACATGACACCAATTTACGTGAAACACTATCTCGATTAGAGGCACTAGACACCACTTTTAACCCTTTCACCCATATGCATAAATGCTTGCGTGAAGAAAATAATGGTAACGGACGAGCAGAGGATATAAAGAGCAAAACTCCAAAGCGAGGCAGTGTAATAATTTAATCCAACAGCTCGACAGAGAGCTCGTCAGAGCTGTTGGATTAAATTATTACTGAGCTTCCTAACAAACCAGGATGGTTTCGCCTATTTCGTCGTTGGCAGTATTGACTGAAATGACACCCGCCATGGCACCATTGTTGAAATGGTTACTTTAGAGAAATATGAATTTAATAATTCTATTACATAGGTAGGTCAGATGATGCATGATGAAGGTATTCCGGCTGGTCCTGACAATGTCAATGCAATAATAGACACTCCGCTTCCCTCTGATAAAATGGAACTAAGGAAATTCCAAGGGATATTGAACCAGCCGTGTAAATGTAGTAATGCACAGGACAATTCATTTCAAAAACTTAAAAGATGAATTTTGAAAATTTAAAAACATTCTCAGGTCTACGGATGATCTAATGGTTTATGACGTTAATGCTGAAACGGAAGTCGTAACCGATGCTTCTTCATATGGTCTTGGAGCTGTTTTAATGCAGTGACCTCATTAGATGCACGGGATATCACGCGAATGGCGATTATTTGCTTTCGCCTCCCGTTCACTGTCTGAAACGGAGAGCCGATATGCTCCCATTGAAAAGGAAGCATTTAGTATTACTTGGGCGTGTGAACAATTTCGAGACTTCCTGGTGGAAATTCATTTTTTGGTTGAAACTGACCATAAACCACTGGTCTCTTTATTTAATATTAAAGATTTAGATGAACTTCCCCCACGGCTGGAGAGATTTCGCACCAGACTTATGTACCGTAATTGCATGTAACTTTTTGTTCACACATGAACCAGGTATGGTATATGTGACCGCAGATGCGCTTTCTCGAGCACCAATGACTGGTCCTTCAGATAAAAAGTATCTCCCATTAACAAGACAATACTGCATGTCAATCACATCAAGGCTTCTCTATCAGCATCTGATGGTCGATTGGAACAGATCCGATTGCATCAGTTTGCAAATTCTTTATGCAGGTGTAGAGAAAAGTAGCCTACGAGAGGGTTAACAGTCTCTGCGACCGAGGCCGACGAAGGGGTTAACCAGCCTCGCGGCCCGAGGTCATGCATGGGAGGACCTGTCTCTGTTCCATGGGAGTGACAGAGAAAGAAGGGATGGAGAAGTAGAGAATACATTTACCTAAAAGTTGTTAATTTCTAAAATCTCGAATCTACAATTTCTGAACAGAAATTCTTGTTATAAATTGCACTGCGAAGGCGAGTGCAAATTACAATATTAACTAGTGAAACAGAATTTACTGCATCCAGTACATTCAAGTCTGTGTGAAAAGGGTTAAAGTATCAGGAATAAACTCTACAGAAAGAGAATTTATGGAGGCTTATTTTCTGGAGTAAAATATTTTGTTAACAAATCAGAAATGGGTTTTCGTTAACAGTATTTACAGATATTCATACAGGAATCAGAACAATTTTTATAAGAAAGCAGAAAAGGCATATATGTGACCAGCATTCAAAGGGTTCGATACACGAATCATAAATGAAAAATTTTGGCTCTGCCCACTAATTTGAGTGATGAAATACATTCATAAACTTTAGAAATACATTAAGGTGTAAATGCATTTCCCAGTCATTCTTAGTAATATGCACTTGATGACTCCAGCAATTTTTAACTCAGTCGGTGTAGTTCCATGTCTACATCTACATTGAAGAATGAGCGCAACCCACTTTGAAATAATGGCTCCACCAACTTCAGATCTGTCATTCAGATCGAACGGGAGCAAAAAAACATAGATGAGTGCAAACTGGGTATTGTTAACCAGCATGCCAAAATGCATAGAGATAGGACGATCCGTATTTGACTTGTCGCGCTGACAAAGGGTGCATATGTCGGAGATATTGTCAAAAAAACTTTAAAAAACCCAAGAGGTCATTTGAAGGCCTACTCTTAAAAGGGCATCTAGTGACCTAAACAAGGCATACATAAAACTAGAACTTCTCTAATAAATTAGTTTTAAACAGTCATAGCACTAACACAGTTAACAGTACAGTCAACTATGTCAGTATTGCATCTTTTACCGGCATCCTGACAGTTTTGTGATAGGTTTCAATAACAAATCTTCAGTGTAGTTTTACAATTACATGTACACTGGAATCTTCATGATCAAGTTGTTTGTTTTTATATTAACTTGGTTTGGGAATTAATTCTGTACAATGAGATTAAATAAACCGATCGTGTTATTGTATGTGACAGTCACAGCTTACTCCCTAACTGCTTTTTGTGAAATTCATTCATGGAGAAAATATTCATACAGGAATCAGAACAATTTTTCTAAGAAACCCAAAAAGGCATAAATGTGAACACCATTTATAGGGTTCGATCAAGGAATCAGAAATTGACATTACTGCCGCTGCCATTTGAATGATGAGATACACATATAATCTTCAGAATTGCATTAATTGGTATAAAGTGACTTTCCTAATAGGTCACAAAAAAATATGCATTTAATGACATCTCTTGACCGCATAGAGGTGGACCACATGTTGAACCTCCAGCAAGTTTCAATTCATTTGGTGTAGGTAGTATTTCTATAAGTCACACCAAGCCTGAAGTATGAGCAAAAACTACTTTATAACTAAAGAAACCCCGGCTATGGTGTGTGGCACATCCTCCCATGGTCCTTTATAATTGTGTGAAGTTTGATGACTGTGGCCCTAACAGTCTTCGAGTTATTGGCTCGGGCACACACACACACATGGACACACACACGGACGGACACAAGCACACTTCAATCACTATATGCCGACTTTAGCCGGGAGGGGGGGGGGGGGGGGGGACATAAAAGGAAATCTTTGAGTCCCAGAGAGGGTCTGAGCTGAACCAAAAAATATTTGTTCTCATAGCACAGTGATAACAAAGGCACCCAAATACACTCATTCCAGTCACAAGGTGATAGCAAAGGTACCCCAAGAAGTTTTGTGAAGATCGGTTCATAAATACAGACTCTAGCCCGAGCCGTATTAACATATGCGCTTACTGTGTATAAGTAACACTGAACAAATCAAAGTTCATCTAATTTGCATAATTTCCGCACGAGAAAAAAAACCCGTATTAAATGTGATGTATTCCATGTTACTAAACATTCCTACAAAACTTTATTCAAATCAGAACTTTCATACAGAAGTTCTGTACAACAAACTGATTGCACTAACTTTGGTACAAAATGGCTGGTGGCGGCTATATTGAATTCTGGACCGCACCACAAAACACTCGTTCTCATACCACGGCGATAACAAAAGGTACCCAAGAAATTTCGTAAAGATCGGTTTATAAATACAGCCTCCAGCCTGTGCCGTATAGAAGTTGTGTACAAAAAAAACCTGATTGGACCTAATTTCGGTACAAAATGGCCACTGGCAGCCATCTTGAATTTTGGACCGCACCCAGAAACACTCATCGTCGTCCCAAGGTGATAACAAAGG
Organism: Pictodentalium vernedei; assembly: GCA_031216915.1. Taxonomy (NCBI): domain Eukaryota; kingdom Metazoa; phylum Mollusca; class Scaphopoda; order Dentaliida; family Dentaliidae; genus Pictodentalium; species Pictodentalium vernedei. The sequence goes on along the minus strand of CM062295.1, from coordinate 68,775,787 downwards.
TACCCAAGAAGTTTTGTGAAGATCGGTTCATAAATACAGCCTCTAGCCCGAGTCGTGTTGACACGTGCACTTACCGTGTATTAGTAGCACTGAATAAATCAAAAGTTCATCTAATTTGCATAATTTCTGCTCGAGAAAAACAAACCCATACTATACGTGATGTATCCCATGGTACTAAAGATTCATACAAAAATGTATTCAAATCAGAACTTTCATACATAGATTCTGTACAAAATACTGATGCACTAACCTAAAGTACAAAATGGCTGCTGGTGGCCATCTTGAATTTCGGACTGCACCCAAAACCACTCGTTCTCGTCCCACGGTGATAACAAAGGTACCCAAGAAGTTCCGTAAAGATCAGTTCATAAATACAGCCTCTAGCCCGAGCCGTATTGGCATTTGCAGTTACAGTGCTGAAAGTAACATTAAGTAGATCAAAGTTAGTCTAATTGGTATAATTTATGTACGAGGAAAAAGAACAGTATCATATGTGATGTATCCCACGGTACTAAACATTCACACAAAAATTATTCAAATCAGCGCTTTCATATGGAAGTTCGGCGCAAAAATCTGATTTGTACCTAATTTTGTACAAAATGGCTGCCAGCGGCCATCTTGAATTTCAGAAACGGACCCCAAAACACTCGTTCTCGTCCCACGGTGATAACAAAGGTACCCAAGAAGTTTCGTAAGGATCGGTTCATAAATACGGCCTCTTGCCCGAGCCGTATTGGTATTTGCACTTACAGTGCTGAAAATAACACTAATTAAATCAAAAGTTAGTCTAATTTGCATAATTTACACACGAGTAAAAAAAAAACGTGTTATATGCGATGTATTCCATGGTAATAAACATTCATACAAAAAATTATTCAAATCAGAGCTTTCATATGGAAGTTCTGCGCCAAAAAAAAATCTGATTGCACCTAATTTTGTACAGAATGGCTGCCGGTGGCCATCTTGAATTTCGGACCAGGCCCCAAAACACTTGTTTTTCGTTTCACAGTGACAACAAAGGTACCCAAGAAGTTTTGTTTCATAAATACGGCCTCTAGCCCGAGCCATGTGTACGGCACGACAGACGGACAGACAGACGACGGGCCATGACAATACCTCGAATTTGGCTTCGCCACAGTTGAGTTAAAAATGGACTAAGTTTAACAACCAGCAGTTTTGTAAAATATTGAAGCAAGTCAAAATTCTGACAATACGCACACATCTGGAAAATGTAGAAACATCCTGTGAAATAAAAAAGTAATACCTTGAAAATTACGAGAGGCCTCACGGGGCCTGAAGCGCTCATCTTGAACAGAACACAATTTAAACAAGAATGAGCACATTATACAAGCCATCTCCATAGGCTACACTCTCAATTCTTGAGTCCCTCAGGAGTGACAAAAATAATACGGGCATCATGCCTTTTCTTCAGTTGATCATAAAGTAAAATGTTGAGCTCCCCAATGAAGCCCCTTGATACCACCTTTGTGGATTAATCTTAGTTACACACCTCTAGAGGGTACTGAATACAAAATTTTTAATTCTTCAGCAAAATGGCCAATTCCGTCTCCTTAGGGAGCCCAAATATTAACACAAGCTCTCAATTTGAACACAGTTGAATCAAATTCCTAGAGATGTTGTGTACCAAATATGAAAGCATTCTTAGTGTTGGATCTGAAGAAGAGAAATTTTAAAGAAATTTCTTCATATTGCATCAAGTTAAAATTTGGGCTACCATAGCGAGCCCAAATATTAACTTATGGATCCGATTTGAACAAACTTGAATCTGCCCCCCCCCCCCCCCCACCCCCCTCTCCCCTAGAGATGTTGTATACCAAATATGAAAGCATTCTGACTAGTGGATCTGAAGAAGAAGATTTTTTGAAGAAATCCCCTCATATTGTACTAAGTTAAATTTCAGGTTCCCATATGGAGCCCAAATATTAACCCAGGCACTCGAATTGAACAAACTGGAATCTGCCCCCCCCCCCCCCCCCCCCCTCTCTAGAGATGTTGTATACCAAATATGAAAGCATTCCGACTGATGGATCTGAAGAAGAAGATTTTTAAAGAAATTTCCACATATTGCACTAAGTAAAAAAATTGGGCTACCATAGTGAGCCCAAATATATACCTAGGGATCTGATTTGAACAAACTTGAATCTGACCCCCATGTTGCATACCAAATATGAAAGCATTCTGACTGGTGGCTCTGAAGAAGAAATTACCCCCACCCCCATATTGAACAAACTTAAAGTTTGTGCTTCTGTAGGAAGCCCAAATATCAACCTAGGGACTTGGTTTGAACAATCTTGAATCTGGCCCTCGTGACAATGATGCATACCAAACATCAAGAGAAAGAGATTCTGACTGGTGGTTCTGAAGAAGAAGATTTTTAAAGAATATTTTCCATTTCACCCTATATTAAACATTCGGGCTCCTATAGTGAGCCCAAATATGAACAATGAGCTTTTTTATTTCAACAAACGTGCATCTGACCCCCCTATGAATGCGGTATACCAAATATCAAAAGATTCTGATGATTGGTTCTGGAGAAAAAGATTTTTTTTAATTTTTGCAAATATGCTGACTCGGCACTTTTTTCGATGCCCATTACAGAACACCCTAACATAACCGATGGCAATTTTTGAACCGTCCTAAGGATACTTCATACCAAATAACAGCTTCCTGTTCCGTGTGGTTTGGGAAATATGGACGTTTAAAAATATTTCTAATTTTAGCTCCCAGGGTTCCCATGGGATGCGGGAATTTTTTTTTTTTTTTTTGCATGGGTCAAGTACTTATGACCCAATAATACCACATACCAAATTTGGTTCATACCGGACCATCGGTTAAGAAAATAGAAATTTTGGGCGGGGTCAAAAATCTTATCCCTCCCATTACAAAGCCAAATATTGCTTCACGAACTTCGTTGATTTTACTCCCCAAAGGAAGTTCCATAGCAAATGTCAAGTCATTGTACACACTGGTTCTTGAGAAGAAGATTTTAAAAAAATTTTGGAGCATTTTTCCCACTCCCTTCCTATCGGACTGGGCATGTTGAGTTGACCAAAAATGCAATGCCCCTTTGGAATCATCACTCACACAAACTCGCTTGAATTGGCCCAGTGGCTTTGGAAGAGAAGACCAAAAATGGTGTTGACGCACGGCGGTCGACGGACAGAGAGGGGTGAAATTAGCTCAGCTTGACTTTGTCAAGATGAGCTTATAAGAGAGGTTAGACGGACAAACAATATACCCTATATGCAGAAAGATAGAGGGAAAGACAGAGGTAAAACAATATGCCCCCTGACTATTCGTTGTGGGCATAACAAGGACATACGCCAATTGTAACCAGACCGTCCAAGAAGCCACTTGAAATTCTGAGAATGTGTTCTATCCCCGCTCGACAGTTTAGTATCTTTCTTGAGTCCTGTGACCGGGTGAAAACACCGTGGATGTACCCATAAGAGAAGTCTCAAATCTGCCAAGGGTTAAACGTTTATTAATAATAACAAGATATTAAACTAGAAGGGTGGTTGGTACTGTCGGCAGGTCATAAAAAGTATACACTCCGTTACATGTACAGTAGATTGTGGAGAGAGTTTTTGGAGTAGCGACTCGAAAATTTCAACGTTCGTTCTAGAAGCTCTGCCCAACTTGACCTGTGCCCGAAAAATCCAACAACCGAGCGCACAGCCCGCGGGACCCTCACGCGTATGTGCATACGCTCTTTTCGAATTGGACTTGAGGAAATGCACAATTCGTGTCTCCGTTCCTGGCATCCGATGGAGCAACTATTCGTGAATGCTGAGTGGAAATTTCGTGGAAATCCGCGGAGAATTCGCTGACATATAGCGTTTTTGAAGAGAGGAGATAATTTTCTGAATTTGGTCTTTTTCAAGTCGGAGCAAAAGAAGAGGGCGGGAATGGGCACAGTCTCTCGTGGTGCCCCCCCCCCTCCCCTCCCCCCTCTCTGGGGTAGGTCCACTTAAAAGTTACAATAGAGCGTGGCTGACGGAGGGATGGCTGTAAATCAAAGTAGTTTCTTTAAGAACAGCACCCAGGGATCCCATCGCAACCTTGAAACCTATGAGAATCATCGGAAGTTAAAAGTGAAAAGAAAACAGCGGTGAGTAGGTTTTTGGCGGGAAAAGATTAATGAGAATTTGCATACAAGACATTAAAATAGCACTTCAGACATACGCTCACTGTGTCCAGACCGCTGAAGGCAGCGACTTGCAATTTTCAGAACTTGTTCTACGTAGCCTGGCCGACATTTGGGCATAAAATCGAATGTTCTGACCGCGTGGAAAACACCACGCCTCGCGTGGAAACCGTGGGGACGGTTCAATGCAATGAAATTTCCATTCATTATTTACCTGTCAACGGCAGAGTTTGGCATTATTTCTGTCTGATGAACTGTTCAACTTTAACTATTTACACCTTTATATAGGACCGAAAGATCACTGCATGCTTACCAATATTCAGGTACTGATTTTACGAAAATAACAATTATTTCAACAGTACCCACTTGGGAACTCTCAAATCTGCCAAGGATTAAACTTTTAATAATAACATGTAAAACAAAAGTTGTCATACTTTGCTAGCCACATGCACCCATAGACAACATTCAGCGCTCAATCAATTAGGAATGGAGTAAATTGCGACTTAAACTTAACAAATTCTGAAAAATGGAGTTATTTTCCACGGCACCTATCTTTATGCATCCGAAACAGGGATTGGGTTAAACTTTACAGCTACCTTATCAAGGAAAATCTTCTTGGACTTGAACTGTAAATCTGAATGTCAACAGAATTTTCAGATATTACCAAAATCACAATTATTCAGACAGTACCCATATGAGAGTCTCAAATCTGCTAAGGGTTAAACTTTTAATACTCAAATATAAAACAAAAGTTTTCATACTATGACTGCTGCATGCAGCTATTGAAAACATTCAGCACTCAATCAATTTGGAATGGAGTATTTATTTATTTATTTAATTGGTGTTTAAGGTCACATACTTATGCACAATGGCTAATCGTGACCGTGACAGTTTTACGGGTGGAGGAAGCCGGAGTACCCGGAGAGAACCACCGAGCAACGACGAGCAGCTGTCAGCTCTCCAACATCGTAACTCTGAACTCTGCACCGCAGCACAGGCAGGGTTAGATTGGTTGAAGACATGCGCACCATCGACGTGCAGTACGCCTCAGTACACAGCGTCATCGTGCCCCCATGTAGGCAATCGGGGTGAAGTGTCTTGCCCAAGGACACAACGCGGTTGCCGCAGGTGGGATTCGAACCGAGGATCTCTTGGCTTGCAGCCTGCACCTCTACCAACTGAGCCACCGCGCCCCTAGGAATGGAGTAAATTGTCACTTAATCGTACCAAATTCTGAAAAAGCGTGAGTTTTTTGGACAGCATCTATCTTTATGCAAACAGAATGGGCATATGGTTAAACTTTACAACCAAACGTACAACAGAAAATATGCTCGATAGGTAATTGTGAATACGAACATGTGCATCACTTTTCGATATACCATTCGTAAATGGAAGAAAAATGAACTAAAAATGAGCCATTTTTATGAACGAGTTAAGGGTACTCGAATTAAAGGCTCGAAAACGAGTTTAAGGTTAAAACTTTGAATAGAATATATAACAGCCAAATTATTCTTGGATGAATGCTCAAACTTCTCATAGGAAACGTTTTGAAAAAATGTGGCCGCAGAGCTGAGAAATTGCATGTGAAAATTGACCAGTTTTTCCAAAATTGCACTTTGCTCGTAATTTTGAGGTCAAAAGGGAGCAACGTGGGTAATACAGCTTATGTAGTCAGGTGTAGTAAGTCATGCTACAAATATAATGAAAGCTCCAGCCAAATCGTCCTGGGTCTTGTTTGAGAATTGTGGCAAAACGTAACATTGTGACAACATTTTGCACGGTTTTGGCAGAAAAAGAAAAACTTCAGAAATGCCATGATCCAGGTGAGAAACTTCTAATGAAGCTCTACATATGTGCCAAATTTCAGTAGAATAGTAAAGAATCCGTCAGACAAAAATCATTGAAATAGAAAATAATGTTAATACTAGAGAAATAGAATTTACTGCATCCAGCATCCAAGCTTGTAAGAAAAGCGTTAAAATATCTATTGGGAAAAAACTATATAGAAAGAGCATTTATGGAGGGTTATTTTCGGGAGTAACATATTTTTAAACAAATCTGGAATGGATTTTCGTAAACAGTATTTACAGATATTCATAATGGAATCAGAACAATTCTTCTAAGAAACCAGAAAAGGCATATATGTGCACAACATTCAAAAGATTTGTCAAGAGAATGCATTAGGTGTCCAAAAATGTGATTCCCAGCAATACAAAAAAATGCACTCAGTTATCCCTGGGCGACCTCAGTGACCTTGTCCATATTGTGAACCTCTATGGAGTGTTGATTCATTTGGTGTTGGTCCCCATGTCTGTGTGTCATACCATCCTTGAGATATGAGCGTGACCCACTTTCAAAAATGTTGGCCACGCCCACTTTTTTACGTCAAAATGCATGTGTGTATGTCAGGAATGCTTCAGGGGTCAACAAATGTGATTTCTAGCAATTATGAAAGATGCACTTAATGACCCCTAGGTGACCTTCATGACCTTGGCCCATATTTTGAATCTCCATTGAGTGTCGACTCATTTGGTGTTGGTCCCAGGTCCATACGGCATACCGTGCTTGAGATATGAGCCTGACCCACTTTCAAAAATTTTGGCAATGCCCACTTTTTTGTCAAAATGCATATGTCTATATCAGGAATGCTGTAGGGGGTCAAAAATGTGGTTTTCAGAAATTATGAAAAATGCATTCATTGACCCCTGGGTGACCTCTGTAACCTTGATCCATATTTTGAATCTCCGGCATTGAGTGTCGACTCATTTGGTGTTGGTCCCAGGTCCATATGTCATACCATGCTTGAGATATGAACATGACCCACTTTCAAAGATTTTGGCCACACCCACTTTTTTTTACGTCAAAATGCATATGTGTATGCCAGGAATGCTTTAGGGGTCAAAACATGTGATTTCCAGCAATTTTGAAAAAAATGCACTCAATGACCCCAGGTGACCTCTGTGACCATGACCCATATTTTTTAACCTCCATCGAGTGTTGACTCATTTAGTGTTTGCTCCAGATCCATGCATCACACCATACTTGAGATATGAGCATGACCCACTTTCAAAAATTTTAGGCCACGCCCACTTTTTTCGTGAAAAAATGCACGTCTGAATTTTGGGGAAGCATTTGGAGGTCAAAAAATGTGATTTCCAGCAATTATGAAAAATGCACTCATTGACCCCTGGGTGACCTCGGTGACCTTGACCCATATTTTGAATCTCCATTGAGTGTCGACTCATATGGTTTTGGTCCCAGGTCCATACGTCATACCATGCTTGAGATATGAGCATGACCCACTTTCAAAAAAATTGGCCACGCCCACTTTTTTCGTGAAAAAATGCACGTCTGAATTTTGGGGAAGCATTTGGAGGTCAAAAAATGTGATTTCCAGCAATTATGAAAAATGCACTCATTGACCCCTGGGTGACCTCGGTGACCTTGACCCATATTTTGAATCTCCATCGAGTGTCGACTCATTTGGTGTTGGTCCCAGGTCCATACGTCATACCATGCTTGAGATATGAGCGTGACCCACTTTCAAAAAATTTGGCCACGCCCACTTTTTTACGTCAAAATGCATGTGTGTATGTCAGGAACGCTTTAGGGGGGTCAAAAAATGTGATTTCTGGCAATTATGAAAAATGCACTTAATGACCCCTAGGTGACCTCGGTGACCTTGACCCATATATTGAATCTCCATCAAGTGTCGACTCATTTGGTGTTGGTCCCAGGTCCATATGTCATACCACGCCGGAGATATGGGGGTGACCCACTTTCAAAAATTTTGACCACGCCCACTTTTTTAATGTCAAAATGCATGTGTGTACATCAGGAATACTTTAAGGGGTCCTAAAATGTGATTTCCAGCAATTCTGAAAAATGCACTCAATGACCCCTAGATGACCTCCATGACCTTGACCCATATTTTGAAAATCCATCGAGTGTCGACTCATTTGGTGTTGGTCCCAGATCTGTTGGTCATACCACACCTGAGATATGGGCGTGACCCACTTTCAAAACACCCCTACAGACACCCCTGGTACTCCAGGAATCTGAAAAACATAGGTGGCCGAGAACTTGTGGTTGTCTATCAGCATGCCAAAAATCAGTGAGATAGGGCAATTCGTGTTTAAGTTATCTTGCAGACAAAAAGGTGATGAGAAGACAGAAGACAGGAGAAGAAGAAGAAGAAAAAGAAAAGAAAAAAAGAAAAAGAAACCTTGCAAAAACAATAGTCTGTGTGTTTCACACAGACTAATAAAGTACACATCTGGCAACTCCGTGAGAACTGATTTAGGACTTAGAACTTATAAATCACTGTGTGATAAGTATTACAAGTGGGGAGAAGAACTAGAGAAACAGAATTAACTGCACTCAGTAAATTAAAGTCTGTGTGAAAAGGGTTAAAGTATCAGGAATAAACTACACAGAAAGAGAATTTATGGAGGCTTATTTTCAGGAGTAAAATATTTTTAAACAAATCAGAAATGGGTTTTCGTTAACAGTGTTTACAGATATTCATACTGGAATCAGAACAATTATTTATAAGAAACCAGAAAAGGCATACATGTGACCAGCATTCAAAGGGTTCGATACTCGAATCAGAAATGGACATTTTTGGCTCTGCCCACTAATTTGAGTGATGAAATACTTTCATAAACATTAGAAATTCATTAAGGTGTACTAAAATTCATTTCCCAGTATTTCTGAATAATATGCACTTGATGACTTTGGTGACCTCTTTCAGGCAGACCCCTAGGTGACCTCCGTGACCTTGACCCATATTTTGAATTTCCATCAAGTGTCGACTCATTTGTGTTAGTTCCAGGTCCATTCATCATACCATGATTGAGATATGAGCATGACCCACTTTCAAAAATGTTGGCTACGCCCACTTTTTAACACAAAAATGAATGTATGGACCTCACGAATGCTTTGGGTGGGGGGGGGGGGGGGGGGGGGGGGTCAAAAAATGTGATTTCCAGCAATTATGAAAAATGCACTTAATGACCCCTAGGTGACCCTAACCCATATTTTGAATCTCCATCAAGTGTCGTCTCATTTGGTGTTAGTCCCAGGTCCATTCATCATACCATGCTTGAGATATGAGCGTGACCCACTTTCAAATTTTTTGGCCACGCCCACTTTTTTAACATAAAAATGCATGTATGAATCTCAGGAATGCTTTGGGAGCAAAAAATGTGATTTCCAGCAATTATGAAAAATGCACTCAATGACCCCTAGTTGACCTCCGTGACCTTGACCCATATTTTGAACCTCCATCGAGTGTCGACTCATTTGGTGTTGATACCAGGTCTGTAGGTCATACCACGCTTGAGATATGGGCATAACCCACTTTCAAAAATTTTGGCCACGCCCACTTTTTTTTATGTCAAAATGCATGTGTGTACGTCAGGAATACTTTAGGGGATCAAAAAATGTGATTTCCAGCAATTCTGAAAAAATGCACTCAATGACCCCTAGGTGACATCCGTGACCTTGACCCATATTTTGAGTCTCCCTCAAGTGTCGACTGATTTGATGTTGGTCCCAGGTCCATACGTCATACCATGCCTGAGATATAGGAGTGACCCACTTTCAAAAATTTGGGCCATGCCCACTTTTTTTACGTCAATATGCATGTGCGTACGTCAGGAATACCTTAGTGGATCAAAAAATGTGATTTCCAGCAATTCTGAAAAATGCACTCAATGACCGCTAGTTGACCCCAGTGACCTTGACCCATATTTTGAACCTCCATCGAGTATCGACTCATTTGGTGTTGGTCCCAGGTCTGTAGGTCATACCACGCCTGAGATATGGGCGTGACCCACTTTCAACAATATTGGCCACGCCCACTTTTTTATGTAAAAATGCATGTGTGTATGTCAGGAATACTTTTGGGGGTCAAAAAATGTGATTTCCAGCAATTCTGAAAAATTCACTCAATGACCCTTAGGTGACCTCCGTGACCTTGACCCATATTTTGAATCTCCGTCAAGTGTCGACTCATTTCGTGTTGGTCCCAGGTCCATACGTCAAACCACGCCTGAGATATGGGCGTGACCCACTTTCAAAAATTTTTGCCATGCCCACTTTTTTTACGTCAAAATGCATGTGTGTACGTCAGGAATACTTTAGGGGGGCAAAAAAAAAGATTTCCAGCAATTCTGAAAAATGCACTCTATGACCTCTAGATGCCCTCCGTGACCTTGACCCATACTTTGAACCTCCATCGAGTGTCGACTCATTTGGTGTTGGTCCCAGGTCTGTAGGTCATACCACGCCTGAGATATGGGCGTGGCCCACTTTCAAAACACCCCTACAGACACCCATGGTACCCCAGGAATCTGAAAAACATAGGTGGCCGATAACTTGTGGCTGTCTATCAGAATGCCAAAAATCAACGAGATAGGGCAATTCGTTTTCGAGTTATCTTGCGGACAAAAAAGTGATGAGAAGACAGAAGACAGGAGAAGAAGAAGAAAAAAAGAAGAAGAAGAAGAAGAAGAAGAAGAAGAAGAAGAAGAAGAAGAAGAAGAAGAAGAAAGAAGAAGAAGAAGAAGAAGAAGAAGAAAAAAAAAGAAAAAAAGAAGAAAAAAAAGAAAGAAAAAGAATCCGTCCAAAAACAATAGTCTGTGTGTTTCACACAGACTAATAAACAAAATACTTGAGATCTACTTACGAGTTAATGAACAGCTGACCAACACAGTACGATAAGAGGTTCTTAAGAGTCAACAGAGACAACACCCGGTAGTTCTGAGTATGTAAATTTATATTCAGATTGTTGAAGTAATCCTCAAGTGGGGAGATCTCTGTAGGCCTATTACCGAGTCATTAATCTCTCAAACAACATCTGGAATAACTTGACTTGGGCCCAGCTCATAGAGTGACACACTTGATCGGCTAGTTATAACTGAGAAATAATAAAGGTCCTCACCGTATTTCACTCATTAACTGTTAATCGTTAAGGGAGGGTGATTACTCTATTAGTCGCTTTAGTAGACCCGCCGTGGGTTTCGGCTGTTACAAGATGACGCATAGGGGTTAGGATGAAACTCATCACGAGTTGTTTACGACTTCCAAGTCACGTAGCTCTGAATCACACTGACTGTGGATGTATATAATCCTCTAGCTCGACTCAAGCAGTCAGTCGCCACCTGATCTACCAACCGACAGTTAAGAGCTCGAACTACATAGCATGGGCTTTGAGTGAAAAAGCCACTTAGAATTTATTAGTTATGTCGCGGTTAAGCTATTTGTTAGGTTATGTAGAAGACCTGGTGCATGGGCAGAGAAGCTGAAGACTGAGTGGTGATGTTCCAGCTCCAAGCGCTTGTTGAATTTGTTGATGTACCAGAATTTGAAGAACCGGTCTGCTTTATTACAGAAGGAAATGCACAAGAATTGGTGAGCCGTATGATGAATTACTTGGAAGAGATTTCAAACCGGGCCTTTGCGCTGTTAAAGTCAGAATATCAACCTTACATTGATGCACTCCATACCAAAATCACAGAAGCAATGGAGAGCGACCCATTGTTAAATGAAGAAGGACGTTCTAGATCACATCCCTTGGAGGAGCTACATCACCAGTTTGTTGCTTATCTGAAAGAAATGCCGGTTGTGGGATTCAACTCTGGAAAGTATTCTTTTAATGTTGTGAAGTGCGAGCTACTTACTTTCTTGACAACGAAACAGGATATTGGATTCACTGTGAAGAGAAACAACAATTTCTTGTTCCTTGAAACAGGACAGTTCAAATTCCTCGACATTGTGAATTATGAGCATTTGGATGTTCAGTGGCGAAAGGTTACCTGCCATACGAGTGGCTTGGTGATTTGAAGAAACTGGAACAAGACCACTTGCCAGACTACGATACATTCTACAGTTCGCTCAAAGGGGAAAATGTATCTAAAGAAGAATACATCTACTGTCAGAAAGTATGGAAAGACCACAAGATGAACACCTTTCGCGATTTTCTCATCTGGTACAACAATCGTGATGTCCAACCATTCCTAGAAGCACTAGAGAAACAATTTGCCTTCTACAAAGAGCGCCGGATTGATGTTATGAAAGATGGAATGAGTGTACCCGGACTGACATTGAAGTATTTGTTCAACACTATGGACAATGACACCCATTTTACCATTTTCAACGAGAAGAACAAAGATTTACATCACCTGGTAAAAGACAACATCGTAGGAGGTCCTTCGATAATTTTTGACCGTCATCAAGAAAAAGGACTAACAAAAATTAGATCTTATCAGTATGGAGAGGAAGCTAAAAGGTGTTGGGGTGTAGTTGGTAATGATGCCAACGCTCTTTACTTGTGGTGTTTAATGCAAGAGATGCCAGCTGGAATGCACATTAGAAGACGTAAAGAATGTGGCTTTAAACCGGAGTATTCTCACAAGTATGGAAGAATGGCACAGCAGTGGTTAAACTATATCTCCACAAGAGACAGACTTGAAATCCGGCATCAGTTCAATGGAGAAGAGAAAAAGATTGGAAGGAGACATCTGCCCGAAGACGACTGGTGTAAAGAAACGCAGACGGTGCACCAACTTCAACTGACTCACCAAGTCGAATCTTCGGTTTTTACAAAGTTGATATTGTAGAAATAATTTTATGTATTGGTTTGTCTCTGAGAAAGGTTAATTTCTTCGAAAAATATTAGCTTATCTCCCCTCTGTAAAGTTCTACAAACGCAGATCTCAATAGAAAGAAAACCATGTTTCAGATCTAATGATATCCATATTAATATTGTTTTATTGAGATTTTTGACAAATTTGATCTAACATTTTAAGGAAACCATACAAATAAGGATATCACTGGAACTGGCTCACTGAACGAGTTCCAATGCCAATGGTATCGATATTTATATGGTTTTATTGACATTTTTGAAAATTTATTTAAAAAATGGTTTCTTTGTATGTTTTGTTTTTTTGTTAAACCAGATGCCAAAAACATTAAAATCTTTTTTTTCCTAGGGAGCTTTTTGCAGGTGACCTTTTGACCTACCCTCCAAAAACGATCGGGGGGGGGGGGGGGTGGGGGAGGGGTCTGTGGAGCTTTTGTTCTAGGAATCTTTTGTCTGGTATCTTTTTTGGGTTAAACGAGTTACCAAAAACATTAAAATTGGTTCAAAGAAAAAAAATCAGCAATGTTGGTTTTAATGCAAGTATCTTTTTTGCCGGGGATCTTTTTGTGCGAGGATCTGTTGTCCTACCCCCGAAAATGTTTTCGACCTGGGGATCTTTGGTCCTGGGGGGGCTTTTTTGCAGGGGATCTTTTGTCCTTCCCTAAAAAATACCTGGGGATCTTTTGTCCTGGGGAGCTTTTTCTGGGGATCTTTTGTCCGGGGATCTATTGTCTAAGGGAGCTTTTGTCCGGATCCCAATATTTCCATAGACGCAGTAATATATTCCAAACACATAGGAATAATCATCAGCAATTCTATCAATGAAGCACCGGGTATAACACGGTGCTTCATTAAGTAAAATTTTCCCGATGATGATTTTTATTAGCTGGCAAGAGCATGCGTGGACATCACTGTCCACGCTAGTTTACGACCAGTACACGACGATTGTCCTTTACATAACAGGCTTTAGAAATTTGTCTTCAACAATACAAACAGTCCCAATAAACAAAAAAATATAAACTTTTAAAACATAAAAAAATCCCTTCAAAAACATGTGTAATAAGAATAAAAATTATCCGGCCTTCATCTGATTTGCCGCGGTCCTCTAACGAAGAGGCCTACGTTAACCCAGTCCCACGACGGGCTATTCTCCAGCACCACTCCCAGTCCAGGCACATTAGACATAAAAATGAGAAAGTAAGGAAAAAAATCGGAGAAAGCTGATTTTTTTATATGTTTCCGGGACACACATTGCGGATAACGTGTGAAAAGTCCCCGCGAATCCGAGTTGAGCTTTTTTAGTTATAGCGTTTTTTTGATAAAAAAAAAAATTTAAAAAAAAAATTAGACCCAGCTCCATATTTCTCATTCTTATTCGCCTCAGTAGGGCGAGAATCATAAATATCGTGCTGAATTATATTGAGAATACATATCCCCAACAGAAAATGCCAACTTTGTACCAATCCTCACACCCAATGGTGAAATATTCACGAAAATGTACAAAATTACGAAAACAAATTTATTGTTTTCATACACACAACGGTACACAACGTCCATTAAATCAAATCTACGACTACTTTGGGAGTTAAATTATATATCAAAAATTGCAGAAAAGCAGTGGCTTTATAATGATATATAACAATAGTCATTTATTCCATAATGAACTGGTGAAACGTGTGAAATATTAACCATACCCCCTAAACTCAAATTCAAACGGCATCGACTTTTCTCATTCAAATACCGTATTATAGCATCATTGTTTCAATTTCCATGTTCGATTAAATCACATAATGTGGTGTTCACCTACACTCAAGATGCATTGGCATGTAATGTGTGCACGCCCTTGATGTGTACTCATAAACAAATTTGTATTGTACAGACAACGCTCTTTAATTTGATGCAAAATAGCCTTGAACGACTTTCATCAGGAAACGCTGTTTAATTCCGCATTCCAGGTCTTTATGTACAGACAACGCTCTTTAATTTGATGCAAAATAGCCTTGAACGACTTTCATCAGGAAACGCTGTTTAATTCCGCATTCCAGGTCTGCCCATTGCACAATTTGCTCTGTTCAGTATTGGACACTCCGCATTTGATGCCTAGATATTGAAACCAATGATCCCTTGATAGATATATATGTAATTTTGCCTGTTGTTGATTATTAGATTCTTGTGTTATTTGTAGAACTGATCAGTTATGTTGTTGGCATATCACTTAGCGTTACATGTTGATACCTTACGGTGACAACGAAGCAGGTCCGCACATTGATATCTGTTCTGTGGTATTGTACTTGCGTTTATTGTGTCTATCATCTTTTTTCTGTTGTGACTTTGGCAATGGATAAATGTATCAAATGTAACGATGAGTTGACCGGCTCGTCCGGAATAACTACACTTGGTGAGCGGGGTATAGAAAAGTTGGTTGCTGTAAGCGTCGAGCTTGGCGATAATCTTTTTGCCGGTTCGAAGAAACCCACAGTTGGTGAGAAAATTCACAAATTCTGCTACAAGAATTATACACGGGAAAGTTCTGTAAGAAAAAGTAAGAGAATGTCTCTAGATGCAGCTGAATCTGACGAAGTTGGTCCATCTATGACAAAACAATTGCGCTCTGATCAAGATGCTTTCAATTTTAAACTCCATTGTCTGTTCTGTGGAGAATCCGCCGACAAACAAACTCATATACCCGTTCAACGTAGAAGAGAAGTCCACACCGTTGAAACATTGACTTTTGTTGATAGTATCAGAACCCGTTGTTTGAAACGTAGTGATGAATGGGGTGAGTCTGTACTTACTCGGATCGGTCGTGCTATCGATCTAGTGGCCGAGGAAGGTCGGTATCACCATGATTGCTGGACAGGATTTGTCAGAGATAAGCCTGAGCGAACTCTTTCACGGGGTAGGCCTGTTGCAGACAAGAAAACACTTGCATTCCATGAATTGTGTACCTCTATGGAGAACAGCGATGAGTGTCAGTTTTCCTTGAGCGAATTGGCAGAGACGTTTGAATCGTATCTTGGTGACGAAGTCGGTTGCACAATTAAACATCTTAAAACCAAACTACTTGAGCATTTCGGTAGTAGAATCTCTATTACAACACTGAGGTCCCTAAAAAATGTTGTCACATTCAGAGATTCATCAGACAAAATACTATATGATTCGTGGTACTCAGACAAATGTACCAATGAAACTGATGAACGTATGCGCATCGTCAAGAAAGCATTGGCTATAGTCCGCGATGATATTCGGTCAGCCATTTACGAGTGTGACGTTTATCCCAAACCCGATTCGTTATCTGTATCTAGTGATCTACTACCCGATACACTCCAAGCCTTGTTACAAGGGATTGTTGCTCCGTCGCAGCGTGGGCAAAACATCCAAGCCAACCAGAGACGCGTGACAGCCATAGGTCCGTCTCTAATAAGTTTTTGTCGGCCCCGTTCATTCTTGTCACCAGTATTATTGTCGGTAGCAGTTTACATACATAGGAAATTCGCATCTCGGGAATTGATCGACATTCTGAATGGACTAATGTTCACTTCTAGCTACCGGGAAGTTCAACAATACGTTCATTCTGTCATGATAAGCAAAGGTCCGTCGCCTAGACTTGCGAACTTCACACAATTCGTTTTCGATAACGCCGATTGTAATGTGCGCACGCTAGATGGCAAGAATACTTTCCATAGTATGGGAGGCATCGCCTGTATAACTCCAAGCAGAGATCACACAGAAGAGTCTCCGATAAAACGACTAACTGGTGATCATTCGAATATTGGCTCTGGTGAATTCGGGTACATCCCTTTGAAAGGTTACAGTAAACCAAGCAAATCGGGTCTTGACGAAATTGTGATGAAGGATTTATCAACTTTGGGTGAATCTGATCCGAAAAATTTGAAACTCGCAAAAACAGTCGACAGTCTTTGGTCTTTGACGCATGTACTGAGAGTACCTTGCCCATCTTGGGCTGGATATATGCACATTGTCACATCATCGGATGATTATGAAACAAGTGATGTCGAGATACTTCCCTTTATTAATTTTGATCCATCCAACCCGAGCACAATTTACACTGCTCTCATGTTTGCACAAACTGAATGTGAGAAACAGGGACTGAACGTTTGTTCAGTGACGTTGGACCAACCACTTCATATCAAAGCAGTGGAGATTGTGTCTTCGTCAGATAAGTTGACAAAAGTTTTCGTTAGACTCGGCGGCTTCCATATAATTATGTCATATTTAGGGGCAATTGGTTCGATCAAGGCTGGTAGCGGCTTGGATGAACTTTGGGGGACTGTTTATGCTGGTGGGTCAATCCATCATTTGATCAGTGGTCATGCATATTCAAGAGCAGTTCGTGCCCATTTGCTAACACAAATTGCCATTACAAAACTTGTGTTTGAAGAAAGCCGAACACTAGATAACATAGACTGCACAGAAGTCAATGAAATATTCTGTGGACTTGCCAGAGGTGACTGTACAACAGCTGACGCTGTCAATCAAGAAAGTGTCAACCATCTACTGTCAAAATTACACGAACTGCTCCAGAATGCGTCCGTAGGACGCACAGGAAAGCTTTGGGTACAATACTACGAGCAAATAGGTCTTCTCCAGTTGTTCTTGAGAGCAGAGCGCACAGGCGACTGGGAACTCCACACATATTGTGTTCGCAATATGATTCCAGTTTTATACGCATACGCAAAAAGTTCTCATCCCTATTTGCAGCAGATGAATGAGCTAACAGAAATAATGCAACAGGATGATTTGAAGTTGTTCACTGAGAAAGGTTACTTTACCATAAGGCGCTCAGATAAATTCTGGGACGGGATATATTCTGATCAGACCATAGAGCAGTGTTTAATGAGAATGTTCAAGCTCCCTGGTGATCTCACACATGGCAGGGGAATAACCGATAGCACTGTTGCGAAATGGGTACATGGGCTACCTCTTTGCCTTCCGATATGTAATGCTCTCGAAATTTTGGTCATGTTCACACTGGTCATGGCGAACAACATCGGGATCTCCGTCAAAGTTCACAATTGACTGATGCCAATGATATCACCAAATTATTGAACTGGCTCAGAGTGCATTCTCCCTTTCAGAATAGAGATCCACTACAATTAGTCTCTATAGCGACCGGGCTTGTGGCCGACGAAACTGTGAACTGTGACCAAGTTCGCAAAATTGGTGAATGTTGCGTATCGAATGTTGTAAGCAAAACGTTCAACAGCATCAAACTACGACGTGTTGACACTGTGAAGTCTTTCGCATCGATGGCAAATAGCATCAAAGTCCGTGGAAGTAAGGTAATGATTGACCCCACAATTCTGTTCAACCGCATCACATGTGTTAATCAGTCACAAGCAGAGATGGAAGAGTATCTCAAATATGAACTCGCCCCGAAACCACCAGCATTGTTTGATTCTGCTGGAATGAGGAAGACACAGAAAAGCACGCTCGGTAAGATCCTCAAAACATACGGTTCCGAGCAAACTAAAATCCCAGAACATTCTCTTTTTGTTGTAGATGGTGGATTTTTATTGAGGGCAGTTGTATGGCCTAAACAGTCGTCATATAAGGACATATGTACATCATATTCCAATTATCTAGTGAGACATTTTGGGGCGAACGTCGTGGTTGTTTTTGATGGTTATGCTTGTACAATGTCGACAAAGGGCATGGAACAAGCCCGTAGATCTAAAGACAGGTATTCCATTGATATCAATATCTCACCCGAGTTACCAGCCACCACACCCCAATCCGATTTCCTTGCAAATGCCAAGAAAAAAACCCAACTGATCGATCTTCTAATGCAGGAGCTATCTGCTATCAATATTCAGTCCAAGCAGGCCGAGGCTGATGCTGATGTACTGATAGCCGAAACTGCACTTGACATCGCTCAAGATGACAACAATGTTGTCGTTGTGGGAACAGACACAGTCTTGTTAATCATTCTTACCTCTCGAGTTCAACCGGGATGTAATATTCACATGATGTATTCCATTACCCCAAACTTACTAGTTTCAGTTAGTGAAATAGCAACCAAAATGGGTGACCATAGAAGCAACCTCCTTGTAGCACATTCTATAAGTGGTTGTGACACTACTTCTGCACTCTTTCGAGTTGGTAAGAAGAAAGTATTCAGTACAATTGTCTCCGATGTTACTAGCGACTCACAACAGTATGTCAACACAATTTTGGCGGATGACAGTACACCAAGTGCAGTAGCCGCTGCCGGGGAACAACTTCTCCTGATCTTATACGGGAGTAAAACTGTTTCCTCTCTCGACCAATATAGATATGTCACTTACAAGCGTTATGTAGCAAAATCTAAACTGAATAAACCCATCGACCTAGCCTCACTCCCACCAAGCAGCGATGCTGCACAACAACATGTCTACAGATGTTATCTCCAGGTCCAACAATGGCTGGGCACTTCGCTTCCTCCGACGGTTTGGGGGTGGTCGCTAGACAATGGACTTCTTGTACCGACTGCAGCCACAAAGCCATGTGCCCCCGATAACCTACTGAATCTGATCAGTTGTGGTTGCAAGAGTGCTTGTACAAAAAGGTGTGGGTGTAAGAAGGCAGGAGTCTCTTGCTCAGGTTTGTGTAATTGCAGTTCGGATTCTTGTAACAACCACAGAAACACTGTCCTATCGGAAATTTCTGAGTTCGATGAATAATATGTATATAGGTCATGTCATTTCTGTATATAGCGTTGATAATAGTCAATGTAACTTAATCCATGTTGATTGATTTGTACATTCTGTAAATATTATTTATTGATTTTTGTACATTCTGTAAATATTATTTATTGATCTAATGCTGCCAGACACAGACGTGTCTGTTCGGTCCCAAGCCCGAAAATAGTTGAGTTCTCATGCTGACGAATTTTATGCCAAAAGGGGAACTCGGCCAGAAGCAGAGGGGGTCTTCCATAATGTCTATTTTGTAAGCAATGATAAAAGTCTTCAAATGGTGGTGGATTTTTTATCGTCTGTCCAACTAACATCCCGTTCTGTACTACGACCCTTTGGGCAAATCCGTTAGGAAAATCGTCATTTTTTGCGTAAATCCGATACTTTTTTGTGAATTTTCAATAATTTTTCGCAGAAATTGTCACAGAATGCACATTTTCCTCTAGGTAAATGTATATTAGACATTATGTAGCTCGAAATACGCGTAAACAAAAAATACAGTTGGATCAATTCGAGGTTACAAAGTTCGTGCGATTTTTTTGGATTTTTTTCAAACGCGGTTTCGAAAAAAGGCTGAAGGAAAAAAAGCTCAACTGGGATTTTAGGGGACTTTTGTCTAATCGTTCAGTGACATGTACTCGACATTCTCTGAAAAAATCAGCTTTCTCCGATTTTTTTCCCCAGTGAAACCTAATGTTCTTGGGCTAAAAGGCTTTATGAACAAGCAATATTTCAGCCAATGGACTTCCGGGTATGAACTCATGGACCCAATAGCTGAAACTCTCTGTGCTTGCTATTGATTTACAACAGATCAGCAATTATTGTTTGAGTGGAGTCTTCAGACTGTTAGGGATTTAGTGATAACACATTTTCCATGTACAGTATATAACTAAACAAAGAGAAGAATCATTTTTATGTGGTGAATGGTAATTTTATGTACAGCTTGTTTAACTAACAGCCATTGTGTATAATGTTACCTTAGGTACCTTGGCATTTTTAAACTAAGCGTTTTCCAGCTATGAAGGCCCACAATGTGACAAGAGACCAGTGTGTCATTCCTTGAGAAGTGGCACAAAATACTGTGATAACTGAACTTTTGTCATGAAAATACGCAAAGGATAGATTAATTAATGGTGTTAAAATTACTCAAATATACAATTCGGTCAAGCAGGACGTTCATCGGTGATTGATTTTCAAACCAAAGTTTCTTCACCTGTCTTGTTTGAAAATCAGTTTGGCCTGGATTCATCACCGGGCTGCATCATATTTATCTACGGAAGTGTATTCCCAGATATTGCATTACAAAAATCAATGGATTACGGTTCATAAAAGTTCTGGAATTTACTTTTAATCGCACGTTTCAGATCGATATTGAAACGTTTCTAGTGTAAACAATCTTTTAAATTACCTCCCCTCTCTTCAATTATTTTGTGTCGGTAACGCTAGGTGGTGTTTGCCCATAACCGTCACATTTCCTTAACCTCTAGTGTATTCCCTATTCTTTCTCTATTCTATGGATATGACCATGATGTGGTCTACAATCACAAAATTTCAAACGCTTTTCAAAATCGTTGATAAGACAATGATCAAAAATCGAACGTAAATTTCCGTCAACGACGACTCAGACAGACAATAAAAACAGATATAAAATATATTTTCTCTTTTTACTTAATAACAATTCACTCCATAAACCTGTGTCTGAGGCTTGTGCTGCAAGCCGTTTCAGGAGAGGATGTCGGACCTACATTCTAAATTGAATATATCATTCCGTTTCATGTTAAGAATACGTCTGTCAAGACGTATTGACAATTAACTTGCTAGAATTGACCCGCTTGTAATATTCGAAAATAAGCCTGCAAGAAAAACAACTTATTGCTTGAGAAAATTGTTAAAGCATTAGGCTTTCACATCAATGCTGAATAATACTCAGAGAAAGGGAAGATACTCTGAGTATTCTGTGCGCCTTAAAATTTATTTAATGGGTTTTAACGACACCTTCCACAGACAGGGTCACCTCGTGTCGGACAGTTTTACGGGTGGAGGAAGGCGAAGTGCCCAAGGAGAACCACTGAGCAACGACAGGTAACAGCTAGACTCCCCATTAGGGTTAGCATTGGTTGAAGACAAGTGCATCACGCTTTAGTACAGAACGTCACCGTGCCTCTACGTGGGCAGTTGGAATTAAGTGTCTCGCTCAAGGACTCAACACGGTCGCCGCAGGCGGGATTCGACCTCTCGGCTTACAGCATGTATCTCTACATACTGAGTCACAGCGCTCCCAGTGTACATGTATTTGTGTTGGAACGTCCCAGAAAAAATGGGTGCAATGGGCAGTACGTACTTCTCTTCTTGTTGAAATTGTTCTCTTATTTATTACATGACCCCCGTTTTCTGGCCAGAGAGAGTTGTGTGAAGGTCTATACTTTATATAGGTATTTGAATATCTTATTTTAAATGAGGCGATTTTTTCACATAGTTGTCATAATGCATTCTAAATCAGTTGGGTTAAATATTAACCCAAATCAACTGGGCTGAGTGAATATGTACTCAATCGGGTTCATATTTACTCAACCCAGTTGATTTGGGCAGTGCCGCATTAACACATGGCCGGACCCCTAAGCTTTTAGGTACTTCGGGGCCCCTCCGGCACTTCACTTTTTCACCTCACTACAGCTGGCAGACTGACCCTGGTACGGTAGGCACTATGCCGCAGTACATAGCCCTATATCCATTTTGCGGGTCTCCTGAAGAATGCTAATCACAATTGTTTTGTTCAATATTTTTATTGCGTGGGTAGAATTCTTCAGGAAAGCACATTTTGGGGGTATATATAGTATACTTATGAGAGTATATATATAGATAAATACATATGTGCATGTATCGCTATGGCGAAGAGTTCAAAGTGCCTTTAACAATTGGTGCCCTAAGGTGCTGGCAATAGTGTCTCAGAAAAAAATAATTGGTGGTCCCCCTGTCCCTGAGGGTCCCAAGGCTTTAGCCTAGTCAGCCTTATGAATAATACGGCCGTGGAGTTGGGTCGCTTTTTTCAACCCAACTGATTTTAGAGAGTGGTCTCCCATGGGAGAACATTTAATTCTGTCATACCTGCAATATGTGTCTTTGTGCGTTGTTATTGTTCCATTGTACATAATTTACTTACATAGATTGTGTTTATTTATTCATCTTTTTGGTCCTTATGATGTATACATCTTACATGATTATTTGAAAAAAAAAATATAGTTTAAACTAGATGGGTACGGGAAGATCGCCTTGGGAAGATTCGACCGAGCAAATTCGGCCCACAAAAAAGCCGAATCTTCTCACTTCGGCACATTTAGAGGGCTGAAACTTCTCACCTCAGTAGACCTCAGAGAATTTTTTGGGTCAAAATTTGATATTTTTAATAGTTGTTATTTGCAAATATATATTGTTTTTTGATTTCTAATTATTTTTGTTGTTATTGCTAAATATTTCGTGTGTAATTTTCGTGATGAAAAATATTATTTTTATGCTGATACTGCTTACGATATGCTTGATGAAGCTGAAGCCAATTATACATGATTTCATGTTCAAACGCTTTGTATTGTCTTTCATCGGATATCGGTTAAAGATAGAATAGATATGGGAAAATTTTGCTGAATTATCTGGTAAATCTCCCAAACAGCAGATGGTGTAAACGACGTTTAATCATGTATGGAACTCTAACATTCAGACAGGGTGGTTGAGGAAAGCGCGGGAGCTAATGGAAAATTACTCTATAGAGACTAAAGGCTTAGAAGGTGTGTGTGTGTGTGGGGGGGGGGGGGGGGTGAACCAGGGGAGTAGCAATACAGGGGAAGGGTGCTCGAGGATTGCAATAGAAACTGGCGAGTCGGATTTAGGACCAAGAGCTCTTTAGTCGGGTTGTACAAAAATGATACTCCAGCTTTTGAGGAGTACCTAGATGGATCTTATGGGGGTGTATTTGTTGTTCAAAGTGAGATCGAAGTCACTGGAGTTGAGGGAGAGAATCGCGAAAGGCGAGGAAAGAGTGTGCTAAATGTGTAATTTAGAAGTAGCAGAGATTCTTGAATATTTCATTCCAGAATGCCCCAAATATTTGCCTTGTAAAACGAGACTCCGTGGAATTTTGATGGAAAAATGGAATGAAAACCTGAAGGGTAAGTTAATGACATGATGGGAAGGGTCAATTTTATAGTTACGGGGATCAAGAAATGGGAGGAATTATGAAACAATTTTTGACTGAATGCTGGGAGATTAGGAGAGAGAGTGGTGCTGGAGAATAGCCCGTCGTGGGACTGGGTTAACGTAGGCCTCTCCGCTAGGGGACCGCGGCAAATGAGATGAAGGCCGAATAATTTTTATTCTTATTACACATGTTTTTGAAGGGATTTTTTATGTTTTGAAAGTTTATATTTTTTTGTTTATTGGGACTGTTTGTATTGTTGAAGATAAATTTCTGAAGCTGTTATGTAAAGGACAGTCGTCGTGTACTGGTCGTAAACTAGCGTGGACAGTGATGTCCACGCATGCTCTTGCCAGCTAATAAAAATCATCATCGGGAAAATTTTACTTAATGAAGCACCGTGTTATACCCGGTGCTTCATTAATAGAATTGTTGATGATTATTCCTATAATTGGTGTTTGGAATATATTACTGCGTCTATGGAAATATTGGGATCCGGACAAAAGCTCCCTTAGACAATAGATCCCCGGACAAGAGATCCCCAGAAAAAGTTCTCCAGGACAAAAGATCCCCAAGTATTTTTTAGGGAAGGACAAAAGATCCCCTGCAAAAAAGCCCCCCAGGACCAAAGATCCCCAGGTCGAAAAATATTTCGGGGGTAGGACAAAAGATCCTCTCACAAAAAGATCCCCGGCAAAAAAGATACCTAAATTAAAACCAACATTGCTGATTTTTTTTCTTTGAACCAATTTTAATGTTTTTGGTAAATCGTTTAACCAAAAAAAGATACCAGACAAAAGATTCCTAGAACAAAAGCTCCACAGACCCCCCCCCCCCCCCCCCCCCCACTACCCCCCCCCCCCGATGTTTTTGGAGGGTAGGTCAAAAGGTCACCTGCAAAAAGCTCCCTAGGAAAAACAAGATTTTAATCTTTTTGGCATCTTGTTTAACAAAGAAACAAAACATACAAAGAAACCATTTTTTAAATAAATTTTCAAAAATGTCAATAAAACCATATAAATATGGATACCATTGGCATTGGAACTGGTTGAGTGAGCCAGTTCCAGTGATATCCTTATTTGTATGGTTTCCTTAAAATGTTAGATCAAATTTGTCAAAAATCTCAATAAAACAATATTAATATGGATATCATTAGATCTGAAACATGGTTTTCTTTCTATTGAGATCTCTATTTGTAGAACTTTACAGAGGGGAGATAAGCTAATATTTTTCGAAGAAATTAACCTTTCTCAGAGGCAAACCAATACATAAAATTATTTCTACAATATCAACTTTGTAAAAACCGAAGATTCGACTTGGTGAGTCAGTTGAAATTGGTACACCGTCTGCGTTTCTTTACACCAGCCGTCTTCGGGCAGACGTCTCCTTCCAATCTTTTTCTCTTCTCCATTGAACTGATACCGGATTTCAAGCTTGTCTCTTGTGGAGATATAGTTTAACCACTGCTGCGCCATTCTTCCATTCTTGTGAGAATACTCTGGTTTAAAGCCACATTCTTTACGTCTTCTAATGTGCATTCCAGTTAGCATCTCTTGCATTAAACACCACAAGTAAAGAGCGTTGGCGTCATTACCAACTACACCCAACACCTTTTAGCTTCCTCTCCATACTGATAAGATCTAATTTTTGTTAGTCCTTTTTCTTGATGACGGTCAAAAATTATCGAAGGACCTCCTACGATGTTGTCTTTTACCAGGTGATGTAAATCTTTGTTCTTCTCGTTGAAAATGGTAAAATGGGTGTCATTGTCGATCGTGTTGAACAAATACTTCAATGTCAGTCCGGGTACGCTCATTCCATCATTCATCATATCAATCCGGCGCTTTTTGTAGAAGGCAAATTGTTTCTCTGGTGCTTCTAGGAATGGTTGGACATCACGATTGTTGTACCAGATGAGAAAATCGCGAAAGGTGTTCATCTTGTGGTCTTTCCATACTTTCTGACAGTAGATGTATTCTTCTTTAGATACATTTTCCCCTTTGAGCGAACTGTAGAATGTATCGTAGTCTGGCAAGTGGTCTTGTTCCAGTTTCTTCAAATCACCAAGCCACTCGTATGGCAGGTAACCTTTCGTCACTGAACATCCAAATGCTCTGAGAAATTTATCATACGAAAAACCAGGTGCCAGATAATTCACAATGTCGAGGAATTTGAACTGTCCTGTTTTAAGGCACAAGAAATTGTTGTTTCTCTTCACAGTGAATCCAGTATCCTGTTTCGTTGTCAAGAAAGTAAGTAGCTCGCACTTCACAACATTAAAATCATACTTTCCAGCGTTGAATCCCATAACCGGCATATCTTTCAGATAAGCAACAAACTGGTGATATAGCTCCTCCAAGGGATGTGATCTAGAACGTCCTTCTTCATTTAACAATGGGTCGCTCTCCATTGCTTCTGAGATCTTCGTATGGAGTACATCAATGTAAGGTTGATATTCTGACTTTAACAGCGCATAGGCCCGGTTTGAAATCTCTTCCAAGTAATTCATCATACGGCTCACCAATTCTTGTGCATTTCCTTCTGTAATAAAGCAGACCGGTTCTTCAAATTCTGGTACATTGCTGCTTACACTTACGCTCAATGGAACGTGTCGGGCTTCCCGGGTCAGTGTTTCACTTTTTGTAGGTAGATGAGTTGTATCGAAATAACATTCGAAGTCAAAGGTTGCTCGGTACGGGTAATATGTATTTTCACTTGGAACTGAGATGCCTTCATCTTCTAAGAGTTCAAAAACTGTTTTTGGAACATGGTAAACACCGCCAGTATATTCATAAGATACTTTTGTTGTACATGTTCTTTCATGGCGATGCAGCGCTTTCATTGCTTTCCACAATTTGCCACACTTCCGACAGGTAAATGACTTACAGTAATGATTAATGTCTCTGATGTAACTGAAATGTTCTTCGTGAATGTTGATATACATCGTCTCACTAAAACGGCAAAGTGATCGTAGAACTAGACTAGCATTTGTTTCTCCATCTTCATTGTGTTGCAACTGATAAACTTTGATATTCAGTTTGAATAAGTTCTCTATTTCAGGTAACTGGCTGAGATTCACTCCTTTGAAAGTTTCCGTGTCTTCATTTGTATACTGTCGAAAGAGGTGTTTAGTTTCAGTGTTCAAGTTGTGACGGGTGGCTCCCCTTGAAAGGGCTAAGCATCTGAATGAACAGAGGTTATCGTCGTAGTTAAAGTAGTGATGTTCGTCTTTTAGTAGATCAATTATGGCTGGATTTTCCATGATGTACGCAGGTAAATATGTAGCGCCCCCAATTGAATGATCTTTGATTTATTGATATAGAATGTTATGTTGGTCACTTTATATACAGTCCATTTGGAATCGGGTCGCTGTTGTTTTGCCCACTCTAATACATCTTCTGGGAAACATCTCTCATAAACTTTTCAAAATCTTCTCGATTCGAAACAAGACGTGGTGTATCTAAGAATCTGGCATTGTTCTGTGATGCGCGGTAATATCGGAGGGCATCAGTTTCATTATTTCTTAAGATGAATCCGTAGCTCAGGTTGATTTTGAACTTCCATTCTTGTTGTTGAAAAATGGTTTCTGTAAATTCACTGACCATAGCTATTATGTCGACAGTCTTGATGCGAAAATTGTAAGTGTCTTGAAGTTTTCTGTTTGTAATATGGAGGGTCCGTATAGTGTTACAGCTCACTTTGTAAAGAGCTTCCATCTCATCACATTCCTCTTCGTCTAACAGTTCAGGTGAAAACACTAGAGGATCACACTCCATGAATGATGTTCTGGATTTCTTCTTCTTCCCATTTGATTGTTGTGGGTTGTCATTCGATTTTCTTTTTTTGGTTCCTCTCTTGTCAGATTGGTGAGCTGCTTCCATATCTGTACTGGTTTGAGACAGTTCACTGAATTCTTGACGGCGCTTTTCGCATTTTTTCAAGTGATGCTCGAGATCTTCATTCCTGGAATATTTTATGTAGAAGTTGTGGCATCCATATATCATCTTCTTCAAATGCACAGTTGTGACATGTTGCTTCTCTTGTGGAATATTCGTTCACATTGTTTGCATTTGAATGAAGTTCATGTTTTTTTTAGCGTCTTTTTCATCAAACTTCCTCTGAAGATTTCTTGTTACACCTTGTATCTTCTTGTCTTCTTTTCCCTCAGTTGGATGCTGGTGCTTTGTTTTCAGATGCAGGCAATAGTGTATAAGATTGCTGAATTCTCGCTGGCAGTCTTCGCATTTAGATTGACTTGTACATTTCTCTAAGTGGTTCTCCAGGTCTTCTTTTCGAGCGATTTTCTTGTGGCATCACTGGCATTCATGCCCTCTCTCTTCTAGGTGTATAGTCCTTGCATGTCTCTCTAAGCTGCTTTTCCTGCTGAACGATTTTGTTTCACACTGGTGGCACACGAAGGAGGCTGGTGGCATATTGATAGCGTTGTCGAGATCTCTTGTCTCAAATAATTTTAAAAAAACTTCAAATTAGCAGAGCTTCTCACTGACAATGTGTTGACCTCGGTGGCTGGATGGCGAATGGCCGATTACGCGGTGTGCATCGCCTTTTATACCTTCTGGAAGCCACTCTACTCACATCAACAGCAACAAATGGCATTGAAACGCCGAATACCCCCCCCCCCAACCACACCCTCCCTACTTGTCTTATACTTAAAAATACAGAAAGTCGGTACAATTGATGCATCCTGTAAAATACCAGGCCGTGGATTTTTGTCAGTCCAGTGAGATATCCTTAGAAAATAACTTTTCTCGCTCACTTTTTAGTACAAATTTTTAAAAAATCGAAAATTCGTATATACAAACCAAAAGGTTTGGAACACAGATGTTGAAATACAAGTTTTTTTCACAAAATGATGTGTCATTGGGATTCCCATGTTAACTGCGAATACGCGAATAACAAAAAAAAAAAAAAAACTTGTAAATATTAACACTGAAACCTCCCGTGCCACGTACTGTCTTTTTGGGGTGAGGATTTGGTTATTAACACGGGATTTTCCATCGGGAAATACAAATTTTGAGAATATGTTTTGCAGAATAGCGATTTGCAGATGTATAAAATAAAAATGAATATTTAATGTGTGAGATAGATTTAACACTGAAAGTGTCATATAGACAATTTCTAATTCAAATCCAAATCTAATTTTTGTTAAGATCTGAACTAAAATAGGGGAATTTTAATAGCCAAAATCCTTGTGCGTATTCAAAGCACAACAAAACGAAAAGAAATCTCAGGAACAGATACTCCCAGATGTTTTTGGTTAGGGCAAGAATTATAATTACTGCAATATTTACATCTACAAACATAGACCAAACAACAGAAACGTCTAATTTTTGTTTGTACCTGATAAAACCGGAATTTCATTTTCCCATTGCATTTTACGATTCCTCACAATTTCGGTTCCTTTTACGACAAATAAAAATACATCCATTTGGTATTTAAAGGTTATTACTTCGTTAGTTTCATATCGGCCGAGATATAACTTCGGGGTAACGTCATATCAGCCTGAGACGGAAGGTCGAAGGCTGAAGCGAGGTTACCAAGGACTGATATCTCGGCTGATATGAAACTAACCAAGTAGTAACCTTTTTATTTATTAAACAGAAACAAATAATTACATAAAAATGTCAGATCTCTTACTGTTTTCGAACAGTGTTATTGTTTCTCGTTATTTTCACTTTTAGCCCGCTGTTTTCTCTTCACCTACTCCAAGTTCAGCTTTGCGAACGTCTCGGCTTCTCTACATCCAACTAATTCTTTCTTATTGCCATCATTACTTACCATACACATATACTCTCTTTTGCTGGGTGACGCCAATTTTACTAACTTATTGCTTTCGATGAATAACTGTGAACGATTTCGCGGAAACAAATTCACTGTTCCCAGTAACGCATCGCGGGGACCACTCTAGCTTGGTTCATATCGGTCGAGAACCACGTCTTATCAGCCGAGTCTGAAGTCATATTAGGCGAGCTAACTTCTGGGAAAGAGAATCATATCTCACAAATAAATATTAACATGATGAACGATTGTTGATTTTATTCACAGTTTTAATCTTCATTGTTGATTCGACAGGTTGGGAAATGACGTGTCCGTAAAATGGAAAGGAGAAGCACTAACCTGGTTACCTTGGATATTTTCTTCTGAACCTCAGGGTGGAAATCAAGATTGCATGGCTACGAATCTGAGATTTACTTTTTTCAGGCAGACGGATTTTGTGACGTGCAGCGTAATTATTTTCTCTGTCAGATTGATGTTTAAGGCTTGTGATTTATTTTCGACACCAAACACCCTTGTATATTGAGAAAGAACACGACGGGGGGGGGGGGGGTGGGGGGGGGCAAGAATCAGCGATCAGAGTTGGAATTCTTCAGGTGTTTCATGAGATGCGTAGGCGCGAGTGAAATATATAGGAAAACCTCCAACAAGAGTCGCTGATTCCTGTCGCCCGCACTCCACATGAGCCGTTTTCTGTATATTCACTACAATTAACCTTCAAATCGACAGAGTAATTGTACGTTAATAACTAACGAATATACATATACGCAGCTGCAGAAGGCTTAACAGTCTTTGTACATTATTGTTGGCTGACTGTTTTGGCAGCCAACAATGACGTTTCAACACTGTCAAGATAACTACATCCTACCTGCGGAGAGGTACATTACGTAGAGAGTGGATTGTAACTAAATCACCCGTGGAGTGGAGTTATCACCCAAGCTATAACTTTCAAATTTTGTACATATCGACAAAAAAAACACAAACAATGTTTTAGCCAATGGACCTCCGGGTTTAACCCGGAGGTCCATTGGCTGAAACTTTGCTGATGCTGGTTATGCTTTGCAACAACTTTGCAATTATTCCTCGGGTGGAATCTCCACTCTGCGGGTGATTTAGTGATAATACACTCTCCACGTACTGTATCAAGGACGAATACACTTGAGACGTTTTCAGAGTAACATAAAAGGGGTCAAAGTTCTAAAGTTGATTTAAGTGAATGGAGGTTAAATATTTAAAGTAAAATATCATCCGCGGCAGTACTGCTTCCCTTCTAGAATCACAGTGTTGTTTTGGTTCCAATCATTTAATACACACCATGACGTCAACGAGACGCTGAGCGACCAATCAAATGCGTTCTTACATGTATGCCGGATTCCACGCATAACTTACCTAACACATCTTTAGATGTTTTTATTGTATCGGGTAATGTGGAATACGCATAACCTTCGTAGTATATTATTTATTTATTGGTGTTTAAGGTCACATACTTATGCACAATGGCTAATCGTGACCGTGGCAGTTTTACGGGTGGAGGAAGCCGGAGTACCCGGAGAGAACCACCGATCATCGACTGTCAGCTCCTCAACATTCTAACTCTGTTCAAGCTCCGCTCAAGCAGGGTCACAGGGGTTGAAGACATGTGCACCATCGACATGCAGTACGACTTAGTACGTGCCCCCGTGTAGGCAACCGGGATAAAGTGTCTTACGCAAGGACACAACGCGGGTCGCCCCGGACGGGGATCGAACTCGGGACCTCTAGCATAGAAGTCCAACAGTCTACCTCTGAGCCACCGCGCTCCCTCGGAGTATATTACAATCTTGATTGTTGCTTCTACATCTTGTGAATGCACCCTTAAAGATTATTTAATAAGGAATTCGTACCACAACAGTAGATTTCCACTGAGATCATGGCCCAATAATATAAAACAACATGCATTGATAAGAACATTGTGTATATGATCTTCATCAATAGCCCAGTCACTGAAATGTAAACGCAATTTCTAGCAAAGTTACGTGGCCAAAAAATAAAATCATTTTTTCATAAGAATCTTGAGTACAGCGCGATAAGAATAAAACGACAGATATATTTTTACCATTCGACAAAGAAAATGAAGAATGAAAAAGGACAAGCTACGTTGATAATGACTCAGAATACTTTTCCGTCATCAAAAGTTTAGCACACTGCATTCGACGCCAGCGTTGCGACAGTTTAAATAAATAATTAACACATTTTATTATTTGTTTGCTATTTCGACAATGTGATACCTCCTATTCAAGTCTCCGTAAAACAATCAAAATTCAGACACCAGAATCGAACTTTCCGGTTATCATTGTTTTACAAAAAAGACTCAAATAAGAATCACCACATTGTATTGAAATATAGTTAAATATTACTTTATCGCAACGTCCTCAAAGTTTACATCGCGCCAAGGGTGATGTTAAGTGAAAGAATGTCATCCATCATGCATCACTGGTGTAAATAAACATAATGCACACAGTAACATTAATCCCTGGGGCTAAAATTTTCGCGATTTGCAATCCAATATATTCGTTTGGTAATTCTGAAACTATGACGACATAGATGCTATAGATATATATAATATCTCACGTGACTTCCTTGTATTCTGATTGGCCGAAAGATGATACCCTATTTCGTGTAGTTTGCATCCACAGAACTGACCAGGCACTATACCCAGGCACTACACGTTTTCTCTTTTTAGCACACTACTATATCAGTTTTCTTTTCATACTAGGCGAATAAAACTAATCAGGCTAAATTTAAATATCGATTCACAGAGGCACAACATCCACAAAACGACCCGGAAAAAAATGATTGTGGAAACATGTATCGCTTCTGCGTTCTTCAAGTCACATTTCCGAGGCGTTCATTTTATTCGTTGAGAAGATGATCCACATCTCGTTTCGAAGAGAATGATCCATACCTGGGTACAACATTCATGAGAACGCGTCCGGATATGAAAAATCGTTTGTTTCGCTGCAAATATTATTTCGCTATTTAATTGTATGTTTTTGGGCAGTAAACGAATAAATATGGAATTCATTCGAATCTTCGCAGGTTTGTATCCCGTACTGACCCATTCGGTAATGTATATGTGTGACAAATGTGTGAAAAGTATCAAACTGCGTTGTCAAATTTCGAAAATTATAGCTTTCATTCGCGAGTTGCGCGATTCTAGAATACACAGTTCCGTTTGGGGGAAATGTTTTGTTTACCCTTACCGAACGATTCAAAATTTGTCTTCTGCTCATATCAATAAGCCGTGTTTTGGAAGAAGAAACTGTTTTTTAAAAACTACATGGTATTTTTTCTATATAACGCTGGTTGGTAGGGCTGCTACCTTGGTAATAGACTAACAAATTGGACAGATGTTTTTCCTGATGGGTGTTCGATATAATATAAGGATTAGTGCATGTCTTGTCGTTGACTACGCCCATATAGTGCCCAGTGAGGTCGTGTAGTTCCCTCCGCTTCGCGGCGGGAACTACATCACCTCACTGAGCACTATATGGGCGTAGTCAACTCCAAGCCATGCACTATTCCTTAAATAGATAGTTTATTCAGCAGCATGCATGTTTTTTTAGAATGTAAAAAATTTCCACTTATAAATAGCAACATATAACACATACCGTTGGGAGATGGCCCAGCCAGATTGGCTGTCTACCTGCCATCTCCCTCAGACATTCTTTACTAAACCTGCGGAGGCAGTACGAATAGGGGCAGTAGGAGGAGGGGCAAACTCCACACTTTCATGTGGTAATAAAATGTGTTGTGATTAAGATTTAATCACTGTTAATTGGCATGTTTTGCAAAGTTCAAAAGAATGTTTGTTTTTAATTCGAACCCCAATTTATCAACGTTGTACGAAGTACTTTGAAATCTTGATATAAAATCAATGTCGAGAAATCCTGTCTGCTAAATGTTAACGCTGCTTTCTGACAACTGCATTGTTCGATTTGACATTGACTTTAGATCATAAGGCTCGAACCTATTTCAGAATCCAAGGTCGGGAAAAAGACCACGTGAGGGATACCTCTCTTCTGCTATGACTTTGTCAACACATGATTGAGGAAGAAACCTGACTTTTTGTGCCCATCCCATTTCCTCCTATGTTCCTGACTGACTCGACTTCTCGTATCCCCCTTTTAGTTTGAACAGTCTCTATGTTCAAAATGGACTCAAGTCTCCAATTCGTGTAAATCCATTATTTTTAGGGAGACGACTCTCAAAAGCTTCGACCTTTCTGTCGAATCTCATTCACTGTATTCAATATTTGGTTGAGAGTTATCTTATTGTTTCATTCGGGATGACACAGAGTAGAAAAGGAAATGAGGCTGCACTTCCCTGATTTGAACAGACAAAACTATAAAACCAACAGCAAGCTCAACGCCATGTTTTAATCACGCTAAAATGTCAGCGAACAATACAAAATACAACGACTGCACTCGAGACAAAAAAAAGAGAAGCATTAAATACTGTAGGTGTTGTACAAACAATGCGTTCAACGATTCGCGTCGGAGTTTTCAAAGCAATTTCAGCAATGTTTCACCAAACACCCTCATCACTTTTGGAAAGCTCGCATGAAAACGGTTAATTCAATGTTTTAAAACAGCCACTCTGTATGGATTTCCGACTTTCCATCGTATTTGGTCAGAAATTGTACGTTGAATTACTATACAAAACTGCGTGTGTGTGTGAGTGTACAGGGGGAGCGCGGTGGCTCAGTGGTAGGCTGTTGGATTTCTATGCCAGAGGTCCCGAGTTCGATCCCCGTCCGGGACAACCCGCGTTGTGTCCTTGGGCAAGGCACTTTATCCCACTTGCCTACATGGGGGCACGATGATGCCGTGTACTAAGGCGTGCAACACATGTGTCTTCAACCGCTGTAACCCTGCTTGAGCGGAGCTTGAACAGAGTTAGAATGTTGAGGAGCTGACAGCTGCTCGTCGATGCTCGGTGGTTCTCTCCGGGTACTCCGGCTTCCTCGACCCGAAAACCTGTCACTGTCACGGTCACGATTAGCCGTTGTGCATAAGTATCAATAAATAAATACATAGTAAAAGTGCACAGAAGATGTCACAATGGACCACACAGAACTTATAGCGTGAAGCACAAATTTCGTAACAGGCGAAGATCTCCCAGGACAAACCCCTTTATTGTTAAAACTAAAAGTTGAAAAACGGACAAAACTCACAGTTTATATATTTATTTATTATTATTTCATTCACTTTTTTTCAATTAATTTCACTTATTTTTCTTTTTCATTTATTTGTTTATCTGTCACTGAAATATATTTTTTCAATTTCAATATATTTTTTTAATTTCTGTTTTTTTCCACTTCCTTTTCGTTTATTTGTTTTTTTATTCCTCATATTGTTTTAATTTCAATAAATTCTATTTATTTTGTGTTATGGGACAGGGCTGCAATTTTCTCGCATTTTATTTTTTGACAGATGAGATTCTAGAGTGTTTTGGGGGTGAGGAATGCTGACTGTGAATTTTAACCCATTTCAACAATGACGTCCGGGAAGGTATCATTTCAGTCAATACAGTCAAAAGGTTCTGTAGAAATTTAATCCAACAGCTCCCCCGAGCCGTTGGATTAATTATTTATTATCGATCCTCGCGTCAGAATTTTTTGATATTTATATCGTCTGCTCGTCCACTTTCAATTTTTACTAAGCGCAAAATTTCCTGCACACCTTGTTAAAAGGGTGAAAGTGTAAATATATACTGTGTTTTGTTGTGTATTTCTATGTAGTTCCATGCAGTGTTTGTGTTGTTCTATGTTGTTCTACAAACCAGCCCGAAAGTAATTGACTAACAATATAAACAAACATAATGACATTTTGTACATGTCAGTAATGTCATTGGGACTGATGAGAACAAAAGATCGTAGCGGAAAGTCTGAGATAGGGTGATAATGTATGTTTACAGAACAGTCGGGGGGGGGGGGAATAAACTTGTCTTTACACGGTGATAATGCAAAACACGCTGCAGGGTTGGGGTGTAAAAGAGGGTTTGACTTGTTTTTTGGGGATACCCCTTTACCACTGGGTTTTATGCCACTGATCCAGAGGGAAGACTCTCTTTCCCAAACACACAGTTTTGCTAAAAAAATGTCAACCTTGTATCGACCTACTACATATTCATGCCTAAAATCCCTAAAGTTGGTTTATGTTCTCTCACTTTGGTATTTCTTGAGTCAGTCAGTTATAGTTATCCCTTCCCTTTCTGTTTAGTTTGTCTTGCAACGTGCACCCATCATGGTGCTGCTCCAGTTGGCATCAAAGTGAAAAACACAAGTGTTTCCAAAAAGCATAGGAACCTTAGCTTTTGGGAGATAGTACTCTCCAACACTGTTGGCAACCTGACAAGTGGTCGTGACATTTACCAAAAGGCTGTCCTCACACAGAATCAGTTCGCCATCTGGGTGCACCGAGACGACATCTGAAAGTCTGAGACTGCTGGTAGCGCCTTGGTGCGCTCATGAGACGAATTGCTACACGGAATTCACACCAGGTTCATGGAATATAGGTTTGTAAAACTCTGACCGCTCCCCATACCCACCTCACTATAATTCACCTACCAACAATACCATTAATATAGGGACACCCCTTTATTTACATTGTGCCCCTCTACACTTTACCTGCTCCATTGTCCTCATTCTAATTGTTTGATGATATTTTATTTGCTGTACCTCATGTACCATAAATATGGTTTGCGCGTAATAAAGTAAAGTTAAAGTTTACTGTAGTAATTACCCAGCACGATGTGAAATAAAGTGTGTGTGACCCAAACATCCCATGTTTTAACCAATAAGTCTTGATTACCTTAAGTCAAGTCTTTAATTTGGTAATTTAGACATACATAAGTTGTATTCGTAAGTTCATTGTTGAAGGCGTCCAGGAGACTAACCGCCCACCCCCAACAAAAACACTGACGACCCCCCTCCCCTCAGCCCCCTCAAATCTGACATTTGAACCCCCAATATTTAAAACAACATGTTGGTAAGACATCTGTTTCCCTGTGTAATAACACCTGTGATGTAGAGTTATAATTCAAAGAAACGCTTTATGCACAAGCAATATTTCAGCCAATGGACTTCCGGGTATGAACTCATGGACCCAATGGCTGAAACTCTCTGTGCTTGCTATTGATTTACAACAGATCAGCAATTATTGTTTGAGTGGAATCTTCAGACTGTTAGGGATTTAGTGATAACACACTTTCCATGTACAGTATATAACTAAACAAGGGAGCACGGTGGCTCAGTAGGTAGAGGTGCAGGCTGCAAGCCGAGAGGTCCTCGGTTCGAATCCCACCTGCGACAATCGCGTTGTGTCCTTGGGCAAGACACTTCATCTCCATTGCCCGCGTGGGGGGCACGATGACGCCGTGTACTAAGGCATACTGCACGTCGATGGTACGCATGTCTTCAACCAATCTAACCCTGCCTGTGCTGCAGTGCGGAGTTAAGATGTTGGGGAGCTGGCAGCTGCTCATCGTTGCTCGGTGGTTCTCTCCGGGTACTCCGGCTTCCTCCACCCGTAAAACTGTCACGGTCATGATTAGCCATTGTGCATAAATATGTGACCTTAAACATCAATAAATAAATAAATAAATAAATAAATAAATATAACTAAACAAAGTAAAGAATCATTTGTATGTGGTGAATGGTAATTTTATGTACAGCTTGTTTAACCCTTTACCCAACGTAACGGCCAAAACCGGCCAGCGCTATTCTCAAAAATCGCCAATTAATTTTCATTATTTTTTTCATTTTTTGTCTCAAAAACATAGGTTATGACCCCTCGTTTTTGAGACAAAAAATGAAAAAAATTAGTTATTCAAGATTTTTTTTGCAAGTGTCGTCTGCTTTTCAGGTTAGGTAAAGGGTTAACTAACACCTGTTGTGTATAATGTTACCTTATATGGAAGGTACCTTGGAATTTTTAAACTAAGCGTTTTCCAGCTATGAAGGCCTACAATGTGACAAGAGACCAGTGTGTCATTCCTTGAGAAGTTGGCACAAAATACTGTGATAACTGACCTTTTGTCATGAACATACGCAAAGGATAGATTAATTAATGGTGTTAAAATTACTCAAATATACAATTCGGTCAAGCAGGGCGTTCATCGGTGATTGATTTTCAAACCAAAGTTTCTTCACCTGTCTTGTTTCAAAATCAGTTTGGCCTGGATTCATCACCGGGCTGCATCATATTTATCTACGGAAGTGTATTCCCAGGTATTGCATTACAAAAATCAATGGATTACGGTTCATAAAAGTTCTGGAATTTACTTTTAATCGCACGTTTCAGATCGATATTGAAACGTTTCTAGTGTAAACAATCTTTTAAATTACCTCCCCTCTCTTCAATTATTTTGTGTCGGTAACGCTAGGTGGTGTTTGCCCATAACCGTCACATTTTTTTTAACCTTTAGTGTATTCCCTATTCTTTCTCTATTTTATGGATATGACCATGATGTGGTCTACAATCACAAAATTTCAAATGCTTTTCAAAATCGTTGATAAGACGATCAAAAATCGAACGTAAATTTCCGTCACGCCAGACAATAAAAACAGATATAAAATATATTTTCTCTTTTTACTTAATAAAAATTCCCTCCATAAACCTGTGTCTGAGGCTTGTGCTGCAAGTCGTTTCAGGAGAGAATGTCGGACCTACATTCTAAATTGAATATATCATTCCGTTTCATGTTGAGAATACGTCTGTCAAGACGTATTGACAAATAACTTGCTACAATTAACCCGCTTGTAATATTCGAAAATAAGCCTCCAAGAAAAACAACTTATTGCTTGAGAAAATTGTTAAAGCATTTGGCTTTCACATCAATGCTGAATAATACTCCGTAAAAGGGAAGATACTTTGAGTATTCTGTGCGCCAAAAAATACCGTTAACTATTTATTTATTTAATGGGTTTTAACGACACCTTCGACAGACAGGGTCACCTCGTGTCGGACAGTTTTACGGATTGAGGAAGGCGAAGTGCCCAAGGAGAACCACCGAGCAACGACAGGCAACCGCTAGACTCCCCATTAGGGTTAGCATTGGTTGAAGACAAGTGCATCACGCTTTAGTACGGAACGTCACCGTGCCTCTACGTGGGCAGTTGGAATTAAGTATCTCGCTCAAGGACCCAACACGGTCGCCGCAGGCGGGATTCGACCTCTCGGCTTACAGCATGTATCTCTACCTACTGAGTAACCGCGCCCCCAGTGTACATGTATTTGTGTTGGAACGTCCCAGAAAAAATGGGTGCAATGGGCAGTACTTCTCTTCTTGTTGAAATTGTTCTGTTATTTATTACATGACCCCCGTTTTCTGGCCAGGGAGAGTTGTGTGAAGGTCTATACTTTATATGGGTATTTGAATATCTTATTTTAAATGAAGCGATTTTTTTCACATAGTTGTCATAATGCATTCTAAATCAGTTGGGTTAAATATTAACCCAAATCAACTGGGCTGAGTGAATATGAACTCAATCGGGTTCTTATTTACTCAACCCAGTTGATTTGGGCAGTGCCGCATTAACACATGGCCAGACCCCTAAGCTTTTAGGTACTTCGGGGCCCCTCCGGCACTTCACTTTTTCACCTCACTACAGCTGGCAGACTGACCCTGGTACGGTAGGCACCATGCCGCAGTACATAGCCCTAGATCCATTTTGCGGGTCTCCTGAAGAATGCTAATCACAACTGTTTTGTTCAATATTTTTATTGCGTGAGCAGAATTCTTCAGGAAAGCGCATTTTGGGGGTATATATAGTATACTTATGAGAGTATATATATGGATAAATACATATGTGCATGTATCGCTATGGCGCAGAGTTCAAAGTGCCTTTAACAATTGGAGCCCTAAGGTGCTGGCAATAGTGTCTTTGCAAAAAAATAATTGGTGGTCCCCCTGCCCCTGAGGGTCCCAAGGCTTCAGCCTAGTCAGCCTTATGAATAATACGGCCGTGGAGTTGGGTCGCTTTTTGCAACCCAACTGATTTTAGAGAGTGGTCTCCCATGGGAGAACATTTAATTCTGTGATACCCGCAATATGTGTCTTTGTGCGTTGTTATTATTACATTGTACATAATTAACTTACTTAGATTGTGTTTATTCATTCATCTTTTTGGTCCTTATGATGTATACATCTTACATGATTATTTGAAATAAAAAAAAATATAGTTTAAACTAGATGGGTACGGGAAGATCGCCTTGGGAAGATTCGACCGAGAAAATTCGGCCCACAAAAAAGCCGAATCTTCTCACTTCGGCACATTTAGAGGGCCGAAACTTCTCACCTCAGTAGACCTCAGAGAATTTTTTTGGTCAAAATTTGATATTTTTAATATTTGTTATTTGCAAATATATATTGTTTTTTGATTTCTAATTATTTTTATTGTTAATGCTAAATATTTCGTGTGTAATTTTCGTGATGAAAAATATTATTTTTATGCTGATACTGCTTACGATATGCTTGATGAAGCCACTTATATATGATTTCATGTTCAAACGCTTTGTATTGTCTTTCATCGGATGTCGGTTAAAGATAGAATAGATATCGGGAAATTTTGCTGAATTATCTGGTAAACCTCCCAAACAGCAGATGGTGTAAACGACGTTTAATCATGTATGGAACTAAAACATTCAGACAGGGTGGTTAAGGAAAGCGCGGGAGCTAATGGAAAATTACTCTATAGACACTAGAGGCTTAGAAGGTGTGGGGGGGGGGGGGGTGAGGCAGGGGAGTAGCAATACAGGGGAAGGGTGCTCGAGGATTGCAATAGAAACTGGCGAGCCGGATTTAGGACCAAGAGCTCTTTAGACGGATTGTACAAAAAGATGCCCCAGCTTTTGAGAAGTACCTAGATGGATCTTATGGGTGTATTTGTTGTTCAAAGTGAGATCGAAGTCATTGGAGTTGAGGGAGAGAATCGCGAAAGGCGAGGAAAGAGTGTGCTAAGTGTGTAATTTAGAAGTAACAGAGATTCTTGAATATTTCATTCCAGAATGCCCCAAATATTTGCCTTGTAAGACGAGATTCCGTGGAATTTTGGTGGAAAAATGGAATGAAAACCTGAAGGGTAAGTTAATGACATGAGGGGAAGGGTCAATTTTATAGTTACGGAGATCGAGAAATGGGAGGAATTATGAAACAATTTTTGACTGAATGCTGGGGGATTAGGACAAAGAGTGGTGCTGGAGAATAGCCCGTCGCGGGACTGGGTTAACTTAGGCCTCTTCGTTAGAGGACCGCGGCAAATCAGATGAAGGCTGAAGAATTTTTATTCTTATTACACATGTTTTTGAAGGGATTTTTTATGTTTTAAAAGTTTATATTTTTTGTTTATTGGGATTGTTTGTATTGTTGAAGATAAATTTCTAAAGCTTGTTATGTAAAGGACAGTCGTCGTGTACTGGTCGTAAACTAGCGTGGACAGTGATGTCCACGCATGCTCTTGCCAGCTAATAAAAATCATCATCGGGAAAATTTTACTTAATGAAGCACCGTGTTATACCCGGTGCTTCATTAATAAAATTGTTGATGATTATTCCTATAATTAGTGTTTGGAATATATTACTGCGTCTATGGAAATATTGGGATCCGGACAAAAGCTCCCTTAGACAATAGATCCCCGGACAAAAGATCCCCAGAAAAAGCACCCCAGGACAAAAAATCCCCAGGTATTTTTTAGGGAAGGACAAAAGATCCCCTGCAAAAAAAGCACACCAGGACCATAGATCCCCAGGTCGAAAACATTTTCGGGGGTATGACAAAAAGATCCTCTCACAAAAAGATCCCCGGCAAAAAAGATACCTGCATTAAAACCAACATTGCTGATTATTTTCTTTGAACCAGTTTTAATGTTTTTGGTAACTCGTTTAACCAAAAAAAGATACCAGGCAAAAGATTCCTAGACCAAAAGACCCACATACCCCCCCCCCTACCCCCACGTCCACCGCTCCCCCTCCCCGATGTTTTTGGAGGGTAGGTCAAAAGGTCACCTGCAAAAAGCTCCCTAGGAAAAAAAGATTTTAATGTTTTTGGAATCTTGTTTAACAAAAAAACAAAACATACAAAGAAACCATTTTTTTAATAAATTTTCAAAAATGTCAATAAAACCATATAAATATGGATACCATTGGCATTGAAACTCGTTCAGTGAGCCAGTTCCAGTGATATCCTTATTTGTATGGTTTCCTTAAAATGTTAGATCAAATTTTTCAAAAATCTCAATAAAACAATTTTAATATGGATATCATTAGATCTGAAACATGGTTTTCTTTCTATTGAGATCTCTATTTGTAGCACTTTACAGAGGGGAGATAAGCTAATATTTTTCGAAGAAATTAACCTTTCTCAGAGACAAACCAATACATAAAATTATTTCTACAATATCAACTTTGCAAAAACCGAAGATTCGACTTGGTGAGTCAGTTGAGAACCTATTTTTTCGTATAGTTTCATGTGACCATCAATATGAAATGGCTGATCAGGGGACCTTTTGTCCCAGGGAGCTTCCAGGGGAGCTTTTGTCCCAGGGAGTTTTTTGGGGATCTTCTGTCCGGGGATCTTCTGTCCGGGGATCTTTTGTCCTACCCCTGGGAATATTTTGTCCTAGGGAGGGTTTTCTGGGGATCTTTTGTCCGGGGTCTTTTGTCCTGGGGAGCTTTTGTTCTACACCCGGAAATATTGCCCACCCGTGGAAAGTGACCAGTCCACGGCGGCCGTACTGTATATGGTTGTAGAATAAATACTACCAACTAATAATAAATCTGATTTGTGATGTTGTTAGCCTGTGGCTTCAGTAGATTAAGTAACAATATTTTTTTCTAACAGGAACCATACAGATATAGACGTCATTGAACCAATTAATTTAATTGGTTTCCCTACCCTACCTTACCATGGTCATAACGCGTAGATTAACGCGCAGATCGACGTGCTATTTGTGCGTATTTCATGCCAGGACTTCTAGTTTTAACTGTACATTTTATTTCGGGATGCCTTTTTGTGCTTTTAAACATTGCAAGGTGCTCAAGTGCTACGAGTGTTTGATCTGTTGAGTGGTTGAATCTTTATCATGCCAAAATAAACGCCAAAATCGCCTACCCCCCCCTCCCCCACCGCTCCTGCCCCCCCCCCCCCCCCCCCCCCAATGTTTATTGGACAATATCTCTCATTTCGTGGATTCCTTGAGAAATTTTGTAAAAAATACGCTTCTCATCACTAATTGCTAACGAAAGTTTATGAAACTTATTTTTATTTTTTCTGCCGACATTTTCCAAAAATTCTAAAGCAGACCTTGAACTCGGCCCTTTTGGTCTACAGTTTCGGGAATATGAATTAACAGAAAGCGCAGTTTATAAACGTTTTGTACCCAGAGTTGTATGTATGTAGACGTTTTGCACCCACTTGGGCGTTTTGTACCCAAATCGCTGGACGTTTCATACACAAATCTTTCAATATTTTGTACTCGAAACGATTCGCCTCTATTCATGGGTTAAACGTGGTTGCCAAAAAGTGTCAAATATGAGCAAAACGACACTGTAGAATGTCATGCAGCACATCCTATGCCTTGGCGAAAGGCGTCCCCTCTTGCAGTCTCCACAGAAATTACACGGGGGGTGGGGGGTGCACACT
This sequence comes from Pictodentalium vernedei, assembly GCA_031216915.1. Lineage (NCBI taxonomy): Eukaryota > Metazoa > Mollusca > Scaphopoda > Dentaliida > Dentaliidae > Pictodentalium > Pictodentalium vernedei. The sequence continues at coordinate 68,732,609 of CM062295.1, read as the reverse complement.
GGTTTAAGATGCTTCCTCCACACAGCGATACTCCCGGTACTACGCCAGTATTAGTCACCAAACGTTAGAGGTCAGAAATGAGCATGTACTGAATATCCGACATTTTTGTAACAAGGTTTCCCCCAGCATTGACAAAAACACATTCTGATAGAGTTAGAGGCAAGAAGGCCCTGCCACCACTAACCTCCAACCCACTGCGCATCATTTACATAATAAGCAAACTTCAATGAAAGAATTCAACACGCAGTTGCCCAATGCTTGGGCACAACACACCCTGAGAGTGGAAATGATGTCTAAGTTAAGCAGGAGTCTGCAATTCTGTAGAATCACTAACTTTAGTTTTAATTACAGTTCCCGATAAAGACGCAGGCCAGCCCTGGATTAATGAAATAGATAAAATTGGAAAATAACCGATTTTGTATAATAAGCGCAGACCAAGGTTCCATTAAAACACTCGTGGAGTAAAGTTTTCCCCCAGACAATAACAGTCGATTCCCATGGCAGTGCATTGAAAAGACAAGCACAGTTTTAGCCAAAGGACCTCCGGGTTCAACCGGAGAAACCACCCTACGAGTGATTTAGTAACAATTCACTCTCCATGTACTGTACTGTTCGTATTCTGTACAAAACAACCTTCATTTCAGTGTATAATTTGTGAACATGACTGAATCTGAACCCGCACAACGCAGATTTTTTTTCTTATTGCGACTCGTGTCTGTGTACCAAATAGCACAGGAAGCAACACAGTTTCCGGTATTCGGGAGTAACGCAAACTTTTTCCAACAAACATGTCGCAATTACCTTTTGTTGAGTGAAATGCCAAGTCAGCCTCGACAGACAACAAAACAGATTTTATTTAACCCTTTACCTAACATGAAAAGCAGGCGACACTTGCAAAAACAAAAGTTCTTGAATATTTTTTTTTTTATTTTTGTCTCAAAAACATAGGTTATGACCCCTCATTGGAACGAGCTCTACGAGCTCTTTCCAACAAGGGTTAATAACCTATGTTTTTTGAGACAAAAAATGAAAAAATAATGGTCGATTTTTTAGAATAGCGCTGGTCCGTTTAGGGCATTACGTTGGCTAAAGGGTTACAATAATCTAATGTAAACCAACCGAGATAAGAAAACTACTTCGAGAATCAACCTTCACTGCGTAAATTTCTCTTCGCTCCTACGGAACTCACGAACAAGCCTGGTTCGCAAGAGTCAACAACAATCCATCCCCTCAGTTCTAATGTGTGCCATGTGCCTTGTGGCACATAGAACACATTAGAACTCCGGTGACGAATTGAACAATATTTTCTTCCATATAAGTTCAATTAAACTGAGATTGTTGGCTAAAAGGTGCGCCGAAAATTGCATATATATATTAGTAGTAGTAGGAGAGGTATGGATCGTGCCTGTTTGGCAGGACCACGGGCAGGACCCCGAAATTGAGGTCATCTCACGTGACCCAGTGGCTCCCTGTTTGGTTGTCATAGTAACCCACACGAGCTGCCATCTTGTGACGTCATCTCCATAGTGATACGTGGTCCTAGTGCGCATGCGTAGCACGTGTTGTTAGGGTAATACGTGTTTCCGTCGGCCATTTTATATACTGGAGGCCGCCATCTTGGTTTCTATGGTAGCACGTGGTTGCTATGTTACCCAAAGGCCTACGGCAAGGCAGGGGTATGTTCATAGGGCTTGTTCCTCTGTACAAGAGTAATTTCCCGATTCGCAGAATTACCCAAATAAACCCGAACATCCCTCCAAATCACCAAAATCCACCCCAAACTACCGAAATTGACTTTATTTAATACGGCTTTCCCTCAGAATATTTGAGTTTAAACAATATTTATTTCAAAAAGTATCATGTAGTAATGTACATGTGGATTGGATTCGACAGTAAGCCACAAGCTTGCTATTGTCGTTTCCGTATATATAATAATATTACAAACAGATTAGATCAGATTTGACAGATAGCAAGTGTATATTGATCATTAAGTTTGTCAATGAGCTGGGTCACTATGTGTTTGTTGTAGGATCTATTGTAAATATAGGTTTAAGAGAGAGAATGAGAGAGAGAGTTAGAGAGAGAGAGAGAGAGAGAGAGAGAGAGAGAGAATGAGAATAAATGTTAATTTTAATAGTACAAAGAAAAAAAATGCAAAACCAACAAATATATATGATAGTTGAACTAGTTCAAGTAGCACGCATTGAAGCAATGGAGGTAGATGGATTGTCCACAAAGCGCGCCACGTTCCACATTTGGTGTATATAATTACATGGGTCAAAAATCAAATCCAATTAGAGGCCGGTTTTTAACAGAATCCATTCTCTCAACCAGCCAACCCAAGCCGGATCCCAACCGCTCGATTCCAGTGTGCCATTGGGCCGTTGAGCGAACACCAACCCGGTCGGGCTCATAATCACTCAATCCAGCCAACCCGGGCCGAGCTTCAGTCCCACCGATTCCAGAATACAGTTGCGCCTGTGTAGACAATCCTTGGAAATTTCGAGTATTACACAGTGGACGCGATGCAAGTGTAGCTTGCGTCTGTAAAAATGCAGAAGTCTCTTCCTTTTTTCTCATCATCCAGGGCCCTCCCACCGCGTCCAATATGATCTCAGAGAATTGAAATAACGTGTTTGGTGTAAGCCATTTTCTGGTCATTAATCAGAAGGTAATTTTATTCATTTGTCAGCTGTCAGCTGAATCGCCCAGAGGCAAGGCACACGTAGAATTTAAACAACACCCTATGTATGGTACTACACCATGCGGTGAGAGCTTCGTCTGTGTCCAGACGAGTTATAACCTACCCGGGATGTGATTGGGGGTGGCACTGTATGGAATCTACTACGGTGTTTTTGTTTAGACTGTTCCGGTTGAAAGACACTGACACGATCAAGCGCAGGGGAATGTTTGTTTTATTGATCATTTTCGACACATATGTTACCAAACTTTCACAAAACTATCACACGTGCATTTGTAGATGTGCAATCTACATTCACGCTCTGCGAGCTGAGCTCAAATAGCTTATTTCATCTCTAAAAAAATAAATTGTATCTACCTCGAAATTAGAGTTTTTGTTTCTGCAGTTCGTTGTCGTGTTCGACTACAATGGAGGATTTGTCAGCCCTATACCTGTTTAGTTGTCAACCCCAAACCAATCGTCCTTTCAAACTTTGTCTAATAGAACGACTGCGTCGTCCATTCCTTCTCTTTTCGTTACTTTTCTGTGACAAGTAGATATGCATGCTGTACGTGTTTAGTGGACCTTATAAAGAACGTGTGTACGGGTTGATCTGTATGTCACTACAATCGAATGAGATACTGAACTCGTGCGCCCAGGTCAATCTGGGCTACAAAGTACAAAGGACTTCATTATATCTCTCTTTCTCTACCCCCAGAGGCGCCGAATGCAGTATAATTGCGTGTGAGTTTGAGGAGGAGAGGAGGTTAAGGACGCGATCTTCTTAGAGATTACGTTAGCCGTTGGAGAAGAAATAATCGATTTTGCGTCTACCCTTAGACTGGGAATATTATTTTCTGCCCCACTTCCAGTGCAAGGTATGTGTGTCTCATGCGAGAAAGTAATGTGAGATATGATCCGCACGATCAGCGTATGTTTAACCCTTTACCTAACATGAAAAGCAGACGACACTTGCAAAAAAAAATTTTTGAATAACTAATTTTTTTCATTTTTTGTCTCAAAAACATAGGTTATGACCCCTCGTTGGAACGAGTTCGACGAGCTCGTTCCAACGAGGGGTCATAACCTATGTTTTTGAGACAAAAAATGAAAACAATAATGAAAATGAATTGGCGATTTTTGAGAATAGCGCTGGCCGGTTTTGGCCGTTACGTTGGGTAAAGGGTTAATGGGCGCAGAATCATTCAATCATCGCACGTTATTCTCTACACAAACAACGTGGTGTCACGTTTCGGAACTTTTAGTAAACGAACGTTTGTCGAAGAAAATAGAATTAAAAACACAGACCACAAAACCAAAAGACACTTGACGAAATGTCCGTCGACAAGTTATGCAAATACATCAGAATGTATCAGTGTTCGTTTCGCTACAAATTGTTAACCCGTGTCTTGCCGGCATTGGTATTTAATTTTAATTTTGTGGTATAAACCTCTGGTATATACAGAACTGTTGTGCGCTCATTCCGATAAGCAAATCATTTTTTTTTCAGAAATGGACAACAATTTTGTTCGATATACCTGCAAGTGACCCTAAATTATTTTTGATGACGACAGAATGTTCTGTTGAGGGGGGGGGGGGGGGGGGGGTATGCTTGATGGTGGTGGGTGTGATATGGCGGAATCTCACTCTCGGTATAAGATAGTTGGTCCATACACCCGCCATGTCTCGTATCTGCCCCAAATATCTTGCCTTCGGGTGTGATTTCCCCATCTCACACTCTCAGCTATCGGTGAGTATTATCCTCCCTGATGGGTTTGGGTATGAGATGTAATTGCAAAATTATGTGTAATTGCTCCTATTTATCATATGACTCGTCCGTTTTGTTCACTTTAAAACATTTGATATTTTGTTTTCATATTAACTAGACAATTTGATTGGTTGAACAAAATACAACTGGGCCACATTTTCATAATTTGCATAATTAGAGTTGGGAGCTTTCATTGGTCAATTTCAAAACTGGACAATTTGATTGGCTAAACAAAATACAACTGGGTGACATTTGCATAATTTCAGTAAGGAGAATTTACGTCATCTGTCCTATTCAGGGTGGGTTATTTACCTATTAATGCCTTCCGTTGAGGGCACTATGCTCTCATAGTGTTGCTGAGGGATGCAATAGTGCCCGAGCGATTGCGAGGGCACTATGTGGTTCCCGAAGCAACACTATGAGAGCCCGAAACGGAAGGCATTAATGGGTTTAGTACATCACGTGACAAATCCCCGTATTCTCATTGGCTGTATTGATAGGGACTATGAAAGCATAGTGCCCGGAGTCAAGCATAGTGCCCGGAGTCATGCAATAGTGCGCACGCATTGCAAACAGAATCCCGAGGGGATTCCCCTTTTCTTCTGAGCAGACGGCAAATGTGGAGACGAATAGAAATAAAATGAGCGTTTCGAGATTCGCAAACGAGAATGTTAATTCTTTTCTTGAACAACATCAGAGCCGAAAGACTGTTAGTTTAACCAAATATGCTGTCAATATTCTCCGGCAGTTCTGTTCTGACAGAAAAAGGAATGGTGCATTTGAAACGATAGATGTTGGAAGATTAACGGAACTATTGAAAGACTTTTATACAAACGTTAGAAATCGCGATGGTGATTTGTATTCCAAAAGCAGTATTTGTGCCATTCGTCAAGGAATAAGAAGATATTTGCAAGAACCTCCACATGAGAGACACTTTGATATAATAACAGACCCAGCTTTCAAAGGTGCTAATCGTGCATTCGACAGCATGTTGAAGAAAACAAGAGAAGACGGAAAAGGAACAGTCCGACACAAAAAACCCATTCCGCCAGGTAACTATAAAAAATACATAATAAAATAAAAAACAACAAAACTAGAAAGTGAACAAGTCAGTGTCTGCAATAGACAGTGGTGTTGTAATTATTTGTTCTCGTATAAATACACGGTCTTGTTAATTACATGAAATAGACGAGTGTTGTTTATTACTCAAATCGACAAGAGACACATAAGAACAGGTGTGAGAGAAAGTAAATAAATAACGGGCAGCAATGTTTGTTGAAAGTTATCATAAACATGAATAAATAAATAGATAAATTACGGGGAGCAATGTATGTTGAAAGTTCTCATAAACATGAATAAATAAATAAATTGTAGACCTATCAATTAAATAGTTTTGAATAAGAGTGTTAGAGAGGGCACTGAATATTATTTATCTTCGATCACAATAAACGATTGTGATTGACCGTGTAAACGTTTATTCTGCTTTGATGCTTAGTGTTTCATTCTATTTCAGGCGATCTAAGGAAATTATATCAGCACCCAATTGTGTTTAATCCGGACATTCCAAGAGGTCTTTTGAATAAAGTAATGTTTGAGCTTTTATTTTACTTTTGTCGGAGAGGGAGAGAAAACATTCGAGAAATTAAAGCTTGTGATTTTGTAGTTAGTTAAAACTGATGACACTGGAAGAAAATACATCCTGAAAACTACTTCTGAGCGAACAAAAGATCACACAGGTGTAACGAATGAGAATGAAGGTGATGGACCTAGAATGTATGAAACTGGCACAAAAATGTGCCCTGTTAATAGTTTTCAACGATATCTTATGAAACGAAACCATGAGTGTGATGCGTTCTTTCAAATTTCCAAAAAATCATACCACGAGAATGACGAATATTGGTTTAAGCGAAGGGCAATGGGAAAAAAATCCATAGGAGAGTTCATGGTAAAAATGTCTAAACAAGTTGGTCTTTCTGATACATATACCAACCACTGTGTGCGTGCTACGACCATAACAATTCTTAATGATTGTGGATTCAAAGATCGCGATATTATTTCTTTATCAGAAATGAAAAATCATTGTCAAGTCACGTTTCGGACACAAGAGCTGATGTCAAACGAGGTATGTCAGAGAGCTTGAGTTCCATGGTCGATAATGCAGATGCTGAACATTCAGAAATGCCTGCAGCGAGGAATGCTGTTGAGAAAACAACAACGCAACTCTCTTTCCAGTACTCGCAAGTGCTCACATCATGTCTATTTAACCACTCCCTTCTTTGGAGAATCGAGATTCGATAAATTTAATTTTTGAGACTAAATAGTTGCTGTTATGCGATCTGCTCGAAGGCGCAAATCCAATGAGTATTTAGTTAGCTTTAAAAGTTCAATGCTTCAACTTCCATAATTTATTAAAAGTGTTCAAGTACACTTCATTTACGCAGTTTGCAAAAACCTCTACCCCACGAACAATTTTGTAGGTGATTAACAGTTGACTCCAGTGTTAGTTTAAACATATTTTATTTGCCATAAATTTGCAAAAAGGATTGGAGTACAAGTTATACAACTTGTGTTAACTCCTCTCCATAAATACAACAGAAAAGCAATACATAGATGCGGCTACAAGATATATAGACTGGTTCACAAATGAATCAAGTGTTCTTGGTGAATTTCCACTAAGAGCACCAAATAAAATTAGATGGCGTTAAATCACAAGCTAATTTTCAAAAGTCATCTAGCGAAGCACGGCCAACGCCGAAATGGAGAACCACACCGTTTGGGTACCAAACACTGTTTTGGCGGCCAAGAGAGGGGTATATTGTAATTATGTTTCCAAATGCGGAATGCAAAAAAGGTAAAAGAATGAATATAAAAAGAGAATGCAAACACAAGATAGACTGGTACCCCAGCCTTTGTTTACGTCATATCTCTGGAACCTGGGGTCTGATTTGCAAAACTGGTTACCCCTTTACTCGGCGTAACTGTCAAAACTGGCCAGCGCCATTCTCAAAAATCGTCAATTAATTTTCATGCTTTTTTCATTTTTTGTCGCAAAAACATAGGTTATGACCCCTAGTTGGAACGAGCTCGTTCCAACGAGAGGTCATAACCTATGTTTTTGAGACAAAAAATTGAAAAATTAGTTATTCAAGAATTTGTTTTGCAAGTGTCGTCTGCTTTTCAGGTTAGGTAAAGGGTTAAACTTTGTATTTTGGACCACGAGTACTAAAAGTCCCAAAGATTTCGACTTACTGCGGTGAAATTTAATTATGAACGATAAGCATTCATGTCATAACGTTAACATTTTTCAAGTTGTGTGGATAAAAATGGGCAATTGCTCACCTTCTATTATTCCTCTGCCGGACTGTGATATTTATATTTGTTATTATTTATTTATTTATTGGTGTTTAAGGTTACATACTTATGCACAATGGCTAATCATGACCGTGAGAGTTTTACGGGTGGAGGAACCCACACTACCCGTAGAGAACCACCGAGCAACGACGAGCAGCTGCCAGCTCCTTTACATGTTAGGTAAAGGGTTAAAAATCAACTCAAATCAACTTGGTTAAGAGAATATGAACCCATACGTCTGGCGTCCTGATGTCCCGGCGTCTAGCCTATGGTGTGTTCTTTTTCTCCTGCTTCTCTTTTGTTCCTCTGATTTGTTTGGACTTGGCGATTACTGTCTTGTCCCCATACATCTGGTGTGGACCAGTGCGGGGAGCCGCGCTAAAGATATTTGGAAATTTTATTACAATATACTACAAATCCATTGCTTGGTAGGCAGAAGATATCCGGATATCCAAGGGATGTGGAAAAGATGTGCAGAGTGCAACATACAATGTTACAACGGGCTCTGGCGTCGGGAGACAAACAATAGAATGCTTTGATTTTCCACTGGCCAACAACATGTCCAATGCTTATTTCATTCGATGCTTGGTATGTTGAATATCGCAGTAAAATTCCGTGAAACTTTTTTGTTTTGCAAATAAAGTTACTGTTTAAGTCTGCTATCCATTTCTTGAACGTCTTGTTTTATTCAACTTGAGAGAGTCATGGATTTCGGTATGATAAACGTTTTGGGAGATAATGTTGGCCTCTCCAATAGACGCCACTGATATTAGTAGATATATAGAATAAACGTATAGTGTTTTCAGGTAAAAAAATTATAAGAATGAAACCGACGAGCCTCTGGCGAGTCGGTTTCATTCTTAATTCTTAATTCTACGAGTTAAATATTTTACAGGGTTGTCACGGCGAAAACGTTCTGTTACTCGCTACAAAACACAGCGAGAAGTGAAGAGCACATTGGTCCAATTCGATCGACCAGAAAAATTGGCAAAAATAAACAAGGCGCAGTAATACATTTCTGTCAAAAAATAATTCCCCTACAATCTTGAGTGGTGTTTTCTGCTGGCACTGTATAATACTTTCAAAAAGGCTAAAAGAAAACAACAATTGAACTATTAATTATGCTACACGGACGCGGTAGAGGTCAGAGGTCGACAAGTCCGTCTATGCTACAGGAATAAATTCTTTTAGTATAAAACCTACGGGGAATATTTATCACCCTACTAGGTGAATAAAGCAAAGATTTATCCAAGGATTTTATTCTTCGAATAAACGGCAATTTATGGGATAAATTTCAATATCTCCCATCCCCATTATCGCGCCTTATATTGCAGCGCCATGAATTTTCCTGTAGTGTGGGTTTAAAATAACACCTTCGTCGGATCCGTTTAGGTGATTTTTACCCCTTCAGGTGATACTAGGTACTTACCGGGTACTTTTGGGTAATTAGATATATCCCATTTAGTTGATTATACTCTCCGCACATAGCCCCTCCTTATTGATGGACTTTGGGTCTCATTGCAACAAAGTGCCACCATAGAAACAAAGATGGCGCTTCCCAAGTATAGTAAATCGGAGGGCTGCTACTCACGCCTGCATCCATGACAACCCTACTTGACGTCACGTAACTACAATGTCTCTCCCAAGGTCCCCACGAGGAACCTACAAAAAGGAGTGAAATGTGGTAGCACTACTACTCAAATGCTTTGCTTCTATGTGTGCGCGATTGATAATTTTGCGAACGTTTCGTTACAAGTTTCCTGTAGGATTAACCCAAGGCCTTCTTTGGCTGTATGGAGAAAAGGACTGCCGGGCAAGAAAAACCTCGTTATTGAACTTTGCATTTTTTTCTGTTTTTTTTTTTGTGCTGGATTTTCAAAAAACTGAGTATGGGGGACATGTTTCTGCTATATATTTCGGTGTCGGTGTAACCAAATACCTGTTTTTTTTTCTCTCTCAGAGTACTAAAAAACATATCAATTTTAACCCTTTGAACACTGGTGGTTTCTTCCATGATAGCCTTGAGGCGCCACGTTGAAAATATTAATTGGTCGACTCCACACATCCACTTAGGAGCCATCTTAATTTAAGAAATTATGGCGTATCATGTTCCTTGACGGGAAAATGGGCCTCTCGGGTTCAGAGGGTTAAGTGAATTTTGCATTTGACAGTAGACATTTGCCACGGAATAAACTGCGGAAACTTCTTTATATTGTTGTGGTCCTTTTTCCAGTTTTCCTAGACAGAAAGGACGCAGTGCACGGAGCTTTACAGAGTTGTATTGTAGATTCAGTAATCAAGATCAGTTATGATAAATACAGATTATCATGATAATGTGCATGCCCTGTGATTTGTATCAGATTCGAGGTGGTGTCCAAAAATGGGATCACAACTCGCCGGCCATGCCGGCTCGTTGAGATCCCATTCTGGACACCACATCGAATCTGATACAAATCACAGGACATGCACATTATCATGATAATTCATTTATCTAACAATTCTGTCACATAAACAGATTGAATCTTAACCTTTCACCCAACGTAACGGCCAAAACCTGCCAATGCTATTCTAAAAAAAATCGCCAATTAATTTTCATTTTTTGTCTCAAAAACATAGGTTATGACCCCTCGTTGGAACGAGCTCATTTCCGGTGCAAAAATTCTATTTAGTTTGGAGTAAATTTATTACATCCATTGCCATGCTAGGCGGACTCGACTGGTGGTGAATGGCATACACCGCACGATTTCAAAGTGCAGTCCCCCCCCCCCCCCCCCCCCCCCATCTACTCCGCGGTAGGCACAATTTCAACTACTAAATAATTTTCGACAATCAGAAATTCCATTAGCATCCTCACCTCAAAATGTTCAAACTGCAGGTTTGATAATGCAGAATGCCATTTGTGCATTCCCCACCTCCGACCGTAAATGTTCCAAGTGAAGCTCAAGGGAAGGCACAGATTCCAACTAAAAACCAATATATTATTTTACCACTTTCAATCAATGGTATCATTCACCCTCCTGCCCGGGGAACATGGCACATGAATTTCTACCGTGATAGTCCCAACGAGATTATTACACAAAGGGCTATATTTCCAGAGTGCGCGATGTGAAAACATTAAAATATGAATAGGAATTCTCTGCATATTTTTATTTGCGACTATGACGGCTATAAATTTAGACCACAAGGTTAGGCGTAACATGATCTAGATGCGGAGGTGCCTGGAGTTTGTGGCCAAAAACAAAGGATGAAGTGGATAATACCTACCCATTCCACCGATTTCCTGTCTTTGTTTTTTTTTCTTTTTTATAACTACCTGCTTAAGTATCTAGTATGGGTAGGGCTGGGTGGAGCTAAAATTTTTCTTAACACGTTACCGCGTTAATTAATTCTGCGTCAACGAGTTAAATGACGTTAAATGTTAAAATGAACAAAATTTTAATAACTTCGGCGATTTTTTATAGATTTGAATTTGAATATGATTGAACTTGCGTACAATCCGTCTCTTGAGTTCCAATGTGTTCTATGTGCCTACTGGCAGCGTACTGGCACATAGAACACATTAGAACTCATGGGAGGAGCAGTTAATATAGTTCTCACAGGTTATCGTAAATCCTAACATTCAACGATGTTTTCATTTAATAATACAATCGCTGCGGCCGTATCCTTAGAAAGAGACATCCGCCATTTACCAGTCCATCCGCCGTTTATCAGTCCTTACACAGGGGGGGGGGGGGGGGGGGGGGGGGTCTTCCAAAAAAATTCCGGACACAAGGCCGGGGTGGGTGGGTGGTCGGATGGGGGCCAAAACACCTTTTTTTTTGGAGTTGCAATTTTTTTCCTGGTGGTTTTTTTTTCAAATTATTTTCACATAACAAGGCTATATTGTTGTTTAGTAGTCTAATATGCACCTGTTTGTCAGGTAGGGTTACTGAATAAGGCCCCACTAGGCTGAAAGGGGATTTGTTCTCTTTTTTGTAAATTAAATTAGATGCATTAAAGAATTGTGTACTCCAGTTTGACTAAAAACAATCAGTGGACATTTATGAATTTTAATTTCGGAATGGTTAACATCATTTTCATAGCTGAATCATCACAGCATAATTTGGATTTTACAATGAGTAGCAATGTGTATAGCAGAACATCTAAAATAATGTAAAAAATTTACGGAAAATAATCTAAATGCCCAGTTTCTCTGAGTAGAGCTCTTGTAACCTGAAACTAATGAAAATTCTCACTGTGCATCTTTGATATAAAACCCCACTTACTTAATTCAAGCTCATAGTGATTGTACCAGGGTTTTCACAGAGGGTTTGTCTGGCTATCTCGTGAAAACATGAAACAAAAGTTACAGTTAATATTTGAATTGAAAACTGACCCTGACTAAGCCAGAGTATATAGATGAGTAGCTGAGAATAATACTATGCAGCAAAAGAAGATTATTTTAATCCTCTATTTGATGTTCACAAAAATAGTCTAATTCTTACATTATATGCTGTTATATGCAGAAATCAATGCTGACATTTTTTCGGAGACAGACCAGGACGGACAGTGAGATTTACAATAGTGTTAGGTGACAGATTTTCAGCTTTCCTACGCTATCTACTATCTTTTGAGTAATGTCAATTGGCTGAAACCTCAAGCCTAGACACTTAGCCTGTAGTCAGGTCATTAACTGGTAAAGTGCTGGAAGCCCATATTTGGGCTTTATTTTGAAGTGCAGGTACTACAACTTAAAGGCTTCAAATTCAGTGGCTGTGCATCATATCATCTTTGAAGTGATATTATTTAGTCCGTTAAGATTTGCCTTGTTACAATTTATAGGAGAGTGCCTATGGGCACTCTCCTATAAATTGTAACAAGGCAAAGACATGTGAAAAAATTTTGGTGGCCAAATAAAATTTAGCACTCTACCAGTTAAAATTAAAATTTTCTCACTAAATTTAAACTGTTTTTCAGTCTCGGAACTTAACCCATGAATGATAATTATTATGAGAGCATTGAGGCCAGAACTTTCAGTTCAGCATTTGTAATTCATGCATTTCAATAATATGCCAGTATACACTACGCCATAGTGTATATAGGCATATTATTGAAATGCATGAATTACAAATGCTCAACTGAAAGTTCTGTCATCAGGTATTAGAACCACCAGAACATAAAGATGTGAAAAAAACAGTTATCAGGATGGAACAATCCTGGGTAATATTAGGTTCAGCACCAATTCCAACTCAAGAATCAATCAGTTCCTCGAAAGTTTTCTCACAACGAAAAATAACAAAGACATTTTTCCCAGTAAAAATAAATGCATGCTTGATAACAAAGGAGTTAATAACAATTTTCTTTAGTGAAATCTAAATGCTTCTGTTGATGCTGGTTGATGTGTACATAATTAGTTTAGACAGTAGAATAGGATTCAAATTAAGGCAAGGATTGACAACTGGAAGCTCAGTGCAATAATTTTTCATTACCCACTGTGGTGATACACTGAAAAAATATAGGTGGTGGGGTGGGTATCCAAGTGGTCAGAGGAAAAAAATATTTTTTTTGCACGTGGGTGGGTGGGTGGTGGTCAAAAGGTGGAAAAAAATATTTTAGGCCTTGTGTCCGGAATTTTTTGGAAGACCCCCCACCCTGCCTTACATGGAAAATAGGCGTTCGGATGAAGCTGATATTGCTGTATCGCCAAATATCGGCGAGTCAACTTTACCGACGTTGGTAGGAGGGCTTCATGGTCTCTCCACCAAATCAATGGGGCGTCTATAATTGACGGACATCTAAATTATTTGTTTTCTTCAATTTCGTCAAATGGCGCAAAATTCGACGTCATCGGCACGCGCGATCCGGTTTGGGTAAACACAAGATAACGACGCAATGCTACATTTTATACAGTTATAATTTTCAAAGTTAAACGCTATTAACTTGGTTGAATTTTTTTTAACGCTGTTAAAATAATTTAACACCTTAACGTTAACGTTTCGTTTGAAACGTTAACTGCTACCAGCCCTGAGTATGGGAGAAGAGTGGATATTTGGTACCGAGATCCAGATAGAGGAAGACTGCAAAATAAGTAATATCCGGCATTAACATTTCTGTTAATCTTTATTGGATTATTGGTTGTTTGTATTGACAGCTACATACTAATCAGTCATGCGGCATCAAACACATCAAGTAAGGTGTATCTAGCAGCACGTAGTGAGGCACCATGGACGGAATGTAGATGTTACCTTACTGTTATTCGAGCGTCACCAGGTTTTAACACATCTTGTCTATCGATTGGTCAGAATGCCTTGGACAAATAGCCATGGCGAAGGATGCACCCAACATCCTAGGTATATCAGAGCGCGCAACATCCATGGTATATGCACACGCGAAACATCGGGGCTATATGGTTTAAATGAAAGCTTATCGCTCTCGGTCGCCTAAAACTCGAACCAAAATACCTGAAAATAGTGACAAATAACATCAGATTTCCGACAATTTTGCTGTTGTAAATTAAATAGTCGAATAATTAAATGAAACAATTTGAGAAAAATAAAATAAGAGCAATATCAGTAGGCACATAGATCACATTGGAACTCAGGGGACAATATATCAACAAAATACGGTGTTGTCTTCTGTGTTTGTAAAAACAAAACAATTATTCACGAATTTGATCCAACTGATTACGGAGCGTGAGATAGACCTATTGGAACTCGGTTATCTTAATTATTTGGTAAATCTCCCAGAAAGCCGATGGTGTAAAGTGAGAATTTTCAACTCAAATATCAAGACAGGGTGGTTGGTCCAAGTGAGGAAGCTAATAGTGAACTACTCGTTGGAGATCTCGGACCTAGACGTTGGGGCAAACCAGGGTAAAAAATCGTCAGAGAAAGGGTCATGGAGGATGGTAACCGTAATTGGCGAGAAGGGGTCAAATCAAAGAGGTCTTTGGGAGGCCTACGTGATAAGGAGAAGCCTGGTTTTGAAGAGTACCTTGATGGCACCTTTGGGGAGTCGATATTGTTCAGGTTGATGTTGCGGTCCCTGGAGCTGAAGAGTAAAATTGGGAAAACAGTGAAAAGGAGTGTCAGAGGTGTAATTTGGGAGACCCTGGAACACTTTCTTCTAAAATGCCCAAAATACCAGTCTAAAAGAATAAGATTCACTGGGAGTATAATGGGGAAGTGGGATTGGAGAATGGAGAACATGTGGTTAGTGAGAGACTCAAAGGAGAGGGTTAATATGTTAATCGGAGAGATTGGGAAGAATGGGGCAAGGGATGTCATCACGTAGTTCGTCTCCGAGTGTTGGGAGGAGAGAGGAAGCATGAGAATAGGGAGGCAGTTGTGAGTACAGGGTAACCAAGGCCTTCTGATCCGAGAACCACGACAAATCAGCGGCCAGCCAAAGTGTTATTATTATTATGGATATAACACCTCATTTAAACACCTCGTCTGCAGCTCGGTGTTTAGAAACGGACATCCAGGTATTAAATCTCCATATACCATACATGTTGGCGGGCATGACTTATAATAGCGTGTCTTTCCAGTAGTATTGGCGAAGCCCATCATCATCTGAAAAGGGCAGTATGATAGAGTTAGTTACAGTACGTGGAGAGTGGATTGTAATTAAATCACCCGCAGAGTGGAGTTATCACCCAAGCTATAACTTCAAATTTTTGTACATATCGACAAAAAACGCAAGCAATGTTTCAGCCAATGGACCTCCGGGTTTAACCCGGAGGTCCATTGGCTGAAACTTTGCTGGTGCTGATTATGCTTTGCAACAAATTTGCAATTATTGCTCGGGTGAAATCTCCACTCTGCGGGTGATTTAGTGATAATACACTCTCCACGTACTGTGCATGGACCAATTATATTTTATCGCCCTAATTATGTGAAATGAGATTTCCAACTAACGTTTATCGTTATACTTGAGGTGAGACCTACAATCATTGCAAAAAGGGTTACTACAAGATATACACAAAACGACACGCGTGTGTGAATGGGTTAACCGATATAGCACGAGTGAAGGTGCGGAAGAATAAAATGAGATTCACCAGGCTGGCACTCGTGCCATCTCGACTAACCCATTCACATTCGTGTGTTGTCCTGTATTTATTACACGCCTTCACGTCTATAGCAGCAATTATTAGAAGGACACTCAGCAATTCATTTGACAACCATCAACACAAAGAATACATTTTATCGCCAATAAAAAGGGGAGGGGAACGCGTGTTACTATTTCGTCCCCTGAGTTCCAGTGTGTTATATGTGCCATTTGGCACATAGAACACATTGAAACTCAGGGGACGATTTCTAGCTATCGCGAGCAACTCAAATTGTAATGACGGTGCCTGATTTGAAAAAAAAATTCAAGTAATATTTCGCTTCAATTTAAAAATAGTTCGTCAACGATTTCCGTTCCGCACATATGTGCGGAACAGTTTTTCATTTTCCGCTTTGTTTAGTATTGCTGTATATGGGGAGTTCACGAAACAGGCGTGTAATAAATTGGAATACATTTTGACTCAATTAGCTGATGAGTTTTTACTTTCTTAAATTGGTATCTGTTTGTTAATTGTAGTGTTTAATGAACCCTTTGAATGCTGTGCACATATATGCTTTTTCTGGTTTCTTGTTGGACAAATTTATCTGATTCTTGTTTGAATATCTTTATATACTATTAATGAAAACCTATTTCTGATTTCATTAAAAATATTTCAATCCCCAATATAAGCCTACATAAATTCTCTTTCTATTCTGTTTATTTCTCATGCTTTAACCCCTTCCACACAAACTTGAATTTACTGAATGCAGTAAATTCTATTTCTCCAGTTTTTAAATCGTTTTGTTTTTCAGACAGAAGTCGAAGTGGCTATACATACGACGAAACTTACAAGTTGTGGTACAGAGTCGGATTGGACGATGGGCGAACCTGGACAGAACATAGAGACATCTGTTTATCCGAAAGTGGAAATTTGATAACAATAGAGAACGAAGACATGCGAGTCTGGTTAGCCAATATCATTGACAATACAATTGGTAAGAGAGCGATTCCTTATTTCACCTTTCACCTTTTTTCTGATAGAGCGTACAGTTAAAACTAGAAGTGCTGTCATGAAATGCGCACACATAGTACGTCGATCTGCGCGTTAATCTACGCGTTATGACCATAATAAGGCTATCAGATTCTGTACATATGACCTGTGCACAAACAATGTTTCAGCCAATGGACCTCCGGGTAACCCGGAGGTCCATTGACAGAAACATTGCCTGTGTTTGAGTAACCAGGAAAACCTGCAGTGCTTTGGATGGCATTCGATATGGCAATTCCGCGCAATTCCTACGCGCAATTAAGCCTAGATAAGCGCACAGTTCCTGATAGGACTTCTAGTTGTAACTGTAGTCATGCTGTCTGTCTGTTGAGAAATATATTTTACAGGGTGTGGAAAATTAATAATTAGACATTAATTCATTTTTCCAGGATAACGCAATCTCATCTTGACGTTGTTCCTGAGCTGAGAAGCTCCCCGATGGGGAAAGAACTGAACGTGGTGAAGTCTTCGCCATAGCCGATCCCAAACCCTGGTTTAGAAATGAGAAGGGCGTCTTCTTCTCCCTTGAGGTGCGTTCCGAATGCCTTGGAGAAGGGATCATGTCAGTTGCGGACAAATAGTGTCCCGGTTAGGGCAGTCTTCATTTTGTATTTGCCTGCCCAATACACTGATTTGGCCCTAACCTCGGACGTACAAGGTTAGCCGGATGGGCTCGGTCTGGCCAGTTGGTAACCTCCAAAATAGAGTGTAACGTTGGGGGTCAAGGAGGGCTCATTTAATCGGTCATTTCTTTTACCTAAAGTTTGCCATAGACAGTGTATTCGGACGTTTCTCACGAATTTCGGAAATATTTTAATATGTTCTTTTTAATAGGGTTGTCACGATTTTTTAATTTAGAAATCGATTAAACATTGTAAATAATCGATAATAGACGATTAATCGTACCTAGATGACCCTCTTTCCCTCTCTTTGAAGTTGTTTAAAATAAAGTTCAAGTCAATAGACCTACCTCAAGTAAACAACGCAGGCGATCCTCTTTTAGGTACATTCAAAATTTTGATGTTCTAAACTTTTGAACTGGTAGTGTAATAATCAAGACCGGTCGTCAATTGCGAACTTCGCAATTGACGACCGGTCTTGATTATTACTCTGACAGTGTTCAAAAGTTCAGAACATCAAAGCTGTGAATGTACCTAAACGACAAATGCATCTAACGGCTTCCCGAGGTTTAACGTCGATGTTGTTGGCCTCTTATCTTCAGAAACAATAGTTTTTTCATCAATTTTTTAAAGTATTAAACGTCTAAAACGGGGTAAAATTTACCGATTCTTCGACAACGAAAAATACTAATCATTTTCGGCGTGACCGATCGACAATCGATTAATCGTGACACCCCTACTTTTTGATGCACTGTTTGGATTTGGTGTAGGTGGTAGATTTCGTAGCACTGAGGTCGCAAAATAATTGGTTGACTGACCTACTTATGAAGACCTGGCACTACCCACCCTCGACGGGCCAACCGGTCAGCGGTATGCCCATGCATCATCTTGGACGAGTATACTGCGTATGTACTTCCGGTGTCGTTCGCTGGTGATACGAGACGTTAACTCCCCCCCCCCTCCCTCAACCTCCCCCGGGTTGGACTAGGAGTAAGGTTAGAAATCATATGCAGAAGAATTTATATACAGAATTAATAGGTACCAGGGCTGGTAATCAGATTTAAACCACGAGTAGGATAAGGGTTTTAAGGGGATAGTTTAGCTCACTTTCCAGAAACACTCTGCAATGTAAGAAACCTGACTAAGTGATAAATATTTCCACACAGAACTTCATATATCATTTTTCTTTGTTATCAAACGTAGAAGGTAATGGTAATATTTAAAATGAATAATTTATGATGAATGCACAGTCTGCATTTCCTGAGCTGCACACTACTAATTACCAACTATGACTTATTTTTTCGAAAGATTGTAAAGAATAACCTCAACAACATTATAGGACTGAAGAAAATTCCCCACCAACCCATATTTGAAGAAAAATAAGAACGATTGTTTGTTTAGAAACAAAGTTTACCAAATTACTATTCACACTGCAAGAACCACCCATGAAAGGTCAATTAGTTCAAAGGTTAGGAACTTGAATTTACGAAAGTATGGCTGGCCAAATCAACCATAGTCCAGAGCAGTTTAACAAATTCAATAGACTTTAAATTAAAAGGAATGTTTATGCAGTTCTGTCTTGAAGTCAACATTGGACATGGTCAGTGATAAAACACCTGCAGTGTGGAACTTCCACCCTGATAATAACTTCAATGTCTAGAAAAAATACGGATGATTACATAAGTACATGTATGTTTGAAAGATGTAAAAGAAAACTTTTGGGGGAAGTTCCACCCTACAGGTGTTTCTTAACATCGACCTACTTCCAGCATCTTAATCTAACACAATATTATACACATGTAGCAGACACTAGACCCCTAGATAACCCACACCTGAGAAACACAGGGACTGCACGATCGATGCTCCATACCTCTTACCTGCCTTGTTGACACGAAATTAGAACACATATCCTCTTTTACTTCGTCGTTAGTGTATATAATTTGGGGATAGCTTGATCAACAATGGACTAACATTTTACGTTATTGTTAGCTACTCGGGGCAACTTGAAGGACTGTTTTTGCATGGGTATTTGCTCTTGTGGTATATTTGATTGCGATTGGGAGGAAACATTTCTACGTGAAGCTGTTTGTACATATCAAGCCCCATCAATCACAACTGGAAATGCTTGCGTGCAGTTGGGTCATGTTTAAACTCCTAGTCACTAACAGCATGGAACGTTTTTTGCTAACTTCATGCAGGGAATAATATTGTGTTGAAATCTTTCGTTTTTATTGCGCAATTAAAAGAAATAACAAGAAACGAGCGGTTCTCCTAAATACCAGAACTCCTCAGGACCGCACAGAACCCCTCAGAACCCCCCTCTAATATGTTTATTTTATGTAATAATCCTTACAGTAACGAAGAATAGAAGCAAATTCATTCTTATACTCGCCTTTTTCTAGGCGGTTCTGGGGGTTCTGGTATTCAGTATTTTTCTCCTTAACTAGAACCTCCAGAACCACTCGGAATTTCCTCTAGAACCTCCTCTAGCTTACATTTTGAGGCGACTATAAGAATGAATTTACTTCTATTCTTCTTTCCTGTAAGGACTATTACATAAAATAAATATATTTCCTCGTAAAACACTGCGCAAATGTAATTTAGAGGAGGGTTCTGGGGTACTGTGTGGTTCGGGGGGGGGGGGGGGGGTTCTGGTAGGTTCTGGTATATAGGAGGACCCGAAACGAGGAAGCAATTTTCTTCAGAGACGATCATGATCGATCCACGAGTGGTATGCGCACGAAGGAGTTCAAATGCAACATCGGTGTCAACTGGCTATAAAGGGGAGAAAACACGGACACAATTGGAGCAGTTCATTTTGAATCTTCTGCGACTGCACATTCAACTGTGGTTATGTTCGTCTTTACTACGGTATGAAGCGAACACGGTGTTTTCGTTTTGATGAAGAATTGTGAGAAGGAAGACGGCATGGCTTCTCCCAGTTGTTGTTCCCAGCATTTGTATATGTAATGATTACATGTCAAACGTGGATTTTGGGAATGAGAGAATACTCGGATGATAGAGTTTTCATAACCAATTGTCCAATCGAAGATGATGATAAATGATCCCCAGGTTGTTAGTAAGATAATTAGGAAATAGATACCGCGAAAATATGTTATTAGTACATTTTTCATAATGCTCTTTTCGATGAAATACGCTAGTCATTCGATTGCCGACGTCGCGTCGATCATTTTGACACCTCTCATAACTCGTCCCCTGAGTTCCAATGTGTTCTATGTGCCTACTGGCACATAGAACACATTGGAACTCAGGGGACGAACTGTAATAAACAAGTATTTAAATTTTTATACACTTTTAGGAACTATCTTCCATTCTATTTAACTTGCCGAGTGGTTAAAACCTCTATTCTTTGAGTGGTTTAAATCTCATCACCGGCCCTAGTACCTATTTGTTATATTTATACCTTGCTCTTAATAAATAATCGATTTTGTCACTCAACCCTTTACCCAAGGAAACGA
The DNA here is from genome assembly GCA_031216915.1 of Pictodentalium vernedei. NCBI lineage: Eukaryota > Metazoa > Mollusca > Scaphopoda > Dentaliida > Dentaliidae > Pictodentalium > Pictodentalium vernedei. Next base: position 68,711,635 of record CM062295.1, on the reverse strand, counting down.
CTGCATCCGCCCGCGTAATATGCAAATTCAGCCCTTGTAAAAATATTATGTTTTGAAAAAATTTCAACAAAAGCATATCATATGAGGGGGTCACATGATATGGTTTTATGTTTTGAAAAAGTTGAAAAAATGATATTTAAAATAATAAATTTTGATATCGTCTGCGTTGGTTAAAATGGAGTAAAGACGAGACTTTCGATCACAAACACACGAATGCTTGATTGACATCTAGACACATCGTCAAAGTGGATTGAATTTACATTGCTTTGTCAGTAAAATTATTCTTAACAATTCTTAAATTTTATTTTAAACATTTAATTGTAAGTATTTTAAACTTAATAAGTCATTGCATGTAGTAGATAGTAACGAAAAATGTAGTATGTTTGAATGAAACATCGCGAAGTGTGAACGTATCGAAGTTGGCAAATTGCATAATGCCACAAGTCAAGTTGGATGAACTTCCGACTATAGGTGCAAATTATTTTAACCGCAGTAGAAGCTTTACACCGGTAGTGGGGTTAAAAGCTAAAATTTAACATACAGGCTCTTCACAGGTAGTAACAGAGACGAGCATTGTATAAATAAAATGTTCATGGCATCTAAAACCAAAATAAACTGATCGTATGTTCAGACAACGGACAAACTTTTATCTGTTTCTGACACTGATGGTAGTGTCACAAACACTGTAATAACAAACACCTTGCCCACATGTTTACCCAGGGCGCTCAATAAAAGCTGAGGTGTTGTAAGAACTCGTGTGCTTACCGATATTGCTGAACAAGATATAGTGCAAGAAATGAAATCGCTAGAAGGGGGGGGGGGGGGGGGGGGGGGGCAGGTGTTAAAAGAATATCAATTAGAAATAATTGCAATGTGATTCCTACAAACACATATTTATTCAATTTCTGCACACCCAGCAACCGAAATCGCTAAAAATAGGATACATCGATACCGGAGTGCATTTATATATAGAATAAAAGTATAGTGTTTTTAAGGAAAAAAATTATTCTACGAGTAGGATTAAGAATGAAACCGACGAGCCTTTGGCGAGTCGGTTTCATTCTTAATTCTCCTCACTTCTCGCTGTGTTTTGAAGCGAGTCTTAATTTACTCGCTTCAAAACACAGCGAGAAGTGAGGAGCACATAGGTCCAATTCGATGACAAACATTATTAACAAAAATAAAAAAGGCGCAGTGATAAATTTCTGTCTAAAAATAATTCCCCTACAAACTTGAGCTAAACTTGCAAAAATACACCCTACTAGGTGAATAAAGCAAACATTTATCCGAGGCTTTTATTGTTCGAATAAACAGCCAATTATGGGATAAATATCCCAACCCCACTTCCATGTTTCAAATGTCAAAAGTTCGAACATATCCAGAATTCTTGCAGGGGTCAATCAGCCTGCCACAGATGAGGCGACAAACATAATCGGCCATACAACAGTGAAATAATTAAATGTATAAACTCTCAGGGCAATCACATGCCATCCTCAAAAGATTGTCCTGTCTGGCAAAAAAGAAAAGAACATGCAGACAATCAAATGCGAAAAACAAAATAAGTTTTAAAGAGGCTAGAGACATTGTAACATCATTGCCTGGCGAGAATGCAACATCCTCATCATACGCAATATCACAAAAGCAAAACGCACACACGCTCCCACGCACTCAGTAATACTCCAATTAAAAGTATAATACAATAAACAAAGGGCAGTGCCTCTCTTGAATTTGAATGAGGGCGGCCCCTAAATTATTAAAGTATAAGGCTAGAAAATATATTGATATTCGTTAACTATCGTGCTAGCTGTATCTTAAACGAAAATAACTTGCACAGATAAATTCGAAAACCGGCGGTCCTTTCCTGTGGGGGCGGGATGGGAGTGGAATAGCGGAAGGGTAGTAACAGAAAAAAAATTGAATCGATTTACTGATATTTTGAAGAAATGAGAAAAACAAATCCTAATTTTGAAGATCACCCAGTTCGTCTGTCTATCGTGCGATCCGTCCATTGTTCTATTCGTCCTCACGGCCCTATTTCATTCCGAGTGAGAACAAGAGTTTCCCAAGGCCAATTGTTTTGTATTTCCACATGTGTGTAGCCTATTGATGTCAAATATGCGGTGTATCTTTTTTAATAGCGTGATCTCTGTTGCTAAAAATAGATTTATTTGTAGAAATGTCTTTTGGCGTTTATTGAACTGATTGATATGATAATTCATAAATATGTTATATGTTAGATGGGCTGTTTAAAGTCAGAAAGTCAAATATTGTTGGGTCATTTGTTATGGAACTTTATACACATGTTACCTGTACGCGTTGGATAAGTAGTGTTCTGTGTCAAGATGAAAGATTAAATTTACGGGTAACTGTTATTAAAAATAGATTTTTGCTCCGAATGGAATTTTTGGATAAGAATTTGTGTCCTCTGGCCGAGTAGTAGTATAGCATCAGACTTGTGAGTTTTTTAAAAATCTAGAATGGCAAAAGATTACTCTCATGAAAGCTATACTTAACCCTTTACCTAACATGAAAAGCAGACGACACTTGCAAAAAAAATTCTTGAATAACTAAATTTTTTCATTTTTTGTCTCAAAAACATAGGTTATGACCCCTCGTTGGAACGAGCTCGACGAGCTCGTTCCAACGAGGGGTCATAACCTATGTTTTTGAGACAAAAAATGAAAATATTTTGAAAATTAATTGGCGATTTTTGAGAATAGCGCTGGCCGGTTTTGGCCGGTACGTTGGGTAAAGGGTTAAAGGAGCAAATTGCTCGCATGAACTATTTTTTATTGTTTTCCTTCACAAACATCATCTAAATGCTTGGTAAATGGTGTGCGTCTTAGCCAGTCAAAGCCCATAAATAGCTACAAAAACCCGAGATCCCAGTATGGGCTGACTGAGCAAGGAGGTCTGCACGGATTTCGGGCAGAAACTCTTGCTCAATCGGCTCGTACGCGGGAAGAGGGGTTTGTAAAAATTCAGACACTTTTCCTCGTGAGAACAGATAAATACTGTTGTATTCAGAACTGACATGATAGTACTATAGATAATATAACACTTAATATCGTGATTTTAACGGACACTCAGGTTCATTGGTGTACCAACGGGGACGATTAAATGTCCAACCCACCCCAGAGTCATCAAACATAGCAAAATGATTTTTTTGAGGGTTCAAAATCAAAGGTAGGCTAAATGCCACTTCTATTTTACTCTTCCCGAAGGAAGCTATTGGGATGCACGTGATACTGGCGATGTCGAAAACGACTGAAAATATGCACGCAAAAACCACGCTTACGTGAGGTTGTCGTCTTGCATGTTCCTGACGGATATTCCTTCCCAGAACAGTATTTCTCTTGTCATTGAAATGTGTATAATTGGGGCATATTTAATCCAATCTCCACTTTGTAAATTGAATGGTTGTTCCCCCGATCATTTCCCGAGTTTAATTTAGATGAAATTTTCATCAAATCTTGTCAAGGCTGCTTCACAGCAGCCATGACTAGATTTGATAAAAAATATCTTTAAAATACTTTAAACTAAACAATTGCTCGGTCAAATATCCATCTCTGTTGCATGTGGGCCCATCCCATTTCTGCGGATCTCGCGCAAAATCCTCCTACGCTATTAGATTCGCGACCAGTGACGGCGGATTGGTTGTCATGTTGGTGCTCAGTGTGAGGGACCATTTAGTGACGCCATGGTGATATGTGATGTCAGAGCGCTTGTTCGGTGCTAGTTTCGTTCCCCTTTTCTTGGTCCGTTTCAATTTTGAAACCACTGAATAAGTGCCTTCACGGTCGGCTCGTGATCAGAACGGGAAAATTTTACACTTTTGTGATCACAGTAGTATGGAAAGCAGATCATTCCGTTCTTTAAATTCACGTTTTTTTTTGTTTCAGGAGCAATGGACATTAAACACTGGCATGTGGACGGTAACGATATCACACAAGAGGGAACTTGGATTGATAAAAATTTTGATCTGGCTTATACCATATGGGCCCCTCATGCACCAAATGATGCAAAAGGCCAGCCTGGGCATATTCCAGAAGGACAAGATTGTCTGACCCTGTCTCGATACTATGACTATCAAATGAATGATCTTTCTTGTTACTGGAATCGATACGACAAACATGGCTACATATGCACAATTCCAGTATGAATGGGAAGTTTTTGAAAACAAAAACTGACTGGATGCCAGTGGCATTCTTTTTTTGCATGTTTGCTGACGATTTTCAAAATGTATTTACGATTGAACTTTTCACATGTTGACGTGCAGGCGACACTTACACTATTTTTATGGATATCGGAAAAACATCTACCTCACAAAAGCTTATAACCTCTCGACGAGCTCCCGCCAAGGAACGCCCGCCCCCCTCCCAAAAGAAAACAATTCTAAAAATAAATGGAAACTTTAGGGGAGGAGTTGAAGATTATTTTCCCATAGATAATAAAGTAAAACATAAAATCGCAGGTGAGTAGTACATCTCGGGCTTTTCTCCCCAATTCTGCAGAATCTCATTGCAGGATCTCATGTGACGTCATAGTCACGTGACTTAGTGCCGCCATGTTGTGTTATAATGGTAACCCGAGTGAGCGGCCATGTTGTGACGTCATCTTCATAGTGATACGTGGTGTGAGTGCGCATGCGCGGCGCGTGTTGTTAAGGTGATACGTGTTGCCGTCGTCTATTTTGTATACTGGAGGCCGCCATCTTGGTTTCTATGGTAGCACGTGGTTGCTATGTAACCCATTTTTTCTGCAATAGGACGGGGTATCTTTTGAGGGCATGTTCGATTGAATCGGAGTAAATCTAATTACCACAAACAACCCGACAATCCCTCGAAATCAGCAAAATCTATCCCAACTTTTACTATTTCGAATTCTTTCAGAATTCTCTGCTTCTATCTATGTATGCAACAGTTTACGTCTATCTGTCCATGTTCATTTGTTCTGGAGTATACTCCAGTAGCGTAGACGAGCCTATCAACTGGAACAGTTTTGCTTATTATTACTATATTTAGCAATTCTAGTCTTTTCTTGTTAGTTCTGATCCTATTCCAAGTACTCTTGTTGTTTCATTTATCTAGATTATAACTAACCAATCAGATTGCTTGATTTCCCACAACCTGTATGCAGAGTTATCTCCCTTCTGTATAATAAAAGCCTATATCCAATGACCATATCCAATGAAATTCCATTTTTGGGAAACACCTGTGGCTGTGGAATCCCTTTTCTGTCATATGTGCTTATGTGAAAAAGCACAATGTGCCCTAGCACATAGGCACATGCTTTATGTGCCGATATGTGCTTATGTGAAAAGGCACAATGTGACACAATGTGCCCTAGCACATAGGCACATGCTTTATGTGCCGATATGTGCTTATGTGAAAAGGCACAATGTGCCCTAGCACATAGGCACATACGGGCATTTGAGGATACCTATGTCCTGGTATTGTTTCATTCGAGGATACCTACTGGAGGATATTAGTTGTAGAAACTTTACATCCGGGTACTTCATGCTACATCCGGGTACTTCTGTTGGGAAAGATATAAAAAGGGTGTTGGGACGAAAATAAATTCATTTGTGTCCTGACCGTCGTCGAGTGAAGACATGTTACCAATTCGTTGCAGATACTGTTCCAAGTTATTTTCGAGATCGGATAATGCTCGAAGACACGAACAGGACCATCGTCGGCTCCACTGCAGATATTGTACTATGTTGTTCCCCCAACCATACAATAGGAAGAGACATGAAGAACATAACTGTCCAAGAAGAACAGAAGAGGAGAGAGATGCTGGAGATTTAATGACTGACCAGAACAAAGCACTTTTAGAATTTTTACGGGATGCTGACAAGGAGGAAATCGATGCCGTTCTACGTGCTGCTGATGAAGATTTGATTACCTGTTTATGTAAATGTGCAACCAACATTCTCGAAGATAAGATACCACTGAATTTAGCTGAATCTGATGACCTGCAAAAATACGAACATGTATTGAAGCTGCTAACAGATGATGGAATTTCTCCAGATATAAAAAGATGTATACTGCGAAAGAGTTGCTTTCTCTCGGTGCTTATCAACCCAGTCCTAGCTCTGAAAAAAGTGTAAAAGGAGTGTTGGTGGAAAATAAATTCATTTGTTCTACGATCACCAAAGAGTAAAGTCATGAAAGTCCATTGCTGCAGATATTGTGATAAAGAATTCTCCAGGAGCTTCACACGTAAGAGACATGAAAATGATTACTGTCCCATGAGGAAATCGGAAACATCGAGCAACACTACAAGATAAGAAAGAAATTTAGATACACTGCGAATCCTATCTGATGCGGATCGATATGAAGCCAAGACTATGCTGAAGATGGCCAGTGATGATTTGATAGAATGTATATGTGATTGTGCCTCAAACATCTTGCAGAGCGCAGTACCTATAACCAAATCTGAGAGAGCTAAGTTGATTCCATACAAACACCAGATTAGGAGAATTGCCTCACCAACGAGAGAACTATCTTATCGGAAAAGAAGACGCACCATACAGAAAGGAGGATTTTTAGGAAAGTTGATCAAACCCGTCATCAATGCTCTGTCCGATATCCTATAAAAGGGTCGTGCTCATAAGAAATTTGTTATTTGTAATCTGACCTTCGAAGAGAGCGGACACAATGCAATCCAGCTGTGCACCAAAAAATTGGTCAAGAGATTCGGCCTCTGATGAATCGTCGGAACTATCAGAAGATATGGAATATGAAGAAGAAGAGGAAGAAGAAGACGTTTCTATGATGGGAGGTATCGTTCAAAGTGCCTTTGACAAATACCTAAACCACTTTGACAACCTCATGAACAAATATATCGAAGATCGAAGGATAGTGAAGATGCAGTTGAAACAGCAAATAGAGCACTTCAAAAGAATGTTTAGAGAAGCCATTAGTGAGAAATACATTCATACCCTTGAGTACATTCGAAATTTTTGCAACGACGCAATTAACAAGAAAATTCAAGAAACAGCCAAGCGCCTTCGTGAAGAAGAGGATTTTGCCTTTGAAGAATCCCAGAAATATGCCATGGAAAAGCGAAGATTTCTGTTCGACAACCTTATGACAAACTACTCATTCCGAGTAGAAGATGATGAAGAAGAAGAAGAATAAGATTAGAAAAAAAAGATAAAAGGAGTGTTGGTATAAAAATAAATTCATTTACGTTTTGAACGTCGAAGAGTGAAGATGTCTGTATCAACAACAGTGCTCAGATTCAAAGATGACTTACATATACAGATCTTCAAGAATGATGCTGGATTAAAGCTGACTTCCCAGGAACTGACCCAAGTGAATCGTGTGGTAAATTCAGCCAAGAGAAAAAATCTAGACATGGATGCTGGTGGAAAGAAACAAAGATGTGTGGATACTGGCCGGTCAGTAAACAAAAGAATAAAGACAGAACTGACCGATGCTCCCAATACAAACAAGAACGAAGTTACTACTGCGAACAAAGTTTCTACAGAAACAAAGAAAGATGTTTCCATTACTACTGAAGACAAGAAAAAGATGGTTAACCCATGCAAGAAGAACTACAAAGAGAAATGCCTTGAGAAATTGAATTGTATACTTGAATAAAAATGAAATGTTATATATTGTTGTTTTTTTTGTTGTTGTTTTTTTTTATCTACTACGCCAACAGAAGTTCCCGGATGTGGCATGAAGTACCCGGATGTAAAGTTTCTACAACTAGTATCCTCAAATAATAAAATACCAGGTATCCTAAAATACCCGTATGTGCCTATGTGCTAGGGCACATTGTGTCACACTGTGCCTTTTCACAAAAGCACATATAAGCACATATAAGCACATAAAGCATGTGCCTTTGTGCTAAGGCACATTGTGTCACATTGTGCCTTTTCACATAAGCACATATGACAAAAAGGGATTCTCCAGTAGGTATCCTCGAATAAAACAATACCAGGGCATAGGTATCCTCAAATACCCGTATGTGCCTATGTGCTAGGGCACACTGTGTCACATTGTGCCTTTTCACATAAGCACATATCGGCACATAAAGCATGTGTCTATGTGCTAGGGCACATTGTGTCACATTGTGCCTTTTCACATAAGCACATATCGGCATATAAAGCAAGGCCTATGTGCTAGGGCACATTGTGTCACATTGTGCTTTTTCACATAAGCACATATGACAGAAAAGGGATTCCACAGCCACAGGTGTTTCCCAAAAATGGAATTCCATTGGATATGGCCATTGGATATAGGCTTTTATTATACAGAAGGGAGATAACTCTGCATACAGGTTACGGGAAATCAAGCAATCTGATTGGTTAGTTATAATCTAGATAAATGAAACAACAAGAGTACTTGGAATAGGATCAGAACTAACAAGAATAGACTAGAATTGCTAAATATAGTAATAATAAGCAAAACTGTTCCAGTTGACAGGCTCTTCTACGCTACTGGAGGATACTCCAGAACAAATGAACATGGACAGATAGACGAAAACTGTTGCATACATAGATAGAAGCAGAGAATTCTGAAAGAATTCGAAATAGTAGAAGTTGGGATAGATTTTGGTGATTTCGAGGAATTGTCGGGTTGTTTGTGGTAATTAGATTTACTCCGATTCAATCAAACACGCCCTCAAAACATAGCAACCACGTGCTACCATAGAAACCAAGATGGCGGCCTCCAGTATACAAAATGGACGACGGAAACACGTATCACCTTAACAACACGCGCTGCGCATGCGTACTCACACCACGTATCACTATGGAGATGACGTCCAACATGGCCGCTCACGCGGGTTACTATGACAGCACAACATGGCGTCACTAAGTCACGTGACTATGACGTCACATGGGATCCTGCAATGAGATCCTTCTGAATTGGGGTGAAAATCCCGAGACATACTACTCAGGTGGGAGATTTTTCCACCACATAAATGTGACATTCTCCGAAAGAATCATATAAGAACTAATACCCCGCATAAAGGAGCTCGGTGGCTCAATGGTAGACTGTTGGACTTCTATGCTAGAGGTCCAGACTTCGATCCCCGTCCGGGACGAACCGCGTTGTGTACTTGGGCAAGGCAGTTTATCCCGGTCGCCTACATGTGGGCACGATGATGCCGTGTACTAAGGCGTACTGCACGTCGATGGTGCACATGTTTTCAATCGCTGTTACCCTGCTTGAACGAAGCTTGAACAGAGAATGTTGGGGAGCTGACAGTTGCTGGTAGATGCTAGGTGATTCTCCCCTGGTACACCGGCTTCCTCCACCCGTAAAACTATCACCGTCACGATTAGCCAATGTGCATAAGTATGTGACCTTAAACACCAAAAAATAAACATATAGATAAATTACCCTGCATTTTTTACATTGGTCAAATCGATTGGCGATTCGAGAATCAGGAAGAGGATTTCGAATTGATTTGAATTCGTATCAAATCTCCCCATTCTTAACTGGTAGAGTGCTGGAAGCCCATATTTTGGCTTTATTCCGAAGTGCAGGTACTGCAACTTAAAGGCCTCACATCCATTGGCTGTGCTTCATATTATCTTTGAAGTGATGTTATTTAGTCTGTTAAGATTTGCCTTGTTAAAATTTATAGGAGAGTGCCCATAGGCACTCTCCTATAAATTGTAACAAGGCAAAGACATGAGAACAAATTTTGGTGGCCAAAAATAATTTAGCACTCTGCCAGTTAAATGCTGTAAATGTTGCCAGTCTCCACTTATGTGTTGTATCGTATCTAACATGGAACCATCTGTTTTGACAAACCATTCAGAACAGAATCAGAACTTTTTTGGAACAGTAACTTCTTGAACTCTTTATCTACCATCAGGCCTCCTGCTTTAGCTGACTCAATGATAGAAGAATACAGTTGAACTAGAAGTCATGTAACTGTATTGAGCTCTATTTGATGTAATAGCGCACTGAATAAGTGCACTTTTATCCCCGTCAAACAGCACTATTGGAGTTAATCATTTCATGTAGAAAAAACAGCGTGCCCAAATCTGTACAATTCTAAAGTAGTAAATAGACATTATTAATACTATTCCTTACCTCTGCTGGAATATACGTACACGTAAATAGATATTAAAGTTAGACTGCATATACAGAATGCACAGGTTGGATTACTAATTAATCGCAGCGCCATATATTCCCCACTCGAAAAATATTTACAATTGTTCAAAACAATACAAGAAACACTTGCAAATTTCCATCACATGTTGTTAACCCGGTGGTTCGTGTTTTGAAAGTTTACAAGTGGTTCTTGTGTTTTACCCTCAGAAATTGTCAATTATTACTAAATGAAAAATCTATCCCATAGCTGTTTATTAGTAATCCACCCTTCACATACTGTAGTCTCAAAATCTTCTTTCTGTTTCATCGGTTCAGTTGGTGATTTCACTACCGACCTCGCAAATAGCGCAGTATTTTTTGCATTACACAGCGCAAACACCCTTGTGTATTTCTCACTACTTCATTCCACTGCAGTAAGGGATACATTAACTAACGAGCATTTACTGCACTAATTGTGACAGGACTTGTGGTTTCAACTGTAGTTCTCGAGGAGAAACGTAGTAGGATGTTGAGACCATATCGATGATTCGAAGAGTTCTTGAATCAATGCGATCTTCGAAGATATTTTCGATCGTTTTTTTTCTGTCGGTTTTGATTTCGCAGTAATTTATTTATTGAAGCACGACTCACTGGTACAAGTGTGCCGCGACAAGAAAGCGGACCGAACGAGAGTGACCAATGTTCTCATCGCAGTACTGTACAGTTATCTAACAGCGACGAGATCGAAGGATGATACCTATGTAGGCCAACTGTTGAAAGAATATGCATGTTACTTTGCATCCGCATTGGAACCAATTAAAAACGTTTGATGTGTTACAAAAATGTGGAACATGTAATTTATTAGCCATTTGATAGGGCACTGAGATACCTCGATTCGATTCGAAATCGACTGTCCGTTTCGTTTTCCTTCGAATCTTTTCACTGGAATTTCGGTATCAGTCATCTTTGTCGTCTCACAAAACGTATAATCGAGAGAGAAATTGTACATAAATAATACTAAAAATAAAGACTGAGTGTAATTTCCGATATGTTAACATTAAAAGCATCTGTATCCATGCCACCATCCGTCAAAATTCCACTTTTACTGGTCACTATCACTGCTGAAGCAAATTTAAAGTTCCCAAGCAAGGTCGACGATGAGCTCACGGTTTCTGGAGGATGGTCCAGTGCATTGCCCACTGTAGAATTCCACCACACGTTTCGTTTTTTTTAAAAATAAAAATCCTTACTGTGTAATATTTCAACTACATCATCAGGACATGTCTTCGACGAAGGCATGTCTTGATGAAGTACAGTACGTGGAGAGTGGATTTGACTACATCACCCGCGGGTTGGAGTTATCACCCAAGCTATGACTTTGAAATTCCGTACATATGGACAAAAAAACACAAGCATTGCTTCAGCCAATGGACCTCCGGGTTTAACCCGGAGGTCCATTGGCTGAAACTTTGCTTGTGCTGGTTATGCTTTGCAACAAATTTGCAATTATTGCTCGGGAAGAATCTCCACTCTGCGGGTGATTTGGTGATAATACACTCTCCATGTACTGTAGATGGACTTTTTTTTATCAATCGGGACTTCACGACGCATGCGTTAGATTCGCGGTTCGAATCGATTTCAAATAATAGACACGATTCGATTAGATTTCTGATTCGAATCGAAACTATGTGACTCGCAGTACCCTACCCTTCGAACCCTGGTGGTATGCTCCATGGCAGTTCAATGGCAGCAATTGGAAGAGTTCATGTTCATTATTTGGACGAAGACAATTTAATATTTTCAGCGTGGAGACTTTGGAGCTGCACGTTGAAAATATTGATTGGTCTACCCCACACATGCACTTAGCACCCATTCCACTTAACCCTTTGATACTTTAATTATCCTGACGTTCAAACGTCACTGGCAATTCAGTTTCTTCAACGTATTTCAAAATGCGACTTCAAACGTCGGAAAGTACAAATAACAAGATATTTTTCACATTAGTGATTATCTGGTAGATGGCTAGATTAATTTTGGTGGTCTGAATTTGTTATTCAAACTTGTTTTATGAAAAAGAGTCCAGAGTCACTCTCCAATAATTTGCAATAAACCAATTTATATAAACAATTTATTATTTGTATTTGCCTGAATATGAAATATAAGCAATGAAATTTGCTCTGTTATCCTCAATTTAGAAAGCCCTGATAGTGGCTTCTGGCTCTCAACAAGTTAAGAAGTCTTGACAGCAGGAGTATATTAGTATTTTAAGCTGCGATAAAATTTGGCTCAACGGTTGTCACTGAGCACTATTCGGGAGAAAATAGAAACTGAGGTTAAAACTTTAAAAAATCGAAATATTACAACAAAACAAATGACCACAAAGTATGAAGGCGCTGTTTGATTTCGTACGTCATAAGACGTACACAAGTATCAAAGGGTTAACAAAATTATGACAAGCGGCCTCTCAGGTCCAAGGGTTAAATCGGTAAAGAAAAATGGGAAAACTTCATTCACACTATTGTCATTACTAAAGAGACAAAGATATACGACCATATTGCCACTCTGTCCGTGTTTCTAGCTACAACACCGTGAAATCTCACCCGTCGAAAAGGAACGTGAAGGCGTTGCTTTCCAATTTGCTACATTCGATTTTTTTTTAAAATTCAGTCGTAATTCTGTAGCAGTTTATTAATGCGATCTTAATCCACCCGTGGAGACGTATCACGGTCAGCTGCGATCAACAAAGATACTGTTTTACGATCATAGTTCTTTGTGACATTTCCCTTGAATGCTGGGGAGCACGGTGGCTCACTAGTTAGTAAATTTGAATTGGGATCGACAGGGTCGCGGTGATTCAATAGTTAGTAAATTTGTCTTGGCATCGATGGGGTCGCGGAAGCTCACTAGTTAGTAAATTTGTCTTGGCATCGATGGGGTCGCGGAAGCTCACTAGTTAGTAAATTTGACTTGAGATTGACGGGGTCGCGGTGGCTCACTAGTTAGTAAATTTGACTTGAGATCGAGGGGGTCGCGGTGGCTCACTAGTTAGTAAATTTGACTTGAGATCGACGGGATCGCGGTAGCTCGTCAGTTAGTAAATTTGACTTGAAATCGACGGAATCGCGGTAGCTCACTAGTTAGTAAATTTGACTTGAGATCAACGTGATCGAGGTGGCTCACTAGGCAATAAATTTAACATGAGATCGACGGGATCGCGGTGGCTCACTAGTTAGTAAATTTGACTTGAGATCGACGGGATCGCGGTAGCTCACCAGTTAGTAAATGTTACTTGAGATCGACGTGATCACGGTGACTTACTAGGTAATAAATTTGATATGAGATCGACGGGGTCGTGGTGGCTCATTAGTTAGTAAATTCTGACATGAGATTGAGTGAATCGCGGAAGTTCACTAGTTAGTAAATTTGACTTGAGATCGAGGGGGTCGCGGAAGCTCACTAGTTAGTAAATTCGACTTGAGATCGACGGGACCGCGGTGGCTCACTAGTTAGTAAATTTGACTTGAGATCGAGGGGGTCGCGGAAGCTCACTAGTTAGTAACTTTGACATGAGATCGACTGAATCGCGGAAGCTCATTAGTTAGTAAATATGACTTGAGGTCGAGGGGGTCGCGGTGGCTCACTAGTTAGTAAATTTGACTTGAGATTGAGGGGGTCGCGGAAGCTCACTAGTTAGTAAATTCGACTTGAGATCGACGGGACCGCGGTGGCTCACTAGTTAGTAAATTTGACTTGAGATCGAGGGGGTCGTGGAAGCTCACTAGTTAGTAAATTTGACTTGAGATTGAACGAATCGCGAGGGCTCACTAGTTAGTAAATTTGACATGACATCGATAGGGTCGCGGTGGCTCACTAGTTAGTAAATTTGACTTGAGATCGACGGAATAGCGGGCGGGGGCTCACTAGTTAGTAAATCTGACATGACATCGACGGGGTCGCGGTGACTCACTAGTTAGTAAATTTGACTTAAGATCGACAGAGTTGCGGTGGCTCTCTAGTTAGAAAATGTGACTTAAGATCGACAGGGTCGCGGTAGCTCACCAGTAGTAAATTTGACTTAAGATCGGCGGGGTCGTGGTGGCTCACTAGTTAGTAAATTTGACTTGAGATTGACGGGGTCGTGGTAGCTCACCAGTTAGTAAACTTGACTTGAGATCGACCGGGTCGTGTTGGCTGACCAGTTAGTAAATTTGACTTGAGATCGACGGAATCGCGGTGGATCACTAGTTAGGGAATTTGACTTGAGATCGACGGGATCGCAGTGGCTCACTAGTTAATAAATTTGACTTGAAATTGACGGATTCGCGGTGGATCACTAGATGGTAAATTTTGCAGTTCAATTCGGACCTGCGTCATCTGCTTTGTTTCCTTCGGCAAAACAGTTCGTCTGGATTGGGAAACGGGGTAACTGTGTATTTAAGGGTGTGTCACGATAAGGGCACACGATGCTAAAACTGCACGTGCTGTTGAATGGTGATTCTTTCCTCGTACATCGGGTCCCTGCACTCCGGAAACTGTCCTACACGATAAGATCCCAACTTTTGAAAACGTAAGTTGAAGAAATGAAACGAAAAAAAAAAAACAGAACAAAATTGGATTGTAAAATTGTGTAAAATTGTATGTGGAATTGATATTGATGCAAAACTGAATGTGCACTATGAGAAAATGCGATGGTAAATAGTAAATGATTTACAGTTAAAACTAGAAGTCCTGCCATGAACTGTGCGCTTATCTAGGCTTAATTGCGCGTAGGAATTACGAATTGCCATATCGAATGACATCCAAAGCACGGCAGGTCCTCCTGGTTACTCATAGCAAACAGATGCAATGATTCTGCCAATGGACCTCCGGGTTACCCGGAGGTCCATTGGCTGAAACATTGCTTGTGCACAAGCCATATGTACATAATTTGATAGCCTTACTATGGTCATAACGACTAAATTAATGCACAGATCGACGTGCTATTTGTGCGCATTCCATGACAGGACTTCTAGTTTTAATTGTATTGATATATTGTTACAAAATAGTTTGATTGGTGGCTTGAAAGTTCCAATTGATGCTGAAGCTCACGGCCGTAGATACTTCGGAGATTCAGGACATCCTTGCGCCTGATCAAAAAACAGCATAAGAGAGCCTGGATTTCTCTCTCTCTCTTTTTACATATATATTGTCAAAGTCGCCAATGTCTTACTTAGTAACATATGTTTCTGTGTCACAAATATTGTGAAACGGTGGTTTCAGCAGAAAGCGCTAACAAATGTACAAAGTGTAATATAGTTGTCGAGTATGTAAAACATGTTATTGTCTTATTCCACAGATAACTATTTTATTTGCTCCACCCATTGCCCTTTGAATGCATTGCTTATGGCACCTTGTCGGACTCAGTGGAAGGCCTCCACGGAAGTCATTCAAAGTGCTTGAAAAACTGTGCCAAGATGAAAGGTAAGCACCTGTAGAAACGAAACACACTATTTGAGAATAGTCAAAGGGAAACAGTTCTAGTTTTATGTCTTGTTGGGCCGGCGTGCCTTGCAGAGAACTATCAACGTGACGTTGTTGAAACTTCGTTTTGATTTCAATGCAATCAAACATCAGACAGGAAAGCATTAATTGTTCGCTTACACAGACGCACAAATTAATTGTACAGTTTAGATTCTATAATGATTCGTGAAAATGATGGGATAAGTTGTCTATGGGGCGATTGTTCGTAGTACTTTAATCACAAAAGCGGACAGAGAATTTCAACCGGATCGCGACTCTATCCATTTCCCTCCAAGCAACACAATAGAATCCCACCGGTCTAACACAAAATGCGAGAACATTAAATTCCATAAGCTATTCCCATTTGTTTTGCTTGTTGCAGTCTTTATTTCACAGTATATCTTTTAGGAAATCTCAACGGTGTTGGTGTATAGCGATCGAATCGCCATCTGATCGCGAAAAAGACCATTTGTGTGATCAGAGTACAATCGCCATCTGACCGCGAAAAATACCATTTGTGTGATCAGAGTACTGTATTCGCGCACGTCTTGTCAAATGCTTAAACTTTTCCAACATGCATATCTGGATGATGTTCAGCGATAAAACTCAACATTTGAAACAAGCACCGAAACGTTAGCCTCAGAAGAAACGACCCACAATATTTGAGAGTAGTCAAAAGGAAACAAATCTAGTTTTATGTCTTGTTGGGCCGGTTATCTTACAGAGAACTATCAACGTAACGTTGTTTAAGCTTCGTTTTGATTTCAATGCGATACACAATCATGCAGGAAAGTAGTAACTGTTCGGTTGCACAGCTTCAAACCGACGAGGAAATTGACCAAGTTCGAGGAAATGATAGTTTCAGCTGGCTGGAAAGACGGGGTGGGGGAGGAGGGGCATTGATTTCCCAGTATTTTATTTACGAAATGTCTATCCAATTTCCTCCCAGCAACACAGTGGATTCCCACCCATCTACAGTACGTGTGGAGTGTATTATCACTAAATCACCCGCATAGTGGAGATTCAACCCAAGCAATAACAAGCAAAGTTTCAGCTAATGGACCTCCGGGTTAAACCCGGAGGTCCTTTGGTTGAAACACTGCTTGTGTTTTTTGTCGATATGTACAAAATTTGAAAGTTATAGCTTGGGGGACAACTCCACTTCGCTGGTGATTTAGTTACAATCCACTCTCCACGTACTGTAAAACAAAATGCAAGAACATTGAAATCTAGAATACAGATGCAGTCTTGATTTCACTGTATTTTATTTTCCAGTTTCCTCCCAGCAACACAGTGGATTCCCACTCCATTAGAACGAAATGCGACAACATTGAATTTTAAAGGGTGGAGTCTTGATTCCACAGTATTTTTTATCTAGGAAATCTCAGCCCAGCGGATAAACTGTATCACTATCAAACTCCGATCTGCCCGCGAAAAAGACTATTTGTGTGATCAGAATAATGTTTTCGCGCATGTCTTGTTGAAGATTGAAGCAAATCACAATACTGCGACTATATACAACATTGCCACCGCGGGCTGGTCACAATCCTCGCGTGGGCAATGATGTCCACGCACGCGTTTTCCAGGTAATAATAATCATCATTAACAAGGTTTTAATTTATGAAGAACCGGGTAAAACCTTGCTAATGATGATTTAGCAAGGTTAAATAAATGTTTGATGGTTATTCCTATAATCAGTGTTGGAATTTAATATTATTTCGTCCGTGGAAGAATTGCCCACACGTAGAAAGTAACCATTGATGAATTGACCTCACAATACCCAGCTGGCCATTAAACAAGTATTTTTTTTTATTGTCTTCAAATCGGAACAAAACAAATTCCGAGTTCATCGTCATGAGTGATGATTAAAGGCAATGCAATTGAATTTGAATTGGGATCGACGGGGTAGCGGCGATTCACTAGTTAGTAAATTTGTCTTGGCATCGACGGGATCGCAGTGACTTACTAGTTAGTAAATTTGACTTGAGATCGACGGGATCGAGGAAGCTCACTAGATAGTAAATTTGAGTTAAGATCGATGGGATGGCGGAAGCACATCAGCTAGTAAATTTTACATGAGATCGAGGGGGTCGCGGAAGCTCACTGTCTAGTAAATTTGACATGAGATCGACTGAATCGCGGAAGCTCACCAGTTAGTAAATTTGACTTGAGATCGACGGGGTCGCGGTGGCTCACTAGTTAGTAAATTTAACTTGAGATCTACGAGGGCGCGGAAGCTCACTAGTTAGTAAATTTGACTTGAGATCGACGGGGTCGCGGTGGCTCACTAGTTAGTAAATTTGACTTGAGATCGAGGGGATCGCGGTAGCTCACCAGTTAGTAAATTTGACTTGAGATCGACGGGATCGCGGTGGCTCACTAGTTAGTAAATTTAACTTGAGATCTACGAGGGCGGGGAAGCTCACTAGTTAGTAAATTTGACTTGAGATCGACGGGGTCGCGGTGGCTCACTAGTTAGTAAATTTGACTTGAGATCGACGGGATCGCGGTGGCTCAGAAGTTAGTAAATTTGACTTGAGATCGACGGGATCGCGGTAGCTCACCAGTTAGTAAATGTTTCTTGAGATCGATGGGGTCGGGGAAGCTCACTAGTTAGTAAATTTGACTTGAGATCGACGGGATCGCGGTGGCTCACTAGTTAGTAAATTTGACTTGAGATCGAGGAGGTCGCGGAAGCTCTCTAGTTAGTAATTTTGACATGAGATCGACTGAATCGCGGAAGCTCATTAGTTAGTAAATATGACTTGAGATCGAGGGGGTCGCGGTGGTTCACTAGTTAGTAAATTTGACTTGAGATCTACGGGACCGCGGAAGCTCACTAGTTAGTAAATTTGACTTGAGATCGATGGGATCGCGGAAGCTCACTAGTTAGTAAATTTGACTTGAGAGCTTGAACGAATCGCGAGGGCTCACTAGTTCGTAAATGTGACATGACATCGACAGAGTCGCGGTGGCTCACTAGTTAGTAAATTTGACTTCAGATCGACGGAATCGCGGGCGGGGGCTCACTAGTTAGTATTTTGACATGACATCGACGGGGTCGCGGTGGCTCACTAGTTAGTACATTTGACTTGAGATCGACAGAGTCGCGGTGGCTCTCTAGTTAGTAAATGTGACTTAAGATCGACAGAGTCGTGTAGCTCACCAGTTAGTAAATTTGACTTGAGATCGACGGGGTCGTGTTGGCTCACCAGTTAGTAAATTTGACTTGAGATCGACAGGATCGCGGTAGCTCACCAGTTAGTAAATGTTACTTGAGATCGACGTGATCGCGGAGGCTTACTAGGTAATAAATTTGACATGAGATCGACGGGGTCGTGGCGGCTCACTAGTTTGTAAATTTGACATGAGATCGACGGGATCGCGGTGGCTCACTGGTTAGTAAATTTGACATGAGATCGACTGAATCGCGGAAGCTCACCAGTTAGTAAAGTTGACTTGAGATAGAGGGGGTCGCGGAAGCTCACTAGTTAGTAACTTTGACATGAGGTCGACTGAATCGCGGAACCTCATTAGTTAGTAAATATGACTTGAGATCGAGGGGGTCGCAATGGCTCACTAGTTAGTAAAGTTGACTTGAGATCGACGGGACCGCGGTAGCTCACTAGTTAGTAAATTTGACTTGAGATCGATGGGATAGCGGAAGCTCACTAGCTAGTAAATTTGACTTGAGATTGAACGAATCGCGAGGGCTCACTAGTTAGTAAATTTGACATGACATCGACAGGGTCGCGGTAGCTCACTAGTTAGTAAATTTGACATGACACTGACAGAGTCGCGGTAGCTCACTAGTTAGTAAATTTGCCATGAGATCGACTGAATCGCGGAAGCTCACTAGTTAGTAAATTTGACTTGAGATCGACAGGGTCGCGGTAGCTCACTAGTTAGTAAATTTGACATGACATCGACAGAGTCGCGGTAGCTCACTAGTTAGTAAATTTGATTTGAGATCGACGAAATCGCGGGCGGGGGCTCACTAGTCAGTAGTTTGACATGACATCGACGGGGTCGCGGTGGTTCACTAGTTAGTACATTTGACTTAAGATCGACAGGGTCGCGTAGCTCACCAGTTAGTAAATTTGACTTGAGATCGACGGGGTCGTGTTGGCTCACCAGTTAGTAAATTTGACTTGAGATCGACGGGATCGCGGTAGCTCACCAGTTAGTATATGTTACTTGAGATCGACGTGATCGCGGTGGCTTACTAGGTAATAAATTTGACATGAGATCGACGGGGTCGTGGCGGCTCACTAGTTAGTAAATTTGACATGACATCGACGGGATCGCGGTGGCTCACTAACTAGTACATTTGACTTGAGATCGACAGAGTCGCGGTGGCTCTCTAGTTAGTAAATGTGACTTAAGATCGACAGGGTCGCGGTAGCTCACAAGTTAGTAAATTTGACTTGAGATCGACGGGTTCGTGGTGGCTCACAAGTTAGTAAATTGGACTTGAGATTGACGGGGTCGTGGTGGCTCACAAGTTAGTAAATTTGACTTGAGATTGACGGGGTCGTGGTAGCTCACCAGTTTGTAAACCTGACTTGAGATCGACGGGGTCGTTGTGGCTCACCAGTTAATAAATTTGACTTGAAATTGACGGATTCGCGGTGGATCACTAGATGGTAAATTTTGCAGTTCAATTCGGACCTGCGTCATCTGCTTTGTTTCCTTCGGCAAAACAGTTCGTCTGGATTGGGAAACGGGGTAACTGTGTATTTAAGGGTGTGTCACGATAAGGGCACACGATGCTAAAACTGCACGTGCTGTTGAATGGTGATTCTTTCCTCGTACATCGGGTCCCTGCACTCCGGAAACTGTCCTACACGATAAGATCCCAACTTTTGAAAACGTAAGTTGAAGAAATGAAACGAAAAATAAAAACAGACCAAAATTGGATTGTAAAATTGTGTAAAATTGTAGGTGGAATTGATATTGATGCAAAACTGAATGTGCACTATGAGAAAATGCGATGGTAAATAGTAAATGATTTACAGTTAAGACTAGAAGTCCTGCCATGAACTGTGCGCTTATCTAGGCTTAATTGCGCGTAGGAATTACGAATTGCCATATCGAATGACATCCAAAGCACGGCAGGTCCTCCTGGTTACTCATAGCAAACAGATGCAATGATTCTGCCAATGGACCTCCGGGTTACCCGGAGGTCCATTGGCTGAAACCTTGCTTGTGCACAAGCCATATGTACATAATTTGATAGCCTTACTATGGTCATAACGACTAAATTAATGCACAGATCGACGTGCTATTTGTGCGCATTTCATGACAGGACTTCTAGTTTTAATTGTATTGATATATTGTTACAAAATAGTTTGATTGGTGGCTTGAAAGTTCCAATTGATGCTGAAGCTCACGGCCGTAGATACTTCGGAGGTTCAGGACGTCCTTGCGCCTGATCAAAAAACAGCATAAGAGAGCCTGGATTTCTCTCTCTCTCTTTTTACATATATATTGTCAAAGTCGCCAATGTCTTACTTAGTAACATATGTTTCTGTGTCACAAATATTGTGAAACGGTGGTTTCAGCAGAAAGCGCTAACAAATGTACAAAGTGTAATATAGTTGTCGAGTATGTAAAACATGTTATTGTCTTATTCCACAGATAACTATTTTATTTGCTCCACCCATTGCCCTTTGAATGCATTGCTTATGGCACCTTGTCGGACTCAGTGGAAGGCCTCCACGGAAGTCATTCAAAGTGCTTGAAAAACTGTGCCAAGATGAAAGGTAAGCACCTGTAGAAACGAAACACACTATTTGAGAATAGTCAAAGGGAAACAATTCTAGTTTTATGTCTTGTTGGGCCGGCGTGCCTTGCAGAGAACTATCAACGTGACGTTGTTGAAACTTCGTTTTGATTTCAATGCAATCAAACATCAGACAGGAAAGCATTAATTGTTCGCTTACACAGACGCACAAATTAATTGTACAGTTTAGATTCTATAATGATTCGTGAAAATGATGGGATAAGTTGTCTATGGGGCGATTGTTCGTAGTACTTTAATCACAAAAGCGGACAGAGAATTTCAACCGGATCGCGACTCTATCCATTTCCCTCCAAGCAACACAATAGAATCCCACCGGTCTAAAACAAAATGCGAGAACATTAAATTCCATAAGCTATTCCCATTTGTTTTGCTTGTTGCAGTCTTTATTTCACAGTATATCTTTTAGGAAATCTCAACGGTGTTGGTGTATAGCGATCGAATCGCCATCTGATCGCGAAAAAGACCATTTGTGTGATCAGAGTACAATCGCCATCTGACCGCGAAAAATACCATTTGTGTGATCAGAGTACTGTATTCGCGCACGTCTTGTTAAATGCTTAAACGGTTCCAACATGCATATCTGGATGATGTTCAGCGATAAAACTCAACTTTTGAAACAAGCACCGAAACGTTAGCCTCAGAAGAAACGGCCCACAATATTTGAGAGTAGTCAAAAGGAAACAAATCTAGTTTTATGTCTTGTTGGGCCGGTTATCTTACAGAGAACTATCAACGTAACGTTGTTTAAGCTTCGTTTTGATTTCAATGCGATACACAATCATGCAGGAAAGTAGTAACTGTTCGGTTGCACAGCTTCAAACCGACGAGGAAATTGACCAAGTTCGAGGAAATGATAGTTTCAGCTGGCTGGAAAGACGGGGTGGGGGAGGAGGGGCATTGATTTCCCAGTATTTTATTTACGAAATGTCTATCCAATTTCCTCCCAGCAACACAGTGGATTCCCACCCATCTACAGTACGTGTGGAGTGTATTATCACTAAATCACCCGCATAGTGGAGATTCAACCCAAGCAATAACAAGCAAAGTTTCAGCTAATGGACATCCGGGTTAAACCCGGAGGTCCATTGGTTGAAACACTGCTTGTGTTTTTTGTCGATATGTACAAAATTTGAAAGTTATAGCTTGGGGGACAACTCCACTTCGCGGGTGATTTAGTTACAATCCACTCTCCACGTACTGTAAAACAAAATGCAAGAACATTGAAATCTAGAATACAGATGCAGTCTTGATTTCACTGTATTTTATTTTCCAGTTTCCTCCCAGCAACACAGTGGATTCCCACTCCATTAGAACGAAATGCGACAACATTGAATTTTAAAGGGTGCAGTCTTGATTCCACGGTATTTTTTATTTAGGAAATCTCAGCCCAGCGGATAAACGGTATCACTATCAAACTCCGATCTGCCCGCGAAAAAGACTATTTGTGTGATCAGAATAATGTTTTCGCGCATGTCTTGTTGAAGATTGAAGCAAATCACAATACTGCGACTATATACAACATTGCCACCGCGGGCTGGTCACAATCCTCGCGAGGGCAATGATGTCAACGCACGCGTTTTCCAGGTAATAATAATCATCATTAACAAGGTTTTAATTTATGAAGAACCGGGTAAAACCTTGCTAATGATGATTTAGCAAGGTTAAATAAATGTTTGATGGTTATTCCTATAATCAGTGTTGGAATTTAATATTATTTCGTCCGTGGAAGAATTGCCCACACGTAGAAAGTAACCATTGATGAATTGACCTCACAATACCCAGCTGGCCATTAAACAAGTATTTTTTTTTATTGTCTTCAAATCGGAACAAAACAAATTCCGAGTTCATCGTCATGAGTGATGATTAAAGGCAATGCAATTGAATTTGAATTGGGATCGACGGGGTAGCGGCGATTCACTAGTTAGTAAATTTGTCTTGGCATCGACGGGATCGCAGTGACTTACTAGTTAGTAAATTTGACTTGAGATCGACGGGATCGAGGAAGCTCACTAGATAGTAAATTTGAGTTAAGATCGATGGGATGGCGGAAGCACATCAGCTAGTAAATTTTACATGAGATCGAGGGGGTCGCGGAAGCTCACTGTCTAGTAAATTTGACATGAGATCGACTGAATCGCGGAAGCTCACCAGTTAGTAAATTTGACTTGAGATCGACGGGGTCGCGGTGGCTCACTAGTTAGTAAATTTAACTTGAGATCTACGAGGGCGCGGAAGCTCACTAGTTAGTAAATTTGACTTGAGATCGACGGGGTCGCGGTGGCTCACTAGTTAGTAAATTTGACTTGAGATCGAGGGGATCGCGGTAGCTCACCAGTTAGTAAATTTGACTTGAGATCGACGGGATCGCGGTGGCTCACTAGTTAGTAAATTTAACTTGAGATCTACGAGGGCGCGGAAGCTCACTAGTTAGTAAATTTGACTTGAGATCGACGGGGTCGCGGTGGCTCACTAGTTAGTAAATTTGACTTGAGATCGACGGGATCGCGGTGGCTCACAAGTTAGTAAATTTGACTTGAGATCGACGGGATCGCGGTAGCTCACCAGTTAGTAAATGTTTCTTGAGATCGAGGGGGTCGGGGAAGCTCACTAGTTAGTAAATTTGACTTGAGATCGACGGGATCGCGGTGGCTCACTAGTTAGTAAATTTGACTTGAGATCGAGGAGGTCGCGGAAGCTCTCTAGTTAGTAATTTTGACATGAGATCGACTGAATCGCGGAAGCTCATTAGTTAGTAAATATGACTTGAGATCGAGGGGGTCGCGGTGGTTCACTAGTTAGTAAATTTGACTTGAGATCTACGGGACCGCGGAAGCTCACTAGTTAGTAAATTTGACTTGAGATCGATGGGATCGCGGAAGCTCACTAGTTAGTAAATTTGACTTGAGAGCTTGAACGAATCGCGAGGGCTCACTAGTTCGTAAATGTGACATGACATCGACAGAGTCTCGGTGGCTCACTAGTTAGTAAATTTGACTTCAGATCGACGGAATCGCGGGCGGGGGCTCACTAGTTAGTAATTTGACATGACATCGACGGGGTCGCGGTGGCTCACTAGTTAGTACATTTGACTTGAGATCGACAGAGTCGCGGTGGCTCTCTAGTTAGTAAATGTGACTTAAGATCGACAGAGTCGTGTAGCTCACCAGTTAGTAAATTTGACTTGAGATCGACGGGGTCGTGTTGGCTCACCAGTTAGTAAATTTGACTTGAGATCGACAGGATCGCTGTAGCTCACCAGTTAGTAAATGTTACTTGAGATCGACGTGATCGCGGAGGCTTACTAGGTAATAAATTTGACATGAGATCGACGGGGTCGTGGCGGCTCACTAGTTTGTAAATTTGACATGAGATCGACGGGATCGCGGTGGCTCACTGGTTAGTAAATTTGACATGAGATCGACTGAATCGCGGAAGCTCACCAGTTAGTAAAGTTGACTTGAGATAGAGGGGGTCGCGGAAGCTCACTAGTTAGTAACTTTGACATGAGGTCGACTGAATCGCGGAACCTCATTAGTTAGTAAATATGACTTGAGATCGAGGGGGTCGCAATGGCTCACTAGTTAGTAAAGTTGACTTGAGATCGACGGGACCGCGGTAGCTCACTAGTTAGTAAATTTTACTTGAGATCGATGGGATAGCGGAAGCTCACTAGCAAGTAAATTTGACTTGAGATTGAACGAATCGCGAGGGCTCACTAGTTAGTAAATTTGACATGACATCGACAGGGTCGCGGTAGCTCACTAGTTAGTAAATTTGACATGACACCGACAGAGTCGCGGTAGCTCACTAGTTAGTAAATTTGCCATGAGATCGACTGAATCGCGGAAGCTCACTAGTTAGTAAATTTGACTTGAGATCGACAGGGTCGCGGTAGCTCACTAGTTAGTAAATTTGACATGACATCGACAGAGTCGCGGTAGCTCACTAGTTAGTAAATTTGATTTGAGATCGACGAAATCGCGGGCGGGGGCTCACTAGTCAGTAGTTTGACATGACATCGACGGGGTCGCGGTGGTTCACTAGTTAGTACATTTGACTTAAGATCGACAGGGTCGCGTAGCTCACCAGTTAGTAAATTTGACTTGAGATCGACGGGGTCGTGTTGGCTCACCAGTTAGTAAATTTGACTTGAGATCGACGGGATCGCGGTAGCTCACCAGTTAGTATATGTTACTTGAGATCGACGTGATCGCGGTGGCTTACTAGGTAATAAATTTGACATGAGATCGACGGGGTCGTGGCGGCTCACTAGTTAGTAAATTTGACATGACATCGACGGGATCGCGGTGGCTCATTAACTAGTACATTTGACTTGAGATCGACAGAGTCGCGGTGGCTCTCTAGTTAGTAAATGTGACTTAAGATCGACAGGGTCGCGGTAGCTCACAAGTTAGTAAATTTGACTTGAGATCGACGGGTTCGTGGTGGCTCACAAGTTAGTAAATTTGACTTCAGATTGACGGGGTCGTGGTAGCTCACCAGTTTGTAAACCTGACTTGAGATCGACGGGGTCGTTGTGGCTCACCAGTTAGTAAATTTGACTTGAAATCGACGGATTCGTGGTGGATCACTAAATGGTAAATTTTGCAGTTCAATTCGGACCTGCGTCATCTGCATTGTTTCCTTCGGCAAAACAGTTCGTCTGGATTGGGAAACGGGGTAACTGTGTATTTAAGGGTGTGTCACGATAAGGACACACGATGCTAACACTGCACGTGCTGTAGAATGTTGATTATTTCCTCGTACAACGGGTCCCTGAACTCCGGAAACTGTCCTACACGATAAGATCCCAACTTTTGAAAACGTAAGTTAAAGGAATGAAACGAAAAAAAAACAACCAAAATTGGATTGTAAATTTGTGTAAAATTGTAGGTGGAATTGATATTGATGCAAAACTTAATGTGCATTATGAGAAAAGGCGATGGTAAATAGTAAATGATTTACAGGTAAAACTAGAAGTCCTGCCATGAACTGTGCGCTTATCTAGACTTAATTACTTAATTACGCGTTGGAATTACGAATTGCCATGTCGAATGACATCCAAAGCACGGCAGTTTCTCCTGGTTACTCATAGCAAACAGATGCAATGTTTCCGCCAGAGGACCTCCAGGTTACCCGGAGGTCCATTGGCTGAAACATTGTTTGAGCACAAGCCATATGTACAGAATTTGATAGCCTTACTATGGTCATAACGACTAAATTAATGCACAGATCGACGTGCTATTTGTGCGCATTTCATGACAGGACTTCTAGTTTTAATTGTATTGATATATTGTTACAAAATAGTTTGATTGGTGGCTTGAAAGTTCCAATTGATGCTGAAGCTCACGGCCGTAGATACTTCGGAGGTTCAGGACGTCCTTGCGCCTGATCAAAAAACAGCATAAGAGATCCCGAATTTCTCTCTCTCTCTCTTTACATATATATATTGTCAAAGTCGCCAATGTCTTACTTAGTAACATATGTTTCTGTGTCACAAATATTGTGAAACGGTGTTTTCAGCAGAAAGCGCTAACAAATGTACAAAGTGTAATATAGTTGTCGAGTATGTAAAACATGTTATTGTCTTATTCCACAGATAACTATTTTATTTGCTCCACCCATTGCCCTTTGAATGCATTGCTTATGGCACCTTGTCGGACTCGTGGAAGGTCTCCACGGAAGTCATTCAAAGTGCTTGAAAAACTGTGCCAAGATGAAAGGTAAGCATCTGTAGAAACGAAACACACTATTTGAGAATAGTCAAAGGGAAACAATTCTAGTTTTATGTCTTGTTGGGCCGGCGTACCTTGCAGAGAACTATCAACGTGACGTTGTTGAAACTTCGTTTTGATTTCAATGCAATCAAACATCAGACAGAAAAGCATTAATTGTTCGGTTACACAGACGCACAAATTAATTGTACAGTTTAGATTCTATAATGATTCGTGAAAATGATGGGATAAGTTGTCTATGGGGCGAGTGTTCGTAGCACTTTAATAACAAAAGCGGACAGAGAATTTCAACCGGATCGCGACTCTATCCATTTCCCTCCCAGCAACACAATAGAATCCCACCGGTCTAAAACAAAATGCGAGAAAATTAAATTCCATAAGCTATTCCCATTTGTTTTACTTGTTGCAGTCTTGATTTCATAGTATATCTTGCATTGTAGGAAATCTCAACGGTGTAGGTATATAGCGATCGAATCGCCATCTGATCGCGAAAAAGACCGTTTGTGTGATCAGAGTACAATCGCCAACTGACCGCGAAAAATACCATTTGTGTGATCAGAGTACTGTATTCGCGCACGTCTTGTTAAATGCTTAAACGGTTCCAACATGCATATCTGGATGATGTTCAGCGATAAAACTCAACTTTTGAAACAAGCACCGAAACGTTAGCCTCAGAAGAAACGACCCACAATATTTGAGAGTAGTCAAAAGGAAACAAATCTAGTTTTATGTCTTGTTGGGCCGGTTATCTTACAGAGAACTATCAACGTAACGTTGTTTAAGCTTCGTTTTGATTTCAATGCGATACACAATCATGCAGGAAAGTAGTAACTGTTCGGTTGCACAGCTTCAAACCGACGAGGAAATTGACCAAGTTCGAGGAAATGATAGTTTCAGCTGGCTGGAAAGACGGGGTGGGGGAGCATTGATTTCCCAGTATTTTATTTACGAAATGTCTATCCAATTCCCTCCCAGCAACACAGTGGATTCCCACCCATCTACAGTACGTGGGGAGTGTATTATCACTAAATCACCCGCAGAGTGGAGATTCAACCCAAGCAATAACAAGCAAAGTTTCAGCTAATGGACCTCCGGAGGTCCATTGGTTGAAACACTGCTTGTGTTTTTTGTCGATATGTACAAAATTTGAAAGTTATAGCTTGGGGGACAACTCCACTTCGCGGGTGATTTAGTTACAATCCACTCTCCACTTACTGTAAAACAAAATGCAAGAACATTGAAATCTAGAATACAGATGCAGTCTTGATTTCATTGGGGAGCGCGGTGGCTCCGTTGGTAGAGGTGCAGACTGCAAGCCGAGAGGTTCTCGGTTCGAATCCCACCTGCGGCAACCGCGTTGTGTCCTTGGGCAAGACACTTCATCTCCATTGCCCGCGTGGGGACACGATGACGTCGTGTACTAAGGCGTACTGCACGTTGATGGTGCGCATGTCTTCAACCAATCTAACCCTGCCTGTGCTGCAGTGCGGAGTTACGATGTTGGGGAGCTGGCAGCTGCTCGTCGTTGCTCGGTGGTTCTTTCCGGGTACTCCGGCTTCCTCCACCCGTAAAACTGTCACGGTCATGATTAGCCATTGTGCATAAATATGTGACCTTAAACACCAATAAATAAATAAATAAATATGATTTCATTGTATTTTATTTATGAAATGCCTCTCCAGTTTCCTCCCAGCAACACAGTGGATTCCCACTCGATTAAAACGAAATGCGACAACATTGAATTTTAAA
The DNA here is from genome assembly GCA_031216915.1 of Pictodentalium vernedei. Lineage (NCBI taxonomy): Eukaryota > Metazoa > Mollusca > Scaphopoda > Dentaliida > Dentaliidae > Pictodentalium > Pictodentalium vernedei. Next base: position 68,682,782 of record CM062295.1, on the reverse strand, counting down.
GGGTGCAGTCTTGATTCCACGGTATTTTTTATTTAGGAAATCTCAGCCCAGCGGATAAACTGTATCACTATCAAACCCCGATCTGCCGGCGAAAAAGCCTATTTGTGTGATCAGAATAATGTTTTCGCGCATGTCTTGTTGAAGATTGAAGCAAATCACAATACTGCGACTATATACAACATTGCCACCGCGGGCTGGTCACAATCCTCGCGTGGGCAATTATGTCCACGCACGCGTTTTCCAGGTAATAATAATCATCATTAACAAGGTTTTAATTTATGAAGCACCGGGTAAAACCTTGCTAATGATGATTTAGCAAGGTTAAATAAATGTTTGATGGTTATTCCTATAATCAGTGTTGGAATTTAATATTATTTCGTCCGTGGAAGAATTGCCCACACGTAGAAAGTAACCATTGATGAATTGACCTCAGAATACCCAGCTGGCCATTAAACAAGTATTTTTTTTATTGTCTTCAAATCGGAACAAAACAATTTCCGAGTACATCGTCATGAATGATGCGTTGGATTAAAAGCAATGCAATTTTCAGTGTAATTTTCGTTTCGGTTGAACGCGAAGCAGTTAATTTCCGAGTGGGCTCGGCGTAATTATACGTATTGAACAATTTATCTTTGTTGACGTAATGAGTGCCACCAAACAAAAGATCTCAAAATGTGTTACGCGGAGGTATTTAATTACCTTTGTGATTGTGTGCTGCTTTGAAAATCTTCTTTCGTTAATGGGCGTGATGTTTCTTCTCTCAATACTAGTAGTTACACGCTGTTTCAGTACGGTGTATGGAACTGTACTACCCGTCTGAGATCCCTATTTCCTGAGACTGAAAGACGAAGGAAATACGAATCTCAGAAGGGTAGTACATTGTCGTACACCTTCCAGAAACACCGTGTGGTGAATGTATTACCCTGCCGTTCAGTGTGTCGAGTTTCGTTTTATTGCATAATCCTAAACGATATTCTCACTTTGCCAGCAAACCGAAGTACGAGATTTTCATACCTTTTTTAGAGACTATGAGTATTGTTGCCAGGATTTCACGGTAGTGTGCCCGCAGTGTTATCACAAAGATCTGTCTTTGGGGGTACAACCTGAAATTGAATATTAAGATGGGCAATGCTCAAGCAAATAACAAAACTTGCAGTTGCATTAAGAGGAAAGTTGAAATTTTTCCATTCCAGAATAGTTAATTGGGTGCAACAAGGCGCCACCTGCAATGCCGTAGCATCACAGATGACGTCTTATTGCTGTCAAGAGACCGTTTAATTTAATATAAAAATTAACAGATACTTTAATTAGTATTTAATGTATATAAGAGCAGAAAATATGTGTGTCATAAATCAATATTGCCATAAATGCACTTAATATTTAATATATATATATATATATATTATGTAATGTATTGATTTTGTCGATAAATTGTCACAGACAACAATAATCAATAAACCCTAACATAACCTACAAATATAATACAGACTATACTTTAAATATCTACTGTCTAGGTAATTAACCCTTTACCTAACATGAAAAGAAGACTACACTTGCAAACAGAATTCTTGAATAACTAATTTTTTTTCATTTTGTGTCTCAAAAACATAGGTTATGACCCCTCATTGGAACGAGCTCGGTGAGCTCGTTCCAAAGAGGGGTCATAACCTATGTTTTTGAGACAAAAAATTAAAAAATAATAGAAATTAATTGGCGATTTTTGAGAATAGCGCTGGCCGGTTTTGGCCGTTACGTTGGGTGAAGGGTTAATACATTTTTATGAGAAAAATACATGGTGGCAAAGTAAGAACACCCTATACCAGAGACAAAAATCTTGATAAAAGTAATGATTAGAGAAGCTGAAAGAAGCATAGCTTCCTTTATTACGATTTGGAGTTATTTCTCTTTGATCGAAATCAAACACTTGGGAGACTTCAAGGACGTTGGGAAATGACACGTCGTTATTATTGTGGGACACAAATCGACTTTGTAAGTGTTTTTTCGATACTTTGGTGCGTTGTCTGTCTTGTTGAATTGGGGACACAGTATTCAAACGTGTGCAAGTGCTTAATAAGTTTCATCGAAGACAATTCATATAGCCAGATACGGTGCATGTTTTTCGAAACCATAACAGATCTGTAGTGTAGAAACACCGCAATCGAATCTCTCTGCTCGACAGTAAAATCGGACATTGTGGGTATATACACATGTTTTATTTCAGGTTGTCGGAATATTCTCATTTTGTTTGTGCGGCTGAATGATAATTATTACTGACGAAAATGTTTGGGGCGATGGTTGAAAAGGAAATCGGCGAAGTGTACCATCTCATACAACCTGTTGAACTCGGTACACCCCGTTGGAGTTAAACGTACCGTAGTGGATGCATTGATTTCTGCCCAGGAGACTTGTATAATTTCAAAAGGGTAATACAAATTTGTATTTAGTACAGACGTTAATGCCTGTATTGCAACATATGTAAGCCTGTTGTAAGATACACAAAGGCACAGTTACACGACCAGTGGAAACTGATATGGACAAACGGACAAACGATTACGGTGGTGTTTGACTGAGAAGCTTCTAGCAAATAACTGCGTTGTGTCATTGGGCAAGACCCTTAATCCCGATCGCCCACGTCGATGGTGCACTTGTCTCCCACCAATGCTGACCCTGCTTCGCAAAGTTAAAACGTTCGGCTTCCTCCACCTGTAAAACTGTCCGACAAGAGGGAGGTGACCCTTGCTGTCAAACGTGTCGTTACACTCAAATAAATAAATAAAAACTTTCACATCAGAAACCATTAAGTTAGCAACCGGGTAGACTTTCGCTGTATTTCCAGAGAGGGGGAAACGGCACTTAAAATTATCCCCCATTACTGAAAAGTTATTTTTGAAAAATTATAAAAAAAATAATTTTATTTGAGATAAACTCATTTTTATTGTACTTAGCATAGTTGCAATAAAGTATTTTCAAGCTTTAAATAGAAAAAGGAATGATTTTTCAAAGTTTGCCATAATTTTTACCCTCCCATTTTGTCTGCACCTGTACCCTACCCCCTCTCCCACTGCAATAAATATTTCACGCATAGCTCAATCGTTATTAGGTCCATTATCATGTCTGTTGTAATCACATACTGAATGTTAAAACGCCATGTACCACAGAACTGCAAAAAGGTCAAAGCTATTTCACTTCTTTACTTCAAGTACTGGTGGAGAAAATAATTACCATTCATTTTAAGAAGGTCTGACATGGCTTTTGTTACATTAAACTAAGAAAAATATTTTCACCTTGACAGGGCCCTCTTGACGGGGTTCAGGCTTAGCTGAATGACTTCGTGAAATTCTCTTTGCGATTTCAAAACCATCTATTTTTTTCAATCTCTCATACAATAATTGTAATCTATTATGGCATTTACTAACTGATTTTAAATACAAATTTGTACTATATTTACGAAAATACTATTTGAAAATGAATTTCGATGGGATATTTGCTATCAGATTTGAAAGCACTTGGATTAAATGGTGTCGCCAAGGTTGTTTCTTTCTTTTCTTTGGTTGTTTCTCTTTTTTTTAAAATCAACCATAAGTGTGATATGAAGTTTCAAAAATCAAATAACAGTTTTATCTATAGTACAGTCCTCGTGGATTAGTCGCAATTCACGCGATGGCAGTGATGTCCACGCATGCGTTTACCCCAGGTAATAAAAATTATCATCAGCAAAATTTTAATTAATGAAGCACCGGGTTGTATCCGTACTTCATTAACTAAATTTTTGATGATTATTCCTATAATTAATGTTTGGAATATAATTTTAAAGCGTTCGTGGAAATATTGCACACCCGTATAAACTGACCAGTCCACGGCGGCCGTACTGTTAATGTATAACTATATATCTTGTCTGCAATATTAAGAAGTTGGACATGAAGGTACTCTTATGGTTATTATTAGTGATTAACCGGTGTCCGGCAATCGCATCTGACACTGGCCGATTTTTAGTCATCGGTTGACGATCGGTAGAGGTGTTTGAACATTGGTCCACGCTGATGGTTACATGGAACACCACGGGATCAAAATTGTCTGTATTTACGTTTGATTAACATTTTCATACAAGTCGTAACAAACTTAATAAGTTGCCACAATGATTTGCAGGATTCAAGATTGGCCTAATCTCATTGATTGGTCTGATCTTCCCCTTGCTTGCTGATCATGACACACGTCCCACGTGTTGTGTGATGATTCAATGAAATGCGACATCAGCAGAAACTGGTTAACAGCGCAGCGTCTTAAAGACGCTGCGCTATTAACTTGTTTCCACTGATGTCGTATTTTTTAGTTTAATACACACAATGACATACCCATGAGATCAACAAATCAATCAACCTCACTGTACTGTAAAACTAACCCTGATCTATGCATTCTTAAACATACTACTTCTTTTGGTGCTACTACCTGACATCGGTACTCACAACCGACAGATTGTGTGCTCAACTAATCGGCAAGGAGATGACGGTCACAAATCCCTATCGGTTAATCACTAGTTATTATATACATATAACAAACGTAATAGTATCAACATGTCCTCAATTCAAATTTATAAAGAAATATACACTTCCTTTCCAAGGCATGAACTGCTTACACCTCACTCTGTGACCTGGGACAGCTACCAAAATCTGGTCGCTCTCGCTTTGTGTATCACAGCATTAGCCTCCCATTATGCTACCAGTGGCCTTTTCTGTCTTCCTCCTCACATTCCTACTTTTTTCAGCACAGCTTCCACTTTTCCGGGGTCTTTCTTGTGCCGTTCTGTCTTTGAATCGTTCAATGACGTTGTCTATACCAACGGCCAGGACACTGTCGTTTCATTGTCACCTCTGGTGTCCATGGCGATTTTGATATAACGTTCTAGGTTGTTTAAGTATATAGTACAAGGAAAGACTCTCCAAACTGGCAATAACTGTGATTAGCGGATCTTGGTACATGCCATGTTTGAGGTACAGCCCATGTGTCGTAGAGCACAGTACCTGCTCGATAAATAGGTAAGCGTTTAGGTCTTCAACCATCTTTGGTTAGTTCACATGGAGAATGGCAGAAACATACTTGCCGATGTTGTATGAAGCTGCAGGCCTGCAGTGCACGGAGTTTTGGCCATTGCAGCGCTACGTGAGCCATGTTTCTTGCGTAAAGCCTCAGAATCCCTTCGTCGTTCATGGTTTCGTACTGGTTAGCGATGGATGTTTCCATTGCTCTTACAGCAATCGCGATAAGTCTTTCTCGTTCTTTTTGTGATCTCGTGCCATGGCACAGTTCCACCATCGGACTCCAGTGAGTTACATCATCCCGTTACTCGGTGCCACGAGCTCCTCTCCCAGAAGACGGTCGATAATGAAGTTGCGGTCCACGTAGAACCTCACTAGCATCACTACCTTTATCACTAATCGCTATATTAGCTAGTCGTTCAAGTCTAAAATACTAAAAAAAAACTCCACACCCAACAGGGGCGGCTGAGCCGGGGGTGGGGGCACGGGGGAACTTGCCCCCACACTTTTTTCATCAATTATAGATACCAGAACGGCATTTCAGACATAACGTACTCAACCCCTATATATATGGTCACTACCGATCACCAATGCATATATGACCACATTGATTTTCTTGAACTTTTAGGCCGCTTTTCCAGCCCATGAACATGAAAAGTAAACCTTATATTAGTGCCTAAAAGCAACCGACTGAAGAGTGTTTAATGAGAGCATTGCATTCTTCGTCTCAGCTAATAGCTGGTGTACTGCAGTCCGATCTTCTCGTCCGCTGATCTTATTCTCCCGAAGACATTCTTGAAAACTGTCGCACTCTTTGACGTGAAACAGAGCAACCTAGCACGCCTGCTCTCAGCTATCTTTCAGGGCCGAGTTATACCTTTGAGTCTGCGCCCACGCTCTTGGCGTGGCGGCCATTTATGCCCTTTTTCTTCCTTAAAGCCTTTGATGCGAAGCAGGCATTGGTGATATACAGAGTGGGTTTTTACTAGAAGCAGGCCTGAAAATAAGCAGTCTGACATTTGCATAATAAGGTTCCCAGAGGGTGAATTTGATGATGCCATCCCATACAGTGGGCCAGTTTATCATCTGGGTACTTCTTTCTGTTTCGTTTTGAGACCCTGATTCAGACTGAGGTTTACAGAGGGTACATTTTGTGATGCTACCCTGCTGAGCAGGATAGCATCACTAAATACACCCTCTGGGGACCTCATTTTGCAGATGACAGTCTGCTTATTTTCTGGCTTGACCAGAAAGTAAGGATGACATTCCCTGGAATCGGTAGAAGAAGACTCAAATACTCGTGCAGCCGTTCACCCAGATCAACGATGTGGATATCGGGGAATGACCAGATACACGGGCAGGCGTGGTACGTTTGGTTTTACACGCTCGTAGGACAGTGTGCGTCGCTATGAACCTGAACGCGCATTAATAAAATACTTCTAACAGGTAAAGTATGACAATCATCTTTCCAAGTGATCAATAAGTAGGGGTCTTTGGAGAGAAGTTGTCGTTACTCTATATCCACAGAGGATACTGGACATGCATAAGGCGCGCAGGCGCTGGAATATTCATCAATCCTGCACAACATTAATATACGGCTGCGAATATGCGGCCATCTTCCAGCTGTGCACCCATTATCACGTATAGATTTAGTGCACCGGGCATTTCAGCTGTCTTGGTAATCTGGATGATATCTCTGGTGCATGAGCTTGCGTGGTCGGAGGACACGGTAGCACTGTATGTCAGTACGTCCTAATTGCTGGTTGCGGACTCTCCTGGCTAGTTCGGGCATGATGATTATGTCGTAATCAAAGCTGATATTGTCAATTCTGTTGCGGCCAACTGGGCATCAGGGTAACCCGTGGCTTTGATAACTCGACTGTAGTCGTTGAAGGTCAATTCATATTCTATCCTGTCCAAGCGTTCTCCCGCAGAAGGAAGTTCTAAATACGAGGTAAAAGAGCATGTTACCATTGGCGTCAGCGACAGGCTTGTCGACTGTCCCTGTTCCGTCCCTATCAGCAGGATCGGTTGAGGTATCAATTATGTGGCACTGTGCAATTTCGAGTTCCTATGCGGTCGATGGACCAGATCTCGTTGCGCCAAATCTTCAGTGTTGCGTTCTGCGGTATGATTCAGCCTTGCGTCCGATTGACTGGAAGCAACCGCCTGTATATGTATTTTAAACCTTGCGTCTCAATATTCAATATGACACAAACTATAAGCAGTGAAACAAATTTGTAAAGCAAAGTAGAATGTTTGACATTAAATTCGATGATCCAGACTTCAGCACTGACTTTATCTATGGAACCATTCACTTGGAGTGGACTCCGTAGCTAAAATAACGGTTTATATAGAAACGGCAGTGTGTGGTGGGTGTGGTGGGGGGGGGGGGGGGGGCGTGGTGGTGGGGGGGGTCGCGAGGTTGACAAATTGATGTAGGAGAGGAGTATAAACCTGATTTACTCCGACTGTGATAACTCAGGTCTCAAAACCTAAAATTGCAACTTCGTCATTTGTTGAAGGTATGCCTTCGTGGCGTAGTTAGAATTTAGTCAGCTGAGACTACAGATGAAAAACGCAGGATTTCTTTGAAACTCATTCGCGAATAAATAAACAAAAAACGTGTAGTAGTTGTGACGCAACTTCCCATTCAGCTAACACACACCGAACAAGACGAATTGGTCATGCACCCCCACTCCACTGGCCCGAATCAGATACTGCAAAATTCTATGTGTATGGCCAACTATTGAGAGAGACTGATGTACAGCAAAGTCGCCGTGGCCATCAGCGTGTTCGATTACTTACTCGTGTCTACTCGTGTTAACACGAAACCGTTTTATTATTAGGGTAACTGTTACTCGAGTGAGACCTAGCTTACTCCCCCCAGCAGGTCGGTTACTTGAGTAACCTTCCCATAATTCTCGGCATCAAAATGGCAGCTGTAACAAAATTCAAAATACAACTGGGTGATGGGCGGACTGCCTCATGCAGTGTAGGCCGCCCAGAAAATCTCAAATGGGTGACAAAAAGTTAGTGAAAAATATACATTAAATAATTAACAAAAGAAAATGATTAAAGGAAAAAATAGTATCAGTGAATCGGCACCGGTCGCGATGCTGCACGATTTCATTTTGAGCCCACCCAAAAAGAATGTACGTCCTCATAAAACCTAACAATGGCAGGGGGAGGGGGTCTGGAAGCGTTGGCAGTTGCAGCCGTTGTCCCACATTAACGGGGGGGGGGGGGGGGGGGCGAGAGGGATGGACCCTGCCTTCCCCAGACTATGTTATGTATACTATACTTTCTGTGTTTCAAAATTCTGAACATTACCCCATTGGACTAGTCCAGCAAACTAGACTTGGCGATAACGCTCACAACAGCGAAGTCTAGTTTACTGGGCTACCCCTTGGACAAGCCAAGCAGAGGCATACGAATGAGGTGGGGGGGGGGGGGGGCAGCAGAGGCCCATGGCCACTCCCGTTTTTAGTGGCTCTCGTGTACATTAAAGCGACCCAAACACTTGAAAGAATCCTGATATTTTCATTCTCTTGACTGCAGGAAAATGCATTTAAAATAAATAAATAAATTAATAAATAATTCTACTCTACCCACAAGAGTAACAGTGACCGTCAGTAATAAAACGATATCGTGTTAACTCGAGTAAACACGAGTAAGTCAATCTAACACGATACCGTTTGGGAAAAATGCTTCCTTTCGTGTTAGCCGGACGCTTACTAGAGTTAACACGGGTAAGTAATCGAACACGCTGCATATCATAATCCACGCGTGGTCAGTGATGTCCACATATGCGTTTACCAGGTAATACAAAACATCATCAGCACAATTTTAATTAGTGAAGCAACGGGTTGTACACGGTACTCCATTAATTAAATTTTTGATGATCATTTCCTATTATTAGTATTTAGAATCTAATGTAATTGCTCCCTTGGGAATATATTCCACCCGTGGAAAGTGACCAGTCCATAGCAACCGTACTGTACTCCCACCCCGATGAAAGTGTCCCGACTGGAAAAAGTATTCTGTGGTATCATCCCCGCGCTTAGCGATATCCCTCGTTGTGGAAGAGGGGCCCTTTGCGGCAAGAGATTCTGCAAGCAGTTGTTAATGACTACAGTTCTCTTACGCAAATGGGACTAACGCCTGCATTATGCCGTGATAACTCTGAGAAAACCTTCAAGCTTGACGAACATATTAATCTTGGGAAACAGAAGTGTGAAGAGACCGACATTTTGGATCGAGTGCCATTATGTATTTGCTGGCTATGAATGTGACATGCCAACAAAGGGTATGGAGCAAGCGCGCAGAGATGAGAGCAGATATTTCGCAGATATCAACAGCTCGCGTGACCTTCCAGTTGCTGTCACCCCCTACCAATCTGATTTTCTGGCCAATCGTCGGAACAAAACACAACTAAACCATCTCTTAATGCAGGAATGTGCCCATATCGGTATCCAATCGAAGCAAACAAACATATGCTGATGTTATGATCCACCCGATCCCTACGAAGTTACACGCCTGTATGATCGATAAGAGAACACTGGACTTTTGTCACCTATTTTTATGACAATTATCTGTACGTTCTGATATGCGCAGATCAAACCTACCATCATATGTACACTGTTTACATACAACTCACTTCCCATATCAAAATCATCAGTGAGCGTTTCCTCATGTTTCGTGGGCAAAATTGTGGGTGAATCTATCGGGTTTAGTGTTGAAAAACGATTGTTTCCCACATAGCGACGCGAGTCCACTCATATTACAAACGTTACAGATGAACTAATGTTATTCTTGCCCTTATAATATGGATATTCACGGTACCAAAGAACTAATTTATTAATTATGTCTGTCTGTCTGTCTGTCTGTCTGTCTGTCTGTCTGTCTGTCTGTCTGTCTGTCTGTCTGTCTGTCTGTATGTCTGTCTGTCTGTCTGTCTGTCTGTCTGTCTGTCTGTCTGTCTGTCTCTTTTTCTCTGTCTCTCTTCACTGGAAAAACTGGCTGACACGAGGTGGCCCGGTGGTCGTAAGTGTCGTTAAGTTCCAATAAATAATAAATAAATATTACTAACAAGGATCCAGACACTCCAGACTCTCTAAAATGTGGTCCACTTTTATCATCTTGGTCGTCCTCCCTCTCTCTCTCTCTCTCTCTCTCTCTCTCTTTCTCTTCTCTCTCTCTCTCTCTCTCTCTCTCTCTCGCGCGCGCACACTTTCTTTCGTGGTCGAGAAGAGGGAGAGCTCGATCGGTCGTGCATTATTCAAGTCCATGTGTGTAAATGTACAGTATTACAGCTGTTTTATTTATACAATACAGATTAACGCTCCGAAAGCGACTATTGCCACCTATTTGTTTTGATTTTCTGTACGTTCTGGTGTGTGTAGATCAAGCATATGCCATCTGATTAATTGTTGGAAAGGGATCAGGGAGCCCTTTCCAATAATTAATCAGGTGATAGAGTTTTAAGTATGTCATAAAGTTTATTAAACTTCCTAGCATACAGTCGTACATAGAGGTCCTCCTTTATGGTTAAAGTGGGCGTGGCAGTAAAAGGGTTAAATAAGCTGTTTTGTCACGACTACGGCATGTAAATGTCATATATCCACAAATGAATTTCTTGAGTTTTTAACTAAAATTTTGACTGACGAATTTCCTAACTAAATCATCAAATCATTCCTTTGTGGAAAGCCTGCCTTGATTGTGTGGTTGGAGTATTTGATCAGTCGGGAGCCCTCGCTGTCTATCGAGTCTTGGCTACAGGGTGCATTCCCCTCGATTATTACTGAATTATTATTGGAAACTGATTTTTTTCCGTTTGGACCCCATTCTTCGGTGCATCTTCCGTTCAAAATTTACCAAACAAAGGAGAATTAATACTGCAGCCGTCCATTTCGCCTTTAGATGTGGCACTCATCCTCACCACCCCATGAATGCTATAAAAAACAACATCCTCTCATTTTCTTCTGGTTTCAATTATTGTCCACTCGTCATTCGTTTTGTTCCTTTCTTTGTATCCAATGTGTGTACCAGGAACTTGTCACCCCCTGAACTGTTTCATGACAGCAAAATTGCTGTTACTGATTATTATGTTTTAATGATTGCTATGTCGTGCAGTACATTTTACTAGTAAAACATGATGCTTCTGGTTGATAGCGTACCACATCCACGCCCACATCCCCTCGGCCACGTGAAACATGCTTCCCACGAGTGTCATAAAAAGACACATCCGCATGCAATATTTGGGTATAAAACAAGACAATTTGTCACTTCTTTCATCAACAAATGTTGACTGCCACTAAGTTTATAAATCGCTGACATGCATGCAACAGGCATGCCATTCACAGCTGTTGGAAGGCAACTTGGCTATAGTCATTCTGTCATCAGCAGACTTGTTCGAGAACATCAACAAACCAATGATTTTAAGGACCGTCCAAGTTCTTGACAACCCCCAAAGACCTGTCCTCGGGAAGATCTGAGTCTGGCACGCCTCGTTAGGCGTGAACTCTTTGCTTCAAGTGGGGTTTGGAAACGCGATTGGATCCCCAACATGCGTTTCTGTAAGAGAACTGTCCGAAACCGTCTCAAAGCACTAGGTATGAGGTCCATAAGAGTCATCAAGCGTCCAGCTCTGTCCGACCAGCATCAAAGACGATGTTTGGAGTCGTGTATGGCGCGACAACATTGGAATCTCAGGACATGGAGGAGAGTCCATTGGTCTGACGAGAGTAGGTTCCTGCTTCACGTCACAGATGGTCGCCTGGGAGTTTGGAGGCATAGACATACTGCTTACATGCCCAGAAACATCAGACCTACTGTTTCTTATGGCGGAGGATCAGTCATGATCTGGGGATGCCTCACTCATGATTGTAAACTTGATATGGAGACTGTACGTGGGAATCTCAGTGGTCATCAGTACATCCGGGACATTCTCAATCCGATTGTCGTGCCCCATGTTGACAAACACCCGTTGGCTACTCGCCCTGTATTCATGAACGACAATGGAATGCCACATCGTCTCCATGCTGCGAGATCATTCCTTCGGATCAACACAATTACAACACCAGCTTGGCCTGGAGCAGATCTATCACTTTCCTAGATATATGTGGTAGGACGCTTAAGTGAGCGGCATTATAACGTACCATCCCCCGGGGGGGGGGGGGGGTCGTTTATACAGTACTCTCCCGCTATAGGTTATAAACATATAAGGCTATGGATGGTACATCGGTGGTACAGTCGACGCCAGGGAGGGTCGATCCCGGTAGTGTTGTGAGGTGTAAGATCGTAAGCACTCGAATGGGAGTCAAGGTACAAAATAAGCTACTAGATGTTCACGCAGTCAGGTCTGAGTGCGGAGAGGCTAGATAGTATGCAGTTGGAAGGGACAAAGTGCCCACTATGGTTATCGGTATGAAGACGTGTCGAGTATTAGGCACGACAGCAGTAAAGTTGTCACGTAACGGCCGTACGTGATAGTCAGACGCAAGGTAAGTCCAGGTATAAAAGAACAGGTCAACGTGTGTGCAGAAGTGGACATGGATGTGGTGGAAGCAATAGGGGTAACCCTCGTTGGGAACAAGACGACGTGCACAGAATGCACAAAGTCCGCCACTTTTCAAGCTAGCAGCCGATAGGGACCCAAAAGTCCAGAGATATGATAAGAAAGGGACAGCAAGCCACTAGGTTCGCCCGCAAGCTTTATGTAGAGCACCTGACTGTTGAGAGGTAAGAGGGGCACGGGTGGCCCATCTCGCTAGGCAGCAAAGCGCCACTAGGGGCGTCTTAAATAGTATAGTGAATCTGACCACTGTCGGTGGGTGGTATAAGTTAGTACGTGGTTGGTCCACGTAGGGGCATGTCCGTTGCCGTGCATGACAGTGCTCCCCCCCCCCCTGGACAGGGGGGGGGGGGTTGTTATTGTACGTATGGTCCATAGGCGGCGTCCTATGTTTATATAGGCAGGATGCCCACGGATACTCCTTCATAAGAGACACCGGTGGTGGATATTAATATGTGGAACCATATACGGATAACAGGGCAGCCCCTAAGGGCTGATTGTCCGCGGCTCAGAATAGGGTAAACGCCACCCTGCGAAGTGCAAGGGCGTGGACCTTCCTGGGTGGAGGTCTAGTTGGAAGGGACAAAATGCCCACTATGGTTATTTTAATGAAGACGTATCGAGTATAAGGCACGACAGCAGTAAAGTTGTCAGGTAGCGGCCGTACGTGATAGTCAGACGCAGGGTAAGTCCCGGTATAAAAGAACAGGACAACGTGTGTGCAGAAGTGGACATGCATGTAGTGGAAGCAATAGGGGTAATCCTCGTTGGGAACAAGACGACGTGCACAGAATGCACGAAGTCCGCCACTTTTCAAGCTAGCTGCCGATAGGGACCCAAAAGTCCAGAGATATGATAAGAAAGGGACAGCAAACCACTAGGTTCGCCCGCAAGCTTTATGTAGAGCACCTGACTGTTGAGAGGTAAGAGGGGCACGGGAGGCCCATCTCGCTAGGCAGCAAAGCGCCACTAGGGGCTTCTTAAATAGTAGAGTGAGTCTGACCACGGTCGGTGGGTGGTATAAGTTAGTACGTGGTTGGTCCACGTTGGGGCATGTCCGTTGCCGTGCATGACAGTGCGGGGTTAATGAACCGCTGCTGTTGGTCAGCATGTATGATGCGAAGTCGCATTCGATTATGAAGCAACTGGATATCCTCAGTGAGGAAAGACATGATAAGTTTAGGAGGCGTTGGTATAAATTTTAGTCCCTTACCAAGTACAATTTTCTCATGTGTACTTAGGGAATGAGTTGACAGGTTGGTAATAGGTATGCTAGCCTTGCCAGCCAATGCGGTGAGGTGAGATTGTCGTTTCATTTGACGCTGTGTGTGTCATCTCCGGGTGCGTTTGACATGTAGATAGGCTCGTGAGCCAGTCGCCCGACGGCTCTGAGATGAGCAGCGAGTTATGGTGGAATGAGCTTCACTAGTGGGGGTAAGCCGGCCTAGTCAGGTTTGTTTGATGTCAATTATCCTGGTCAGGTTGCGTAGTATGCCCGCCCTAGTGCATTTGTTGGCAAACGCGGTGATGGCAGTAGTCAAACCATTATTGCCAGGATTGCTTGAAGTGGCGGTGTCCGAAGCGTTGGGCTCCACAGAAATGGACAAAGTTTGAGATTTGTCAGGAGAGACAAGGGAGGACTCTGGGCCCTCAGATGACGTGCTGGTGAGGCAACAGTGGGTTCCAAGGGTGGAACAGGGGTCGAGCCCTGACAAGGAAGCGTCGGAGTCAAACCCAAGGGGACAGGAACGGTCCCTACGGTCGACGTAGGTGGGTACGTCGATGAGCTTAGTGGTCGATAGTGGACAGGGTAGAGCTGATTCAGTGTTGGTAAATACCAGTTTCATGTCAGTGACAGTATCGATGGTTTCATCCGCATTGTTGTCGGACCCGTTGTCTGTAGACGGGGGGAGGGGCCACGATCTCTCTGGTATAGTGACCTGTGACCATGGTAGTTGGCTACTACAAGGGGTGATAAGTGTACTAAGTACGGTAGAAGTAGTAGTATCCAGAGGCACGCAGGATGTGGAGACCGCCTCTTCTGTAGTGGCCCTGCGTTCAGTGGTGCTAAGCTCCGCCCAGTGGATGACAGGGGGGATACCCTTGGGAGTGGACGCAGAGGTTGGATGTGTATTGACCCGAGGTATGGCAATCGGGGGGAGAATTTTAGTCATTCCCAATTTGCGACGCTTGGGTGCGTTCGAAAGTGAATCAGCTAAGGTTTGTTTGGTGCCTGTAAGTGACGTTGGCCCGTGAGGGCGCTTCGGGAGGCGTGTCCCGACTTTTTCAGTGGAGTGTCCGTTCGGCGAGCGGATTATACCCTCATGTGTGGTTAGGTTGGGTGCAATGGCAGCAGCCGTTGTGGTAGTGCCTCGGTTGAGGGCCGGTATAGCTGTGGCCATGATATCCTTAAAACGCTGAGCATTGGATAGCCGATATTTGCTGAGGTCAGAGCTTGATAGTCGTCTGAAAGAGCTGAAGAAAGGTGGGTTGGTCCTGCTCGCTGATATTGGGAGGAAGCGGGCTGTTTAGGTACTCAGATATCTCAACTTCTAGGTCGGATATACGCTTCCAGCATTGTGTTTGCAGGAGTTGTGTCAAGCGCTGAGTGGTTTGGAGAGCAAGCTCGTCGAGGCCCGACGATATGTCATTCTCAAATTTGAGCACGCTATTGACAGTGCGGCGTAGATCTGTTTTATGGTACTGAGAAGATCTGCGGGCACGACGTGTTGTGCGTTGCATTGTTGATAAATGCGGTGTCTATGGTGCGCATCAGCTCCAGGGGGACCGCACTGTCATGCACGGCAACGGACATGCCCCTACGTGGACCAACCACGTACTAACTTATACCACGCACCGACCGTGGTCAGATTCACTATACTATTTAAGACGCCCCTAGTGGCGCTTTGCTACCTAGCGAGATGGGCCTCCCGTGCCTCTTTTACCTCTCAACAGTCAGGTGCTATAAATTAAGCTTGCGGGCGAACCTAGTGGCTTGCTGTCCCTTTCTTATCATATCTCTGGACTTTTGGGTCCCTATCGGCAGCTAGCTTGAAAAGTGGCGGACTTCGTGCATTCTGTGCACGTCGTCTTGTTCCCAACGAGGGTTACCCATATTGCTTCCACCACATGCATGTCCACTTCTGCACACACGTTGTCCTGTTCTTTTATACCGGGACTACCTTGCGTCTGACTATCACGTACGGCCGTTACGTGACAACTTTACTGCTGTCGTGCCTAATACTCGATACGCCATCATACCGATAATCATAGTGGGCACTTTGTCCCTTCCAACTACATACCATCAAGCCTCTCCGCACTCAGACCTGACTGCGTGAACACCTAGTTGCTTGTTTTGTACCTTGACTCCCATTCGAGTGCTTACGATCTTACACCTCACAACACTACCGGGATCGACCCTCCCTGGCTTCGACTGTACCACCGATGTACCATCCATACCCTTATATGTTTATAACCTATAACGGGAGAGTACTGTATAAACGACCCTCCTCCCCTGTGGGGGGGGGGGGGGATGGTACGTTATAATGCCGCTCACTTCAGCGCCCTACCACATATACAGGATATTTGGGAAGCCTCCCACCCACCTACATTTACTCCACAGCGACAATTTAATAGCTCACTGCTTTCATCACCATTCCACCCATAAAGCTCACAAAAATATTTTTCGCTGTGTTTGATCCTTTTAATCCTATCCTGGACTTTCCTCTCATGTCTACGACATGCTTATCCAAACACTTCACTTTCACCTTATTCTGTACAACCTGTACCCGGTATTCGACAATTGTCTTACCAAGACAAAACAATCAACTTACAAACACACCTTCTGTTTCAGCCAATCGCTGTGATGTGTATTCGTTCTACTAACCAATCACATCGCTTCCTCATATCACGTGCTTACCTGCACGAAGTCTTGCACCAGTCCGACAATCATTTCCAATTTGACTGTGATCGACTTCACTTCGTTAACTGGCAGCCATTTTGAAATAGTGTTTTCATAACAATATTGAGCTTGTGATTTACCAACTTGTGATCTTTACACATTGTTTATACCACCGCACCCTGCGTCACC
Source organism: Pictodentalium vernedei (assembly GCA_031216915.1). Lineage (NCBI taxonomy): Eukaryota > Metazoa > Mollusca > Scaphopoda > Dentaliida > Dentaliidae > Pictodentalium > Pictodentalium vernedei. The sequence goes on along the minus strand of CM062295.1, from coordinate 68,666,083 downwards.
ACTGTTTTTACACACTTTCCGTTTCATGTACAGGTAGTTATTCCGGCCCCACATTTTGCTTTCGTTTATTTTCGCTTTTATACATTATTCTTATAGTTTTTTTAATTATTTTTACTCGATCGTGTTTCTGCCGGCCCGGCTGGTGCGACTCGCTCCAGTGTCACCCGGACATTGATACACGTTCTTTTTCCACCTCCCTGTTGAAGTATTTTCTGGTGACCCACACCCACTTTCACATCGACCCACGACTCTCCAAGTACACCCTCCCGAAAGCATTTTCGAGCTTACCTCCCCAGCTCTTAGCGCTCGGACTGGTACCAACCACCATCACATATTCCACCCCCGGGTGAAATACACACTGGTGTCACACACCTGTTTTTATATCGACCAACGACGTACCGAGCTACCATTTCCAGGTCTTGGCGCTCGGATTGATACAAAACAATCATCACAATTTAGCTTTAACACTCTCAGCCCAGCTGTCCACCAAGGCTACAGCTCTCCATTGCGTTCTCACGGCTCTCACTCAACCATAACACAACACTATAAAGTCGTGACCATTCCCGACTCTCACACTCGCGGCTGCCTAACCTAAGTCGCTACCACGGGTAATCCTGACCAACATTTCAATACTTCGGATTAACGCATAGACTTCCACCTACCTGGGTTTGGTAACAACTCCACTTTAATACAACAGATCTCTGTATTTGTTTGTTTGATAAGGTCGCACAGGCCGAAACCTTGGTTACACTTTGCGGAAGCTAATTCCGGACAAATACATTAGAGGTCCACCTCACCTCTTATTTCTTTACCTCGTCTCCATTATGGAGTCGCTTAACCCTGAAACCCACCGCCGCACGCTCCAACTGCTACTCAATAATACTCGGAGACTTATGTTTCGGGAAGCTGATGCGCACCATAGACACCGCATTTATCAACAATGCAACGCCCAACACGTCGTGCCCGCAGATCTTCTCAGTACCATAAAAACAGATCTACGCCGCACTGTAATAGCGTGCTCAACTTTGAAAATGACATATTGTCGGGCCTCGACGAGCTTGCTCTCCAAACCACTCGGCGCTGGACACAACTCCTGCAAACACAATAATGGAAGCGTATATCCGACCTAGAAGTCGAGATATCTGAGTACCTAAACAACCCACTTTATCCCAATATCAGCGAGCAGGACCAACCCACCTTTCTTGAGCTCTTTCAAACGACTATCAAGCGCTTCTCCAGCGCTGACCTCAGCAAATATCGGCTATCCAATGCTCAGCGTTTTAAGGATATCATGGCCACAGCTATACCGGCCCTCAACCCAGGCACTACCACAACGGCTGCTGCCATTGCACCCACCCTAACCACACATGAGGGTATAATCCACTCGCCGAATGGACACTCCACTGACAAAGTCGGGACACGCCTCCCGAAGCGCCCTCACGGGCCAACGTCACTTACAGGCACCAACCAAACCTTAGCTGATTCACTTTCGAATGCACCCAAGCATCGCAAATTGGGAATGACTAAAATTCTCCCCCGATTGCCATACCTCGGGTCAATACACATCCAACCTCGGCGACCCCTCCCAAGAGTATCCCCCCTGTCATCCACGGGGCGGAGCTTAGCACCACTGTACGCAGGACCACTACAGAAGAGGCGGTCTCCACATCCCGCGTACCTCTGGATACTACTACTGCTACCGTACTTCGTACACTTATGACCCCTTAGATTAAACATATTTTTATTTGCCATTCAACAATGCAAATCAGGATTGGAGGACAAGTGCTGACCACTTAGAAAACCCTCCGCTCCTGTACAAAGACTAATAGATTACAAAAGGCAGAACAAAATATAACAATATGTAAACATTATACACAAAAGAAGTTAACTCAAAAGAGAGAGAGAGAAATAAAGAAAGAGAGAATAGAGAGAGAGAGAGAGAGAGAGAGACGGGTAAAAGCAGATTCAAATCAAAGAAGACAAACAAAAAAAAAAACAACAGTATACAAGGGAAATTCCAGTGATGATGACCCCCTCCCCCCCCCCCCCCCCCCCACAATTTATTCAATTCTAAATTTAGTTTAATGCCGCTAAGGAACGTTCACAGAACATTTTTGAGACAGTTAATCTTTGCGTGCTCATTCCTCGTCCGTACTGACCTGACATCCACCGTTTTGTCCTAACACAGATTGATTGTCAGGTCCCACTGCGAGAGGACACGCACGGTGGAAGTTAGATCACCTGTGTAACCTTGGGACACTCAGACTTGCTGAGAGGCGGAGCTAATTCAGCAACTGTACATCAAATCTATGCGAGTCACGAATAAATTTTTGAACAGATAAGAAAACTGATACATTGCTGCTTTCGGGTAATGACGGGTTTCCATATAAAATTAAATCCAATGAATTCCAGTTGGGCGTAAGTTTCGACAAATCATCTATGAGGATACAGCGAATATCAGAATTTAAAGAACACAGGAAGAAATAATGTTCTGCATCCTCAACGCCATCGTTACATAAGCAAAATGGAGAATCTGAGATGTAGTTGCGGAATTTGTCACCATTAAGGCCACTACATCCAGTTCGTAATTTTGAGTGAATAATATTGTATTTCCTTATACCGGTTGAAAAATATGTTGGAGGCTTACACAAGGGTGGTGAGATGGACTTTTTGAATTCCCCAAGTGACCGACTGTTTCGAACAACCTCCGGTAGGGTATTCCACACTTCAATACACGAAGGGAAAAATGATCGTTTGAAGAGTTCCGTTCGACAGAAATAAGGGACAAAATTAGATGCGTTTCGTAAATTGTATTGGGATATGTCGGCGACACGAGATGGTAAAAGTTCGTGGAGGAAGTTCGGAGCATTCCCAGTGATGATTTTGTAAAAGTTACACATTTTGTGAACATGGCGCCTGTTTTCCAGACTAGTCCAACCAACTTCCAACAAAAGTCGATCCCGTGGGACAGATCTAGTCAACCCGCTCACTATTCGGGCTGCCTCGTAGTGAATATCTTCAATACGATTTAATTGATACTGAGGAGCACCGCTCCACACAGAACTACCATATTCCAAAATCGGTAATATGAATGCATGATATATTTTTTCAAGAATTTTTCTGTTAAAAGTATACTTCAATTTTCTAAGTTGGGACAATCTCGAGCAAGTCTTTTTACAAATGTTATCAATGTGATCTGACCAAGACAGGTTTGATTCTAAGGTCAAACCCAAATGTTTGTGAGAATTAAAAAAATCAATTGTTTCGCCATTAAACAGAATATTTAATGACGAGATATTTTTCTTAAGTGTGAATAGGATTGCTTTCGTCTTTTTTGCATTAAACGAAACAAGCCATGTATTAGCCCATTCGTTTACTTTTATGAGTTCCTCGTTTATGACCCCTTGTAGTCGCCAACTACCATGGTCACAGGTCACTATACCAGAGAGATTGTGGCCCCTGCCCCCGTCTATAGACAACGGGTCCGACAACAATGCGGATGAAACCATCGATACTGTCACGACATGAAACTGGTATTTACCAACACTGGGTCAGCTCTACCCAGTCCACTATCGACCACTAAGCTCATCGACGTACCCACCTGCGTCGACCGTACGGACCGTTCCTGTCCCTTTGGGTTTGACTCCGACGCTTCCTTGTCAGGGCTCAACCCCTGTTCCACTCTTGGAACCCACGGTTGCCTCACCAACACGACATCTAAGGGCCTAGAGTCCTCCCATGTCTCTCCTGACAACTCTGAAACTTTGTCCATTTCTGTGGAGCCCAACGCTTCGGACAACGCCACTTCAAGCAATCCTGGCAATAATGGTTTGACTACTGCCTTCACCGCGTTTGCCAACAAATGCACTAGGGCGGGCATACTACGCAACCTGACCAGGATAATTGACAACAAACAAACCTGACTAGGCCGGTCTACCCCCACTAGTGAAGCTCATTCCACCATAACTCGCTGCTTCTCTCAGAGCCGTCGGGAGACTGGCCTACGAGCCTAACTACATGTCAAACGCACCCGGAGATGAGACACACACAGCGTCAAATGAAACGACAATCTCTCAGAGCCGCATTGGCTGACAAGGCTAGCATACCTATTACCAACCTGTCAACTTACGCCCTAAGTACACATGAGAAAATTGTACTTGGTAGGCGACTAAAATTTATACCAACGCCTCCTAAACCTACCATGTCTTTCCTCACTGAGGATATCCAGTTGCTTCATAATCGAATGCGACTTCGTATCATACATGCTGACCAACAGCAGCGGTTCATTAACCCCGCACTGTCATGCACGGCAACGGACATGCCCCAACGTGGACCAACCACGTACCAACTTATACCACCCACCGACAGTGGTCAGATTCACTATACTATTTAAGACGCCCCTAGTGGCGCTTTGCTGCCTAGCGAGATGGGCCTTCCGTGCCCCTCTTACCTCTCAACAGTCAGGTGCTCTACATAAAGCTTGCGGGCGAATCTAGTGGCTTGCTGTCCCTTTCTTATCATATCTCTGGACTTTTTGGTCCCTATCGGCAGCTAGCTTGAAAAGTGGAGGACTTCGTGCATTCTGTGCACGTCGTCTTGTTCCCAACGAGGGATACCCCTATTGCTTCCACTACATGCATGTCCACTTCTGCGCACACGTTGTCCTGTTCTTTTATACCGGGACTTACCTTGCGTCTGACTATCACGTACGGCCGTTACGTGACAACTTTACTGCTGTCGTGCCTAATACTCGATACGTCTTCATAGCGATAACCATAGTGGGCACTTTGTCCCTTCCAACTACTTACTATACTATCTAGCCTCTCCGCACTCAGACCTGACTTCGTGAACACCTAGTTGCTTGTTTTGTACCTTGACTCCCATTCGAGTGCTTACGATCTTACACCTCACAACACTACCGGGATCGACCCTCCCTGGCGTCGACTGTACCACCGATGTACCATCCATACCCTTATATGTTTATACCCTATAACGGGAGAGTACTGTATAAACGACCCTCCTCCCCTGTGGGGGGGGGGGGGATGGTACGTTATAATGCCGCTCACTTCAGCGCCCTACCACATATACAGGATATTTGGGAAGCCTCCCACCCACCTACATTTACTCCACAGCGACAATTTAATAGCTCACTGCTTTCATCACCATTCCACCCATAGAGCTCACAAAAATATTTGTCGCTGTGTTTGATCCTTTTAATCCTATCCTGGATTCTCCTCTCATGTCTACGACATGCTTATCCAAACACTTCACTTCCACCTTATTCTGTACAACCTGTACCGGGTATTCTACAATTATCTTACCAAGACAAAACAATCAACTTACAAACACACCTTCTGTTTCAGCCAATCGCTGTGATGTGTATTCGTTCTACTAACCAATCGCATCGCTTCCTCATGTCACGTTCTTACCTGCACGAAGTCTTGCACCAGTCCGACAATCATTTCCAATTTGACTGTGATCGACTTCACTTCGTTAACTGGCAGCCATTTTGAAATAGTGTTTTCATAACAATATTGAGCTTGTGATTTACCAACTTGTGATCTTTACACAGTGTTTATACCACCGCACCCTGCGACACCACTGTTTTTACACACTTTCCGTTTCATGTACAGGTAGTTATTCCGGCCCCACATTTTGCTTTCGTTTATTTTCGCTTTTATTCATTATTCATATAGTTTTTTTTTATTATTTTTACGCGATCGTGTTGCTGCCGGCCCGGCTAGTGCGACTCGCTCCAGTGTCACCCGAACATTGATACACGTTCTTTTTCCACCTCCCTGGTGAAGTATTTTCTGGTGACCCACACCCACTTTCACATCGACCCACGACTCTCCAAGTACACCCCCCGAAAGCATTTTCGAGCTTACCTTCCCAGCTCTTAGCGCTCGGACTGGTACCAACCACAATCACATATTCCACCCCCCGGGTGAAATACACACTGGTGACACACACCTGTTTTTATATCGACCATCAACGTACCGAGGTACCATTTCCAGCTATTGGCGCTCGGATTGATACAAAACAATCATCACAATTTAGCTTTAACACTCTCAGCCCAGCTGTCCACCAAGGCTACAGCTCTCCATTGCGTTCTCACGGCTTTCACTCAACCATAACACAACACTATAAAGTCGTGACCATTCCCGACTCTCACACTCGCGGCTGTCTAACCTAAGTCGCTACCACGGGTAATCCTGACCAACATTTCAATACTTCGGATTAACGCATAGACTTCCACCTGCCTGGGTTTGGTAACAACTCCACTTTAATACAACAGATCTCTGTATTTGTTTGTTTGATAAGGTCGCACAGGCCGAAACCTTGGTTACACTTTGCGGAAGCTAATTCCGGACAAATACATTAGAGGTCCACCTCACCTCTTATTTCTTTACCTCGTCTCCATTATGGAGTCGCTTTACCCTGAAACCCACCGCACGCTCCAACTTCTACTCAATAATACTCGGAGACTTATGTTTCGGGAAGCTGATGCGCACCATAGACACCGCATTTATCAACAATGCAACGCACAACACGTCGTGCCCGCAGATCTTCTCAGTACCATAAAAACAGATCTACGCCGCACTGTAATAGCGTGCTCAAATTTGAGAATGACATATTGTCGGGCCTCGACGAGCTTGCTCTCCAAACCACCCAGCGCTTGACACAACTCCTGCAAACACAATGCTGGAAGCGTATATCCGACCTAGAAGTCGTGATATCTGAGTACCTAAACAACCCACTTCCTCCCAATATCAGCGAGCAGGACCAACCCACCTTTCTTGAGCTCTTTCAGACGACTATCAAGCGCTTCTCCAGCGCTGACCTCAGCAAATATCGGCTATCCAATGCTCAGCGTTTTAAGGATATCATGGCCACAGCTATACCGGCCCTCAACCCAGGCACTACCACAACGGCTGCTGCCATTGCACCCAACCTAACCACACATGAGGGTATAATCCACTCGCCGAATGGACACTCCACTGACAAAGTCGGGACACGCCTCCCGAAGCTCCCTTACGGGCCAACGTCACTTACAGGCACCAACCAAACCTTAGCGGGTTCACTTTCGAACGCACCCAAGCATCGCAAATTGGGAATGACAAAAATTCTCCCCCCGATTGCCATACCTCGGGTCAGTACACATCCAACCTCTACGACCCCTCCCAAGGGTATCCCCCCTGTCATCCACGGGGCGGAGCTTAGCACCACAGTACGCAGGGCCACTACAGAAGAGGCGGTCTCCACATCCCGCGTACCTCTGGATACTACTACTGCTACCGTACTTAGTATACTTATGACCACTTGTAGTAGCCAACTACCATGGTCACAGGTCACTATACCAGAGAGATTGTGGCCCCTCTCCCCGTGTATAGACAACGGGTCCGACAACAATGCTGATGAAACCATCGATACTGTCACTGACATGAAACTGGTATTTACCAACACTGGGTCAGCTCTACCCTGTCCACTATCGACCGCTAAGCTCATCGACGTACCCACCTGCGTCGACCGTAGGGACCGTTCCTGTCCCCTTGGGTTTGACTCCGACGCTTCCTTGTCAGGGCTCGACGCCTGTTCCACTCTTGGAACCCACGGTTGCCTCACCGACACGTCATCTGAGGGCCTAGAGTCCTCCCATGTCTCTCCTGACAACTCTCAAACTTTATCCATTTCTGTGGAGCCCAACTCTTCGGACACCGCCACTTCAAGCAATCCTGGCAATAATGGTTTGACTACTGCCTTAACCGCGTTTGCCAACAAATGCAATAGGGCGGGCATACTACGCAACCTGACCAGGATAATTGACAACAAACAAACCTGACTAGGCCGGTCTACCCCCACTAGTGAAGCTGATTCCACCATAACTCGCTGCTCATCTCAGAGCCGTCGGGCGACTGGCTCACGAGCCTATCTACATGTCAAACGCACCCGGAGATGACACACACACAGCGTCAAATGAAACGACAATCTCTCAGAGCCGCATTGGCTGACAAGGCTAGCATACCTATTACCAACCTGTCAACTTACGCCCTAAGTACACATGAGAAAATTGTCCTTGGTAAGGGACTAAAATTTATACCAACGCCTCCTAAACCTACCATGTCTTTCCTCACTGAGGATATCCAGTTGCTGCATAATCGAATGCGACTTCGTATCATACATGCTGACCAACAGCAGCGGTTCATTAACCCTGCACTGTCATGAACGGCAACGGACATGCCCCAACGTGGACCAACCACGAACTGACTTATACCACCCACCGACAGTGGTCAGATTCACTATACTATTTAAGACGCCCCTAGTGGCGCTTTGCTGCCTAGCGAGATGGGCCTCCCGTGCCCCTCTTACCTCTCAACAGTCAGGTGCTCTACATAAAGCTTGCGGGCGAATCTAGTGGCTTGCAGTCCCTTTCTTATCATATCTCTGGACTTTTTGGTCCCTATCGGCAGCTAGCATGAAAATAGGAGGACTTCGTGCATTCTGTGCACGTCGTCTTGTTCCCAACGATGGTTACCCCTATTGCTTCCACTACATGCATGTCCACTTCTGCACACACGTTGTCCTGGTCTTTTATACCGGGACTTACCCTGCGTCTGACTATCACGTACGGCCGCTACGTGACGACTTTACAGCTGTCGTGCCTAATAATCGATACGTCTTCATTATAATAAGCATAGTGGGCATTTTGTCCCTTCCAACTAGGCCTCCACCAAGGAAGGTCCACGCCCTTGCACTTCGCAGGGTGGTGTTTACCCTATTCTGAGCCCCGGACAGTCAGCCCTTAAGGGCTGCCCTGTTATCCGTATATGGTTCCACATATTAATATCCTCCACCAGTGTCTCTTATGAAGGAGTATTTTTGGGCATCCTGCCTATATAAACATAGAACTCCACCTATGGACCATACGTACAATAACCCCCCCCCCCCCCACCCCCCTGTCCAGGGGGGCCGAACTGTCATGCACGGCAACGGACATGCCCCTACGTGGACCAATCACGTACTAACTTATACCACCCACCGACCGTGGTCAGATTCACTATACTATTTAAGACGCCCCTAGTGGCGCTTTGCTGCCTAGCGAGATGGGCCTCCCGTGCCCCTCTTACCTCTCAACAGTCAGGTGCTCTACATAAAGCTTGCGGGCGAACCTAGTGGCTTGCTGTCCCTTTCTTATCATATCTCTGGACTTTTGGGTCCCTATCGGCAGCTAGCTTGAAAAGTGGCGGACTTCGTGCATTCTGTGCACGTCGTCTTGTTCCCAACGAGGATTACCCCTATTGCTTCCACTACATGCATGTCCACTTCTGCGCACACGTTGTCCTGTTCTTTTATACCGGGACCTACCTTGCGTCTGACTATCACGTACGGTCGTTACGTGACAACTTTACTGCTGTCGTGCCTAATACTCGATACGTCTTCATAGCGATAACCATAGTGGGCACTTTGTCCCTTCCAACTACTTACTATACTATCTAGCCTCTCCGCACTCAGACCAGACTGCGTGAACACCTAGTTGCTTGTTTTGTACCTTGACTCCCATTCGAGTGCTTACGATCTTACACCTCACAACACTACCGGGATCGACCCTCCCTGGCGTCGACTGTACCACCGATGTACCATCCATAGCCTTATATGTTTATAACCTATAACGGGAGAGTACTGTATAAACGACCCTCCTCCCCTCCCCGGGGGGAGGATGGTACGTTATAATGTCGCTCACTTAAGCGCGCTACCACATATACAGGATATTTGGGAATCCTCCCACCCACCTACATTTACTCCACAGCGACAATTTAATAGCTCACTGCTTTCATCACCATTCCACCCATAGAGATCACAAAAATATTTTTCGCTGTGTTTGATCCTTTTAATCACATCCTGGACTCTCCTCTCATGTCTACGACATGCTTATCCAAACACTTCACTTTCACCTTATTCTGTACAACCTGTACCCGTTATTCGACAATTGTCTTACCAAGACAAAACAATCGACTTACAAACACATCTGCTGTTTCAGCCAATCGCTGTGATGTGTATTCGTTCTACTAACCAATCACATCGCTTCCTCATGTCACGTGCTTACCTGCACGAAGTCTTGCACCAGTCCGACAATCATTTCCAATTTGACTGTGATCGACTTCACTTCGTTAACTGGCAGCCATTTTGAAATAGTGTTTTCATAACAATATTGAGCTTGTGATTTACCAACTTGTGATCTTTACACATTGTTTATACCACCGCACCCTGCGGCACCACTGTTTTTACACACCTTCCCTTTCATGTACGGGTAGTTATTCCGGACCCACATTTTGCTTTCGTTTATTTTCGCTTTTATTCATTATTCTTATAGATTTTGTATTATTTTTACTCCATCGTGTTTCTGCCGGCCCGGCTAGTGCGACTCGCACCAGTGTCACCCGGACATTGATACACGTTCTTTTTCCACCTCCCTGGTGAAGTATTTTCTGGTGACCCACACCCACTTTCACATCGACCCACGACTCTCCAAGTACACCCTCCCGAAAGCATTTTCGAACTTACCTCCCCAGCTCTTAGCGCTCGGACTGGTACCAACCACCATCACATATTCCACCCCCCGGGTGAAATACACACTGGTGACACACACCTGTTTTTATATCGACCAACAACCTACCGAGCTACCATTTCCAGCTCTTGGCGCTCAGATTGATACAAAACAATCATCACAGTTTAGCTTTAACACTCTCAGCCCAGCTGTCCACCAAGGCTACAGCTCTCCATTGCGTTCTCACGGCTTTCACTCAACCATAACACAACACTATAAAGTCGTGACCATTCCCGACTCTCACACTCGCGGCTGCCTAACCTAAGTCGCTACCACGGGTAATCCTTACCAACATTTCAATACTTCGGATTAACGCATAGACTTCCACCTACCTGGGTTTGGTAACAACTCCACTTTAATACAACAAATCTCTGTATTTGTTTGTTTCATAAGGTCGCACAGGCCGAAACCTTGGTTACACTTTGCGGAAGCTAATTCCGGACAATTACATTAGAGGTCCACCTCACCTCTTATTTCTTAACCTCGTCTCCATTATGGAGTCGCTTAACCCTGAAACCCACCGCACGCTCCAACTTCTACTCAATAATACTCGGAGACTTATGTTTCGGGAAGCTGATGTGCACCATAGACACCGCATTTATCAACAATGCAACGCACAACACGTCGTGCCCGCAGATCTTATCAGTACCATAAAAACAGATCTACGCCGCACTGTAATAGCGTGCTCAAATTTGAGAATGACATATTGTCGGGCCTCGACGAGCTTGCTCTCCAAACCACTCAGCGCTTGACACAACTCCTGCAAACACAATACTGGAAGCGTATATCCGACCTAGAAGTCGAGATATCTGAGTACCTAAACAACCCACTTCCTCCCAATATCAGCGAGCAGGACCAACCCACCTTTCTTGAGCTCTTTCAGACGACTATCAAGCGCTTCTCCAGCGCTGACCTCAGCAAATATCGGCTATCCAATGCTCAGCGTTTTAAGGATATCATGGCCACAGCTATACCGGCCCTCAACCCGGGCACTACCACAACGGCTGCTGCCATTGCACCCACCCTAACCACAAATGAGGGTATAATCCACTCGCCGAATGGACACTCCACTGACAAAGTCGGGACACGCCTCCCGAAGCGCCCTCACGGGCCAACGTCACTTACAGGCACCAACCAAACCTTAGCGGGTTCACTTTCGAACGCACCCAAGCATCGCAAATTGGGAATGACAAAAATTCTCCCCCCGATTGCCATACCTCGGGTCAATACACATCCAACCTCTACGACCCCTCCCAAGGGTATCCCCCCCCCCCTGTCATCCACGGGGCGGAGCTTAGCACCACAGTACGCAGGGCCACTACAGAAGAGGCGGTCTCCACATCCCGCGTACCTCTGGATACTACTACTGCTACCGTACTTAGTACACTTATGACCCCTTGTAGTAGCCAACTACCATGGTCACAGGTCACTATACCAGAGAGATTGTGGCCCCTCTCCCCGTCTATAGACAACGGGTCCGACAACAATGCGGATGAAACCATCGATACTGTCACTGACATGAAACTGGTATTTACCAACACTGGGTCAGCTCTACCCTGTCCACTATCGACCGCTAAGCTCATCGACGTACCCACCTGCGTCGACCGTAGGGACCGTTCCTGTCCCCTTGGGTTTGACTCCTACGCTTCCTTGTCAGGGCTCGACCCCTGTTCCACTCTTGGAACCCATGGTTGCCTCACCGACACGTCATCTGAGGGCCTAGAGTCCTCCCATCTCTCTCCTGACAACTCTCAACCTCTGTCCATTTCTGTGGAGCCCAACGCTTCGGACACCGCCACTTCAAGCAATCCTGGCAATAATGGTTTGACTACTGCCTTAACCGCGTTTGCCAACAAATGCACTAGGGCGGGCATACTACGCAACCTGACCAGGATAATTGACAACAAACAAACCTGACTAGGCCGGTCTACCCCCACTAGTGAAGCCCTTCCACCATAACTCGCTGCTCATCTCAGAGCCGTCGGGCGACTGGCTCACGAGCCTATCTACATGTCAAACGCACCCGGTGATGAGACACACACAGCGTCAAATGAAACGACAATCTCTCAGAGCCGCATTGGTTGACAAGGCTAGCATACCTATTACCAATCTGTCAACTTATGCCCTAAGTACACATGAGAAAATTGTACTTGGTAAGGGACTAAAATTTATACCAACGCCTCCTAAACCTACCATGTCTTTCCTCACTGAGGATATCCAGTTGCTGCATAATCGAATGCGACTTCGCATCATACATGCTGACCAACAGCAGCGGTTCATTAACCCTGCACTGTCATGAACGGCAACGGACATGCCCCAACGTGGACCAACCACGTACTGACTTATACCACACACCGACAGTGGTCAGATTCACTATACTATTTAAGACGCCCCTAGTGGCGCTTTGCTGCCTAGCGAGATGGGCCTCCCGGCCCCTCTTACCTCTCAACAGTCAGGTGCTCTACATAAAGCTTGCGGGCGAACCTAGTGGCTTGCTGTCCCTTTCTTATCATATCTCTGGACTTTTGGGTCCCTATCGGCAGCTAGCTTGATAAGTAGCGGACTTCGTGCATTCTGTGCACGTCGTCTTGTTCCCAACGAGGGTTTCCCCTATTGCTTCCACTACATGCATGTCCACTTCTGCGCACACGTTGTCCTGTTCTTTTATACCGGGACTTACCCTGCGTCTATCACGTACTGCCGCTACGTGACGACTTTACTGCTGTCGTGCCTTATACTCGATACGTCTTCATTATAATAACCATAGTTGGCATTTTATCCCTTCCAACTAGGCCTCCACCCAGGAAGGTCCACGCCCTTGCACTTCGCAGGGTGGTGTTTACCCTATTCTGAGCCCCGGACAATCAGCCCTTAAGGGCTGCCCTGTTATCCGTATATGGTTCCACATATAAATATCCACCACCAGTGTCTCTTATGAAGGAGTATTCTTGGGCATCCTGCCTATATAAACATAGAACTCTACCTATGGACCATTCCTACAATAACCCCCCCCCCCCTGTCCAGGGGGGCGCACTGTCATGCACGGCAACGGACATGCCCCTACGTGGACCAACCACGTACTAACTTATACCACCCACCGACCGTGGTCAGATTCACTATACTATTTAAGACGCCCCTAGTGGCGCTTTGCTGCCAAGCGAGATGGGCCTCCCGTGCCCCTCTTACCTCTCAACAGGCAGGTGCTCTACATAAAGCTTGCGGGCGAACCTAGTGGCTTGCTGTCCCTTTCTTTTCAATTAAAAAATTACAGAAATCTAGAACTCATAGCCAAATATTCTTCCCGCGGGAACCCCGGGAAGTGAAGCCGTGCCTTACTGGTAAAATAGGACCCAGTCACCAATGCTTTGGAGGTGCAAACCCTCTCTAAAATGGGCAACATGGCTTATTAAACGCCTGGTCTTGAGTTGATACTCATGTTGTGGTCATGATTAGCCATTGTGCAAAAATATTTGACCTAAAACACCAATAAATAAACAAATAAATAAATAAATATATAAATAAATAAATAAATAAATAAATAATAATCCAAATATTCATACTCCAAAAAACGCACACAATAAATAAACTTAAGATGCGATACAATCAGTTCTCTGCTAATTGATTAACCCATTTTATATCTTCTGTCGATCGAGTCGCCTCGACCCTTTGCCTAATATACTACTCAAAGTTTGTTAAGCACCAAGTACATCCAACTACCTGTTTTACGTTTTCGTTAAATTATTGTAATGGGAAGTGTATACGTTTTTTATTTAATTATATCTTTAATGATTTAAGTACAGAAATTAAGATTTTATTTGTGTTTGGCGTTATTTTTTAGCTTTTGAATACGATAACCATGGAAAATGTATATTTTTGGTAAAAGAGGAAATTTTTCAAAATGCCAAAAAGTTGACGGAGCGAACTGGTATGACTTCAATATGGAGTATGAGACCCATTACTGTTAATTACAGCTTGACAACGCCTTCTCTTGCCCCCAATCAGGTTCCTGGTGGTCCTTTGTGGGATGTTGTTCCATTCTTGGACCAGCATGGCACCAAGCTCCTGGACACGTCTTGGCTGGACTGGACGGGCTGAAATTGCAAGCTGCAACTCATTCCAGATATGTTCGATTGGACTGGGGTCAGAGGATCTTGCTGGCCAGTCCATACGCTCAATCTCCTTCCTCTGTCGGTACTCCCCGACAGCATGGGCAACATGAGGACGGGCATTGTCGCCCATCAGAATGAATCTATCACCCACTGCACGGGCATACAATCTGACGTGGACATCCAGGATCTCATCAATATACCATTTTGCAGTCAATGTACCACGTTCAAGGGCACAGAACTTTGCACGTCTATTCCAGCTGATGCCGCCTCAGACCATGATTGACCCTCCACCATAGTGGTCATGCTCAGCAATGTTGGCTGCATGGAATCGCTCTCCTGGTCTTCTCCGTACCCTAGAACGCCTATATGTGTGGTCTAGGCAGTACCTTGACTCATCTGTAAAACGGACAGGTTGCCAATCTTCTCTGGTCCATCCAACGTGGCCCATGGCCCATTCATATCGTGCATGGCGGTGGTTCTGGGATAGCGGAAAGAGAATACGTGGGTCTTCTCGATTGGCGACCACCTTCGTGCAACCTTACCCGGATAGTCTGCGTCGCAACATTTACCCCGGATGCATTCTGAAGGTCACTGCGAAGCTGGGTTGCTGTGTCAAAGCGGTTTCTACGGGCCTGAATCGTCAAAACCGGTCTTCAACTGCAGATGTTGCCCTGACTCTGCCTTCACCATTTCGTCTTACTGGTGTGCCATACTGCTGAAATCTTGCCCAGGCTCTGCTGATCACCGTATGGTGCACATCAAGGGCTTCACCCACCTGGCGATACGTAGCCCCTTGCCCCACCATCCCTACAGCCCGCCACATCTCTGCTTCAGACAAATGTCTTCTTACATTTGCATTTGCCATATTCCATTATTAAATCACAAGGGTTTGTGTTGAAATGAAGATTGAATACACTACACATGTCATGTACATGTAGACAGTACACGAAAACATCATGAAAATCAAGGGGTACATGATTTCCACGACAGTCACGAAAGGTCTGCCTGGCAAGAGAGCTAATCTAAACACCAAATACATTCCTCAATCATATCCACCAAAAATATCGCAAATATGTCACAAGCAAATTTCACAATGATGTGTCAAATATTTGGTGCTTAGCTAACTTTGAGTAGTATATAACGTTTCTGAAAATACAATGACGTCTGCTCAAAACTGGGGGGTGGGGGGGGTGGGGGGGGGCACATGTTTTGGGGCGAGGAGGATTGAAAGGAATCATGAAACTGTAGATTGGTTTGCACATAGTTTTTACGTTGGGCAAAGGATGAAGACATCTCCCGTAAATTTAGGCCAGTTCTTTTCGATTAAACATTAAGATGAAAAGTAAATGTGTGTAATTCACTAGTTGATGTATAGAATGGCTTGGTCGGTGTATTTTTCGTCGTGTTGACTGATTGAGCGCTAAATTATTTTGGTGGTCTGAACTTGGTGTTTAAAATTTGTTTTATGAAAAAATATTGGAGAGTTCCCACAGGCACTCAGCAGTAACTTATAATAAAACAAATTTATATAAACAAAATAGTATTTACGTTTGACGGACTATGAAACATAAGGAAGAAAAATTCTGGCTTTTGCTCCGGTACTCTCTTGTTTTCGTGAGAGCCCTGATATTAGCTTCTAGTACTCAATCAGTCAAATGAGGTCTCCCTCCACAAAAAATCAGATACCCAATTGACAGCAATCGTAACAGACACCGTTACACGGTCGCAACCCAACCATTCCTACATTTTTTTGCGAAATTGAGCGGTTGCTACAACGGAGTTTATACACAACGACAGTCATGCACCGACGTAATCATATATTTGTACATGTATGTTCATATGGTATGTATTTAGGACCCTAAATCGCTAGCAAAACTGCTGGTGCTCTGGAAAGTGAAATCTTATGTTAGCCATTCGCGTTTTAGGTGGCGCCCTGATGATCGCCATCTGTGTTCGATACTTCTATTCAAGCCGATACACTGAGGTGATTAAATGTTCCAGTCAGAGAACAACCATTTGTCGAAACAATTTATGCGAAAAGTGAAAAGCGTATGTCACATTGAAAATAAAAGCATAAATTATACACGTTACACGCTCTGCAATTAATAAGTAAGTTGCACACGACGCTTATCTGCAGGTGTTGAGCGTACATCATGTGATAGTTGACTGTATGGAAGAAAATCACTCGATATAGCAAGAGTTCACTAAATATTAAAATTGTCAGTTCTGTCGAATATCTTTCAAACACAAAACAGTTAGGCCTAAACAACTTAAAACTATGTTTCTCAGGCCTTCCACGTGGTCTTTTTGGCTGCCGCATGCTCCCTTTTATAACCAATGCAAACTTTAAAAAAATAATTAAATGGTTTTTGTCTGATATTTTACCCAAGTTTAAAAAAAATGAAAATGATAAATTTGTCACTTGAGTGCAACAAGGCTTTGCAATACTTTAGTATGCCAACCGTTCTTGCACTCAAGGGGCGAAATACACCACCACCTATGCTAATCTGAAGATTGGGAGGCCAAAAACATGAAATAAACTAAGCAGAAATAATTGAAACCAATGTCTCAAATGCATTTTTTACCGCTGTGCAAATACCACCAGATCTAGTGGTTGAAAGTGCCTTACGGCTTTTTAATGGAAATACGTGAAAACCCTCAATTTGTACTATCTCAATATCGTCAGTCTTAGATTCGTGGAAACACAGAAGGTCGAAATCTGTGATATAGTCCACAAATTCGGGGTCGTTTAGTTTTGATGTGAGGCCACAAACATTTAACGACAAGACTTTGAATTTGGGACTCGCTTACTCATCTCCTCCCCTTCCTACATCCATATGTGTATGTTTTTCTTGAGTTTGATTCACTTAATACGATAGTGGTATGGAGGGGAAATACACTCCATTATTTAATAAAAATTCTATATCTCACAAGTTTGGAGTTTTCCACTTTTTCTTTTGCATTTTTCAAAGTTGGGATTATTATAATCCCTGGTGGGTACGGGTGAGGGATGGGAAAATCTCACCCGAGAGCAAGATAACTGGGCCAGACACGAGGCTTGCCGAGTGTCTGGACCAAATATCTTGTCCCGAGGGTGAGATTTTCCCATCCCACACCCGTACCCATCAGGGATTATTTTTCTCCCCACCATACAGCGGTAACGTTAGCCAGAGGTAATCGGCGGTCACGTGCTGATATAATCAACTCATATGGCATTCGTTGTTTTAAAAAACTAATGACACCATCGGAAAGAGCATGCAAAAGTTACGAAAATACCAAAGGTATACGCCACAAAATCAATTAGGAACGGTAGCATCTTGAGGTTTAAAGAGTTTTAGAGCATCAAACTTTGATCACACGGCATTCCGATGACGTCAATATGAATTAGTGGGTAGCAAGAAACTGATACGATATGCATAACGTCATAATAACGTTATAAATGTATAACGTCACGTGGGTGGGGTGGGATACATCTGTCTCTCCCTGCTATCTCACCCTGGACAGACGTATGTTACACATGCAGTGGAGGGAGAAAAATAGTTTTTTTTTTTTCTGAAGTACGCTACATGTTCTGTGAAATGTTCACTTACATAACTGGACGAGGGTTTCAAAATATAGAATCGATTACGACCACACTCTCGGTATTTGTTAAAAGTAAACTTTGCCACAAAGTCTTTTGGGGATTTATTTTACTCAATCTATTTATTTATATTTCTTTATTGGTGTTTAAGGTCATATACTTATGCACAATGACTAATCATGACCGTGACAGTTTTACGGGTGGAGGAAGCCGAAGTACCCGGAGAGAACCACCGAGCAACGACGAGCAGCTACCAGCTCCCTAACATCGTAACTCCGCACTGCAGCACAGGCAGGGTTAGATTGGTTGAAGACATGCGTACCATCGACGTGCAGTACGCCTTAGTACACGGCGTCATCGTGCCCCCATGTGGACAATCGGGGTTAAGTTCCTTGCCCAAGGACACAAGGCGGAAGTCCGTTACTCTATCTATGAACCCTTTCAAAAGGCTGTCCGATTAATTTTCATTCTGTTCTTCAGAAAATCTTCTCATACCTCTTCTGAGGAATTTCTGTCTTTTTCAATTTCTCAAATTCCCGAGAATAATAAGTTGTCGCGAATGGATTGCATCTGGATAACTGTAACGGATTCTCTTAATTCAGCAGTGTTCTCCTGTACAGCCGATAGACTGACTCTAACAAGCACGAGAGGTGTCCCACTGCAAAGTGTTTACGGATTTGTACGTCAATTACGTAGTTTTTCAGTGCACGTGAGTACTGCTCGAGTGACTGAACCCTTTCCCCCAGGTTTTCTTCACTGCTTCCTATAGTGTTCAGCTTCGTATTTATCAGTTTCACATCTGACATTAATTCATCCATGATAGTTAACCTCTCAGTAATAATTTCTAACATTCTGAAAAGTATATTAAACTCTTGTTCATAACCCACTGTCGCTGTAGTTTGTTTTCTGTTCGCACTATTGACTTTATTATTGACCAGTTCAGTTTTCACCGGTCGTGACATGTCTGACATTTCTGATTCCAACATTTCAAAAACAGTCGACCCCCTTCTACGAATTGTAGGGCTGGTGCCCCAACCCCTCGCCCCTGCTACGAACTGTAGGGCTTGCGAAGGGCAAGTGAGAATATTCATCTTCGACATGTCGGATATCAGAATCTTCATTCAAGCTACATACATTATCAACTATCCTAACACTGTTAGCAATAGTTGACAAGTTGGATCATGCTGCATACATTACCAGCTATCCTCACACTGTTAGTAATAGGTGACACGTCGGATATCAGATTCTTCATTCAAGCTACATACATTATTAACTATCCTCGCACTGTTAGTAATAGTTGACATGTCGGATATCAGAATCTCCATTCAAACTACATACATTATCAACTATCCTCACACTGTTAGCAATAGTTGACACGTCGGATATCAGAATCTTCATTCAGGCTACATACATTACCAACTATCCTCTAACTGTTAGCAATAGTTGAAGGCAAATCGGATATCAGATTCTTCATTGAAGCTACATACATTACCAACTATCCTCACGCTGTTAGCAATAGTTGACATGTCGGATATCAGAATCTTCATTGAAGCTACATACATTACCAACTATCCTCTAACTGTTAGCAATAGTTGAAGGCAACTCGGATATCAGAATCTTCATTCAAGCTACATACATTACCAACTATTCTCTAACTGTTAGCATTAGTTGACATGTAGGATATCAGAATCTTCATTCAAGCTACATACATTACCAACAATTCTCCACCTGTTAACAGTAGTTGACATGTAGGATGTCAAAATCTTCATTCAAGCTACATACATTACCAACTATCCTCTAACTGTTAACAACAGTTGACATGTAGGTATGAGAATCTTCATTCAAGCTACATACATTACCAACAATTCTCCACCTGTTAACAATAGTTGACATGTAGGATGTCAAAATCTTCATTCAAGCTACATACATTACCAACTATTCTCTAACTGTTAACAATAGTTGACATGTAGGATATCAGAATCTTCATTCAAGCTACATACATTACCAGCTATCCTCTAACTGTTAACACTAGTTTACATGTAGGATATCAGATTCTTCATTCAAGCTACATACATTATCAACTATCCTCTAACTGTTAACAATAGTTGACATGTAGGATATTAGCAATAGTTAAATTCAAATCGGATATCAGAATCTTCATTTAATCCTCATTCATTATCAATTCCTCATGCTGTTAGCATTAGTTGACCTACTACCTACTGAGCCACAGGTGAACTAATAAAATAAATAATATTCATCAAGCTTAATAATTGTGGATGTTTCTGGAACCGGCTAATGAGAGCTGGTTCCAATGACAGCCATATTTGTTAAAATATTACCGACTGATGGGGTAAAATATAGCCTGGATGTGCCCCCACCACACCCCTCAGTATGTCTGTTTCCATAAAAAAAAATATATTAATCTATACATAAATTGATGATGACACATATTCAATTTCCCATTGTTATTTAATCACATTCTGGCTTCGGAAAACATTTCACATTGGGTTTGATAAATATTTTGCAATCTTTGCGAGGAAAAGCCTGTTTTTCAGTTAAGGCACCTCGAGTCATAAAACAGTGATGTTTTCCAACAGAATGGCCAGTACCTGCTACTGTGGTGTCTCATGACATTGTTAAAATTCCTAAAATCATCAAATATTGATTCTGTAGTGCTGTGCTTGTGATGCAAATATCCACAAGTGCACTTTCACTATTTTAGTTTTAATCCTCTTTGGGAACATATTCTCTATAATTTCACAAAAGGAGTGAAATTATAGAGAATATGTTCCCAAAGAGGACAAATCAGTTACAGTACAGTCGCCGTGGGCGGGCTGTAATACACGTGTGGGCAGTGATGGAAATCATTATCTGCAAAATTTTAATTAATGAAGCATCGGGCTGTACCTGGGTTGTACTTGGTGCTTCATTATTTAAATTTTTGATGATTATTCCTATAGTTAGTGTTTGACATCAAATATTATTGTATCCGTGGAAATATTGCCCATCAGTGGAAAGTGAGCAGCACACAGCCACTGTACTGTATTTGTTTCAATATATTATTCTCTTTGGTGTTTAATATATTTGTGACAGGCTGGGTCCAAAGTACTCAATACTCGTAGTACTCGAGTACCACTTTTTTGCCAAAGTACTCAATACTCGCCCCAGCCCTGATTTGTGTATGTGTGTGGGGGCGGTTGGAGGGTGAAAGATACTTGCAAATTATTTAAAATGTCGAGCCGGGCAAATAAAAAGCAAAGAAACATTTCATCTGAAGGATAGATAGCCAGACATGCAGTAACACATTTTGGAAGCCCACATAAGTGACTAACTTGCAATGTAACGTATTGAGAGAAGAGCCAGGGCAATGTTGTCAAACAGTAAACAAGAGGCCCCAGGGGGCCTGAGGACATTCACCTGACATTGTAGCCCAAATATCAACCCAGGGAATTTATTTGAACAAGTTGCACCTGCCCCTCATAAGAAAAGCTTATAAAAATTCCCAAAGGTTCTGACCGGTAGATTTAAAAAAAGAAGATTTTTAAAGCATATTCCTCGTATTGAACTAAGTTATAATTCGGGCTCCCACAGGAAGCCAAAATATGAACCCAGGGACTTGGCTTGAACAAACTTGAATCTCACCTTCCTATTTTTTGCTGGACACATATATTTTTTGCGGGACCCATTTCCAACATGTGTCTTAATCACATGAATTATGCTTATTATCTTCAAATAAATAGATTGTTAGATTGTTCAACCACCACATCAAAGGCCATTGCAGTAATCATGTTTATAAAAAATAATCAGAGCTGATACAGTTAACCGATTAATTGACTTACCAATTATCAATGTCTTGATCGATAAAAAAGTAATTGATCGGTTAACCGTTACTTTCGAAGTACGGTATTATATGGGTTAACTAAGGAACAGACTTGATCCAAAACAGGCAAACATTATCACACTGGCTCACATCAATTATATGATACAGAGTAACGCATGCCAGTTGCGTGCTGACATACTTGCATGATCATTATACTGTATCAGTAGCTGGAAATGGTCATTCTCAACCCTTCACCAAATGCAGGTAGCAGACGATACATGTACTTCCAAAAGAAATTCTTGAATTCCTAAAGATTTTCAATGTCTGTCTCAAAAACATGGCTTATGACACCCCCCCCCCCCACCCCACCACCACCTCCACCACCATTGGTACAAGCCTAATGAGTTCGTTTCAATGAGTGTCATATTGAGACAAAAATTGAAAATATAATAAAATTTGAATGGACAATTTTGTATATGGCGCTGTCCGGTTTTGTCCATTACGCTGAGTTAAGTTGTAATTATATAAATCATCAATGGTACGGCAATTATTCAGCTACCTACTGGGGCAAGTGGTTAATCGGTTAACCAAGGTCAATCCATGCGATCAATCAATGAAGAAAACCCTCTAATCGTTTCAGCTCTAAAATTAATCTAATTTTATTAAAGTTTATCTAATGAAAAAATGCTTATATTTTTGCGGGAACGGTAAATGGAAGTAGAAGGAGAGGGATGAAACGACCCCCATTGGGGGGGGACCCCGCAGGGGACCACGGAAGTGACGTCATGTCACGTGACCTGGTGGCGACATGTTTGGTTGTCCTGGTAACCCGCGTGAGCGGCCATCTTGTGACGTCATCTCCATAGTGATACGTGGTGTGAGTGCGCATGCGCAACGCGTGTTGTTAAGGTGATACGTGTTTCCGTCGGCCATTTTGTATATTGAAGGCCGCCATCTTGGTTTCTATGGTACCACGTGGTTGCTATGTGACCCAAAACCTTCTAACAAGACGGGGGTATGTTCGGAGGGTATGTTCCTTTGTAGAAGAGTAATTTCCCGATTTGTAGAATTACCATAAACAACCCGACAAGTTGTACTACTTCGAATTCTTTCAGAATTCTCTGCTTCTATCTATATATACAACAATTTTCGTCTATCTGGCCATGTTCCTTTGTTCTAGAGTATACTCCAGTAGCGTAGAAGAGCCTATCAACTGGAACAGCTTTGTCTATTATTACTATATCTAGAAATCTCTGGTCTATTCTTGTTAGTTCTGACCCTATTCCGAGTACTCTTGTTTCATTTATCTAGATCATTTATGTAATTAACCAATCAGATTGCTTGATTTCCCATAATCTGTATGCAGAGTTATCTCCCTTGTGTATATCAAAAACATTCCCAAAACCAATAAGCTATCGAGCAATTACTGATAAACCATTACTCGAACGACTCGATGGCTCATCGAGCAAATGAGCCATCGAGCAGTTGCTCGTTCGAGTAACTCGCACATACTGCTCGAACGACTCGAAGTCTACCGAGCAAATGAGCTATCGAGCAATTGCTTGTTCGAGTGACTCCTCGAACGACTCTGCGACTCATTTCAGTATTTGAGGATACCTATGACCTGGCATTGTATTATTTGAGGACACCTTCGAGGATACCTACTGGAGAATCCCTTTTTTGTCATATGTGCTTATGTGAAAAGGCACAATGTGACACAATGTGCCCTAGCACGTAGGCACATGCTGGATGTGCCGATATGTGCTTATATGTGCTTATGTGAAAAGGCACAATGTGACACAATGTGCCCTAGCACATAGGCACATGCGGGTATTTGAGGATACCTATGACCGGGCATTGTATTATTTGAGGATACCTTCGAGGATACCTACTGGATAATCCCTTTTTTGTCATATGTGCTTATGTGAAAAAGCACAATGTGACACAATGTACCCTAGCACATAAGCACATGCTGGATGTGCGGATGTGTGCTTATATGTGCATATGTGAAAAGGCACAATGTGACACAATGTGCCCTAGCACATAGGCACATACGGGTATTTGAGGATACCTATGACCTGGCATTGTATTATTTGAGGATACCTATCAAGGATACCCATTGGAGAATCCCTTTTTTGTCATATGTGCTTATGTGAAAAGGCACACAAGCCCTCCCCAATTTCATTCATGCCACCCCCCCCCCCCCCCCTGTTAACCCATATAATGAACATTATAATATCCAGATATCTATGCTTGTTCGCAACTTATATATTATGGACACAAATGGACAAAGAGTCATGGTAATTGTGTTTTTCTGGCTTGAATTTCAATTTGTTTTTTTTTGGGGGGGGACCCGACCCCTCCACTGAAGAGAGGTGCACACTCCCTCTTGTGCTCGCCCCTATCTGACTGCTATGTGGCTCGGGTGATGCTGTGCATCATATTCCTTATGCCCCGTCCCCCACCCCCACTAGATATTACTCTTGCCCCTAACTCAGATATCCTGGCTAAGCACCTGTATCATGGTAAACTAACATCAAATTGTGTGCTTATGTCCAGTAACTAACATTGGAATAGTATAACGTACTTTGTCAGAAACTTGATCAAGTATTGATGACAAACGACAACTTTCATTACCAGTACCAGTTACCAGTAATAAAATAAGATTTGCAAATTTCACCCTGCGTTTTTTCAGCTATTAACTAACATAAAACATAAATTCACTCCTTTTCTGGTGGGAATACTAAACACCGAGGCAAACCGAGGGACACCAAGGTGAATGGAAACAGGAGTGAAAACGGTATGGGGTGAGTAGTGAGGGGTGCCACTAGAGACCTAAGCAATTAACACTGAATTCCCCATACCCCAGGACTGCCACTACGGCGAACAAATTAACCTAGGATTCTCCATAGGGCTTTTTTTCGCCATAGTGGCATTTTTTTCGCCATAGTGGCATTTTTGGAGGCAGGAAACATTTTTTTTAAATCTTTTGCTGCCTCCAAAAATGCCACTATGGCGAAAGAAATGCCACTATGGCGAAAAAAACCTATGGAGAATCCTATGTTAAATTGTTCGCCATAGTGGCAGTCCTGGGGTATGGGGAATTCAGTGTTAATTGCTTAGGTCTATAGTGGCACCACCTGGGTAAAAAGCCTACGGAGAATCCTATGTTAATTTTGTCCCTATAGTGCTCCGTTTGGGGAAGGGGAATTCAGTGTTGAATGCTGGTCCCTATAGTGTCAGTCACGGTGTAGAGGCCTCCCAATTACTTTATGCTGGCAAATATGTGGATTTTGCTTATTAATCAATCTCTCCATACTTTAATCCGTATAACACTTTACTGCATGGAAGGATTGGTTGATAAGCAAACAATCTCTTACCCACAGTGGAAAAGAGAAGTATCTCTTAACTCTTTTTCACTTCTGGGATGGAATGGTGAAAAAAGAGAAGTATCTCTTAAATGCTGGTCCCTATAGTGTCACTCACGGGGTAGAGGCCTCCCAATTACTTTATGCTGGCAAATATGTGTATTTTGCTTATTAATCAATCTCTCCATACAGTAAAGTGTTATACGGTTTAAAGTATGGAGAGATTGATTAATAAGCAAAATCCACATATTTGCCAGCATAAAGTAATTGGGAGGCCTCTACACCGTGACTCGATATACTCAATACTAAGGTCCAATATCACTGAACTAGTAAACAGGGGCCCTCCGTATAATATTGAGGGGGACTTTAATGGACACATAGGTGATAAGGAAGAAGGCATAGAGGGTGTGGGCAAGAACGTCATCAGGAATGGGAGGAAGCTGTTGAACTTCACAATTGAGTTCGGTCTGAAGGTTCTGAACATGAACGCGAGGTGTAAGGGGAAATGGATCCGGGAGAGAAACGACAGAAAATCAATAATTGACTACATTCTCACAGATATTAATTTATGGAGGGAGGTGATAGGGGTGGAAGTTGATGATGAGGGCAAAATGGAGTTGGATAGTGATCACAATGTGATTACAGTGACGATCAGGGTCAAAAAACCTAGATAAAAGCAAAGGAATCTTCAAGGAGGTTTGGAAACTCAAAAAGGATGTCGACTGGGCAAAGTTCGAAGAAACAACTGAAATCAAAGCTTGCTACCGTACACAATGGGGAGTGTCCAGAAGATGGCCGACGCCATAGTTTGCGAGCCAAGTGGAGGCAGGGAAGGAAAGTGTAGGAAAGATTAGGGTGCCAACACGGGAACATGGGTACAGAGTGAACGAAGAACTGAAAAGGGCCATAAAAGGTAGAAAAGCTAAATGTGATGCATATAGGAGAAGTAAAAAAAGAACTTAAGGGGTGGAAAGCAATGAGGCCATAGTAGCAAAGGAAGAATAGTAACAAGCACGAAATAAAGAAAATAAGATTAAAGACGACAACCGGAGAGTGCGAAATAGCAGTCTTATTAGGACGATAAGAAGGACAGGGGAGTCGAGTTCGAACGTATTTTGGAAATGGGTGAACAAACGTAATAAAGGGAGTAACCCACAGAGTATTTAAAGTAGATGGCAGAGTTACAGAAGAGCGAGACCAAATCGCATTAGAACTAGTCAAGCAGTGGGAAAAGGTTTTGTATAGATAGACAAACTCAGGTCGAGAAAAATCTATCGATCTTCGTGTGCAGCAAAATCAAAACTGAGGAGGTGCGAAGGGTGATCTCAAAATTAAGGAATGGAAAAGCGGGAGGGGTTGGACGAAATTCCTAACGAGTTTATCAAAAAAGGGGGAGAGGAACTCTTGGATAGCCTGACAATGGGGAAGTGGGATGGGAGAATGAAGGAGATGTGGCTAGTGGGAGACTCAAAGGAGAGAGTTAATATGCTAATCGGAGAGATTGGGAAGAATGGGGCAAGGGATGTCATCAAGCAGTTTGTCTCCGAGTGTTGGGAGGAGAGAAAAGGCGTAGGAATAGGGAGGCCTTCTCATACGAGAACCGCGACAAATCAGTGGCCGGCCAAAGTGTATTTACAGTCATATAGGGAGAGCAAAAGGCGCCAGAAAATAATGCAATGAGTAATTCACGCGCCTTTTCCCGCAACTGGTCAGATGATGGGTGATGAAATGCTCAATGTATCAGTTTTCACTGCCTTTCCACACTTAGATCAGTCTTTCCTTCCAAATTATTTTTTGTGGGAAAGAGTGATCTAAGTGTGGAAAGGCAGTGAAAACTAACACATTGAGTATTTCATCACCCATCATCTGACCAGTGGCGGGAAAAGGCGCGTGAATTACTCATTGCATTATTTTCTGGCGCCTTTTGCTCTCCCTAAATGACTGTAAATACACTTTGGCAGGGTCATAAACACAATTTTCTTATGGTTATGAAACTTGAAACATCTATCGAAATACAATTTCCATCACAAGACTGCAGGTGTAAGGGGGAAAAAAAACAATATTTTTCCATACCGTCCCTGACCACACGCCAAATTTCTGTTCGTTGAAAAAAAAGTATAAAAATGTGGGGAAATTCACACTTGTATTTGAGTTGACAAAACTGCGAAGACGTGTTTTTGATCTCCGAGGTTTAAAAAATGAATAGCGATCCAAGAATGGATAAAGCAAATGATGTTAAAAGCATATACTACAAGCCAGACAGATGGAGTGAAGTGAGAAGACTTGTCAATGAGTTATATAAGTTGACAGAACCTAAAGATACATTTTCAATCTGTCAAGAAAAAGGACATTGGAGTTGGGCCTGCCCCAACAAAGGAGAATGTTTTTTTTTGCCGTGTAAAAGGACATTATATGAATGAGTGCAGAAAACGGCAAATGTATTTGTCAACAGGGAATAACATGACTCCAGATCAGGTAGAGCCTTCACCTGCATCATTAACCACAGGCTTCGGGTTTAGTTCTATGCCACAGCTAAATAATGCATCTGTGTTACCAAGTTTGGGGTTTAACTCACACCCAGAAGTTGGAAACAACTGTGCTACAGGAATTTAATGACAGTGATGATACTTTATTGTACAAATTGGATATACCAACTGAATCAAAGATGGAGGTTGAATAAGAAATTTTATTTCCAGAGACAGAAGCACCTCCAACGAAAGTATCAAGAAAACGAAAAGCCAAGAAGGACATTCCACCTAAAAAGGGAAAACTTGTCAACAAAGTGTGAGCATTTTTCTGAAAAAGTGACAATACATTTATGTAAAAATTTCTTGGAATAAAAATTTTCGAAATGTAAAAATGGTGTTTAAATACTTTTTGTCATATCGGTGATATTCACCCCTTGTCTGAACCAAGCATTGCATGGATGGTACAGCCAAGGGGTGATTAACACTGATTACAAAATCACAAGTGAAACATTTCACCAACTAGCATCCCAAAAGAGTGGCATCATTCCATATAAGGTAGGTTTTAGCGCTGATGTCAGTCTACAACAGGAAAAATCCAGCTGTGTATATAATACATACTGCCAACAACCTGCCAAAATATAGCACACAATTAGATGAATCAGAAAAAAAAGAAGTTGCATGATAAAATACAACTGAATGAAACGAATTCAGCTGTATTCCATCGTGTTAGTATAGTGCAAACAGAAGAATATCTCTTTTTAATTTTGTGGTTGGCCTTGAAAAAGGCCGTTTTTATATTTTTAAATAAAATATGTTTATTTTGGCAAGATTATTCCACACCTCTTCCTAGCAGCTCTTATGACATCATTTCTTGTAATGACATGTTGTGGGTATCCGGCTCTGTCAGTAGCATAGCAGAAACTATCTGTCATCAATCTTCTAATAAATACCTCAAAAGCCCCCCGAACTTCATCCACGGCCAGTGTTGAGATTTTTCTTACACCACCCTTTCTCGCCAACTCTTGTAGATTTTCCCTTGGAATGGCGGTGTGATCAATGTTCTGTCCCCTACAGTCACCCTCCTGTGCTGCGGTCTCCACTTCAATGCTTATTTCAATTTCCATGGTTGACAATAAGAAAAATGGCATCATGAGGTCACACAGATGTATTTATAGTAATTCAAGGGAGGGAAAAGGCGCCAGAAATACCCATTGTGAAAATGAGTATTTCTCACGCCTTCTCCCTCAGACTGGTTGATTTTAGGCGGTTTTTTTTCCGTTGGTTAATTTTTGGAAGAGAAACTTTCTAATAAAAAATAAAGACATTCTTTATTTTTATTGGGGGAGTTTCCCCCCCCCCCCCCCCCCCCCAAAAAAAAAAAAATTATCCAATGGTTATGAGAGAGGGAAAAAAATCCTAATAGTATAAATTGAAAAAACTTCTTCATTTTGTCATTACACTGAAAAATGTCAGAATTTGCAACCATAAATTTCGAAGACTTGCAGGCAATGGATGCGGGGTACTGGAAGTATTTCGATACTACACCCAATGAGAAAATTACAAGAGATGTGGAGGTGCAGACAGAAGAGACAGAGCAGGGAAAAATTCTCACTCTGCTGGAGAAAATATTTGATAGTGTGGAGGAACTGAAAAACCCTCGAGCATTACCTCTAGGTCTCCAATTAGTTCCGGAGAAAATCACAGTTCCAGTGGGTTTTGAGATGTTGGAAGTCCCAAATCAGATCAAGAAACGGGCAGGGCATAAAAGAAAAACTGTTACCAAACAAAAACGCGTAAAAGTTAGGAAGCTAGAAGATAATGGTGAAGAGCCCTCGAAACCCCCGCACCCAATACGGATGAGACTTGGAAATTTGGCTTGTGGTCAGGATCGGTATGGAAAAATATTGCCTGAATAAGCATATTTTGTTTTAAAATATAAAAACGGCTTTTTTTCAAGGCGAACTACAAATTTAAAAAGTGCTTTCTTGAATCACAATCACACAAATCAACAAAAAATAGGCTACCATTCTTCCATTTTCATTTTTTTTTTTTAAATTATCACAAACTGTGAAAAACGTAGAGTTTACTTTTATTTTTGTAATGGAAATATTGCTGCCAACACCACCCAATGAGTTGTCCCTCCCTCCCCAGATGTCAAATCGGGGGAGGGAGAAACATCTCAGTGGGTGGTCATGGCAGCAATATTTCCATTACAAAAAGAAAAGTAAACTCAACCATTTTCCCCTCGCGCGATTAATTATCTTGAATCAAAAAATTTACCGCCAGCTCAAAATCCAAATATTTTTCTGGAAGCGAAAATAACATCCCCCCCCCCCCCCCCCCCCCCTCACAACCAGGCTATCCAGTGTGAGAAGAAAAAATAGGCCTCTGGCGTTGAAAAGTTAGATGGAATTAACAAACTCCACTGTAAGGGAAAAAACTCTCATTTTTCTACCAGTAACAGGTAAATAATATTTTTATCTCAAAAATCTGCACTCAAGTCAGACAGCTGGCAAGTTCACTCGGGGGCACGTGCGCGCGAAACAAAATCGCATCTCAACACTTAGAGAGAGAGAAAAATGTCACTTAGTTTATTAGGTTTTTTTAAATACTGAATCCCACATTATAAAGAGAGTGATTCAAGTGTGGTGTGTAATTACATTTTGTCCACATGTATAATATATAAAATTCACATCCTTCCATCCAGGAGAGACAAATTGAGGGAAATTATAAGCAGGTCTATTTTCACACTGCGATATTCCATCAGCAAAATACATTCAGAGTCCTGTGGGGATTCTATAATTTATAATGAAGAAATCATGAATTATTACTCAGATAATTCTAACCACGGGAATGTTTGATCCCCTTACACCCGCAGTGTTGTGGTGGAAATTCTATTTCGATAGATGTTTCAAGTTTCATAACCATAAGAAAATTGTGCTTATGACCCCGCCAAAGTGTATTTACAGTCATTTAGGGAGAGCAAAAAGCGCCAGAAAATAATGCAATGAGTATTTCACGTGCCTTGTCCCCATTGGTTAGATTTAGGCGGATGAAATACTCAATGTATTAGTTTTCACTGCCTTTCCACACTTAGATCACTCTTTCCCTCCAAAAATAATTTGGAGGGAAAGACTGTCAATGCGTAGCAAAAACATCTGAGGAGTAAAATGATTCTGCCAAGCACGATTTTACCAATTTTCAATGTGGTTAAGGTTTGTTTCAGAACGATATCTCAGAATTGCGTCTTCTTTTGCTGAATTCGTATCAACATCTGTTACGAATTTAATACAGGAATAAAAGAGAATAGCTTTTCTTTTTCAGTTTGGTAAAAACGAAAAGCTATTCTTTTTTTGGCGGTAAAATAGTTTACACTGCAAAACATCCACTGTATGTTTTGTAGTGTAAAAAATGAAATTGTTTCTCGGGGTTAATGTCACTGTAATGTCTAACGGTGAATTGTTGAAATCAGCTTAAAGCACTTTTGAAAAAGTATTGAAAACACAACACTGCTTGTCGATAAAAAAAACAATCAGTCTGCAATTATACACTTCCGTGAAGGAGTTTCTCCACAGTTGCATTTAGTGAATTATTTTAAACATGTGTTTGAAAAAAATGTATCTCTTACATGAGCTATTTGTAGAATATTTTCATCCGTAATGAGAGATATGTTTTTCTCTGAGTGGCAGAGTGTTGTATTACAAATCGACTGCAAGACACACACGCATTGGAGTTAACAAGACTGAAAGACGTGATATTGATATTTTCCTTCCGTAAAAAAATGTGAAAAACACCCAGTCTAAATCTGACAGTATTTTTATATGTCGTGTCTTCCAGTAATAAATAGAAAAAAACTTCATCAGTCGAGCGATGTATATTAGGTAGCACGTTTTAAAAAAGCAGAACATTTTGTCAGTATATAAAGTGTATGGAAGACAAACCCATCTAAGCCTGTCAGTATAAAAATGTTTTGAACATCCTACCCCATAACTCGATATACTCAACACTGAATTCCACATACCTCAATGTTGGCACTATGGCAGAAAAATTAACCCAGGATTCCCCACAAGGCGGCTTGTCCCTCAAATGCCATTTTACCCGTGGCTGGCACTCCAGCGAAAAGCATTTAGCACTGAATTCACCCTACCCCAAGGGTGCCACTATAGACCTAAGCAATTAACACTGAATTCCCGATACCCAAATATGCCACTATAGCCCAAAAATTTAACATAGGATTCTCCATAGGGTGTCGTGCCCCAGAGTGGCATATTTTGGCCCAGAGTGGCATCTTTGGAGGCAGAAAAAAGAAAAATGATTTTTTTTCCTGCCTCCAATGATGCCACTTTGGGCCAAAATATGCCACTATAGACCAAGACACCCTATGGAGAATCCTATGTTAAATTTTTGGTC
Source organism: Pictodentalium vernedei (assembly GCA_031216915.1). Classification (NCBI taxonomy): domain Eukaryota; kingdom Metazoa; phylum Mollusca; class Scaphopoda; order Dentaliida; family Dentaliidae; genus Pictodentalium; species Pictodentalium vernedei. Next base: position 68,633,722 of record CM062295.1, on the reverse strand, counting down.
TATAGTGGCATATTTGGGTATGGGGAATTCAGTGTTAATTGCTTAGGTCTATAGTGGCACCCCTCACTACTGGGGTGGTGTGTTCTTTTTATTATTTACTTATTGATGTTTAAGGTCACATATTTCTGTACAACAACTAATCATGACCACGAGAGTTTTACGGGGGGGGGGGGGGGGGCAGCGTACCTGGAGAGAACTACTGAGCAATGGCAGGCAACTGTCAGCTCCACAGCATACTACACGAGCAGGCTTATCCTTGTTCAAAGACAGGTGCACCAAGAACATGCAGTATGACTTAGTACACAGCATACCGTGCGGGGGTGCCCCCACATGGGCAATGGGGGTGAAGTGTCTTGCTCAAGGTCACAAAGCTGTTGCCGCAGATGGGAGTCGAACGAGGACTTCTCGGCTTGCAGCCTGTACCTCTACCTACCATGGCATATACACCCCCTCTCCCCTCCCCACCCCACCCCCATCTCTGAAAATGCTCAGATGGACCTATTTGCAACACTAGGCACACACGCAAGGGGATTATCATCTTTGTTTTACAGCAGAGAGAATTCCAACCCAGCAAAAAATGTGAGATCAACGTACACCTGTTAACAATAGTTTGTGCCAATCAGATCATCTACCTGTGAGATGTGAAATTATTGTCTTTGATTTGCAGCAACATTAATCCCCCCCCCCCCCCCACGCCCCCAACCCAGTTGTAACTGTAAATACCAGAAACAATGATTGGACCATCAAAGAGAACAAAGATAAAATGCCACATGTGGGGAGGTAATTTGAATGAATGTTCTTGGTCTTACTACAGGGACGTGACTCATTTGAAAGCCTTTCTCATAAACAATCTTCATTTGAAATGTTATTGAAATCTGATAGCCCAAACCTGAAATATGAGGCAAGCAGACAAAAAAAAAATGTATTTTACGAGACAAACAGCAACTTTTCAAAGTTAAAAAGTGGGATAAGTCTGAAAAGTGAAAAGTAATAAATATGATTGAGATCTGATAATCCACATCCGATATACGAGGCGAACAGACAGACAAATAGGCTATTTCTGTATATTCAAAGGGCCATAATGCACACAAAAAATTTCAACAAAAAAACGGATGTTACCCCTTAAAGATCTTACATGTATGATAGTTAACATGTGCATGGAATTTCAATCAAATCTAAACAGTAATGTTTAAGTTATAATACGAGCCGACAGCTGAGTGAGGATGGACAGACGTACGCACAGGTGCATGGACAGACACACCGACTCAGGGATAGGCGCAGTCCAGTGCAACCAACTTTTTTAAAACAAGTTGGGGTATAATTAGCTATCTGAGGGCGAGTATGTCAGTATGGTACCAGTTTTCTAACTCCTTCAGGACATTGCTACAGTCTTAACATACCAATTATTGACCAAATATATAGACATTTGTTCAGGTTGTCATGAAAATGAGCTGACAACAGACACAAATTATTAACTAATTGATGCCCATAACTCCAGTCAGTTCGGCTGAACTGTACCGATTTTCTAACTCCTTCAAGACATTATTATGAAAGTCTCACATACCAAATATTGATCAAATCCTTTGAAAAGTGTACAGGTCACAGTGCAAATGAGCTGAAAACAGGAAAGCATTAATTAATTAAGGGCTATAACTCTGTTCAGTATGGCCAAACGGTACCAGTTTTCGAACCCATTCAATACATTATTAAGAAAGTCTCACATACCAAACGTTGACAAAATCCATCGATATTTGAAATTATCATACTACCGAGTTGAGAACAGGAAAAAATCAACAAATTCAGGGTGATAACTCTGCTCAGTATAGCCGAAACATACCAGGTTTTTTTTTTAACTCATTCAAGGCATTAAAAAAGTCTCACATACCAATACTGAATCAAATCTACTGCTATTTGTTCCAAGTTATTGTGCAAACAATCTAAAAACAGGCAAAAATTAATGAATTAAGGGTCATAACACCGTATTGTGACATTTTTTTTTTAATTTTTCTAGCATTACGAAATTGATTTTCTATTAAATGAAAGTGTCATTGACACTGTTCCTCAACTTGTATAAGTCATGTGCATGTATAGTATGTGCGCAGCAATGATACACATCTAGGTAATGACCTGATAACAAAGGTACATGTAAAGTATTGTAAAGGTCTGTACATGAATACTGACCATAGCCTGTTCAGGCCTGGTCTTTCGAGAAGAGCTATTGCTCCCGCCCTCCATGGCTCCTGCAAAATCAATTTAAGTAGAGTCATAATTGCTCTCCTTAAGAGCTGTAATAGCTCGCTTTAAACATTCAATTCCCCTATTAATAACAGACTAAAGTATAGAATATCTCTCCTGGCACAGGTTTCGGGAAGCCGTAGAAGCTCCCCTACATTTTTGAAAAAGACAGGCCTGCCTGTAACAAATGTACAGGTAAAGTATTGTAAAGGTGCGTGGCAGTTAGATGTTAAACTAGAAAAGAAATCTTCATGGGTTTAATGTTACAATGGGAGCCTTGTATGGTGCATCATAAGCCAAATGTCAGCAACTGTTTTGGCCTGTTTGATTCAAACCTTTCTACAGTTGATTCCTACTAATTAATAAATATTTGTCCAGTTTTTCTTGAAATATAGGTATTTGATTTTTTTATCTTTAGTTCTTAAGGTTCCCATGAGTGAGGAGGTTTCATTTTTATTATTGGAAAAAGAAAACTGGGATGTGCTAAGAATGTTTACCCTCCCCAACCAACACCAAATATTAACACAGCCGAGTCCAAAAGCACTCGTTACCATCCCATGATGATAACAAACTTAGTCCTAGAAGTTCTGTACAACAAAACTGATTGCACCTAATTTTGGTATGAAATGGCCGCCGGCACCCATCTTGAATTTTAAACCGCACCCCAAAAGACTCGTTTTCTTCCCGAGGTGATAACAACAAAGGTACCCAAGAAGTTTCGTGAAGATCGGTTCATAAGTACAGCCTCTAGACCGGGTCGTGTTGGCATGTGCACTTACCGTGTATAAGTAGCACTGAATAAATCAAAGTTAATCTAATTTGCATAATTTCTGCACGAGAAAAAAAACCTGTATTATATCCACCCAAAAGCACTCGTTCTCGACCCACTGTGATAACAAAGGTACCCAAGAAGTTTCGTAAAGATCAGTTCATAAATACGGCCTCCAGTCCAAGCCATATAGACGTTCTGTACAAAAAACTGATTGTACCTAATTTCAGTACAAAATGGCCACACGCAGCCATCTTGAATTTTGGACCGCACCCCCAAAACACTAATTCTCGTCCCAAGGTGATACCAAAGGTGCCTAAGAAGTTTCGTGAAGATCAGTTCATAAATATAGACCCTAGCCCCAGCCGTATTGACATGTGCACTTACCGTGTATAAGTAGGACTGAATAAATCAAAGTTCATCTAACTTGCATAATTTCAGCACGAGAAAAAACCCGTATTATATGTTAAATATTCCATTTTACTAAACATTCATACAAAAATTTATTCAAATCAGAACTTTCATACAGAAGTTCTGTACAAAAAAACTGATTGCACTAATTTCAGTACAAAATGGCTGCTGGCAGCCATCTTGAATTTTGGACCGCACCCAAAAACACTCGTTCGGTGATAACAAAGGTACCCAAGAAGTTTCGTAAATATCGGTTCATTAAATGTATTGAATTGTTGACGCCGGACAGACGTCCAGACGGACGGATGGACAACAGGCCATGGCATAACCTCAAATTTGACTATGTCAAAGTTGAGCTAAAAATGGGGAGTATGCAGTGTATCACAATAGACAAAGAACTATTTTGTAAAGGGCTCCCCCTTTCAAGGACAATGGAACAGCATTGGCATTCACCCCCATGCAGCCTTGAGGCTGCATTTTGAATTCCTCTGTTTGTTGTTCTTATGAAATATTATTTTATTATTATCAGTTATGGTACAAATAAGGCACCGATAGCACACTTTCAGGAACCGCTGGTGCCTAATATCGATTGTGTGTCAGTGCGTGAGATGCACACATACTTTGGGGGTTCCATACACCACATCCTTCATTTTGCTAGAAAATTTGTGAAAATTTATTTGGAATTTATAGAATTTCATACTTAGAAATTTCATAGTATTGTTTTTCACTTAGCTATGGTGCTTTAAAAGTAATGGGCAATTTAGTTTAAAAAAGGGTTTTCATGAAGATTCAGCCACTGGAAGACTCAGTCCTCAAACTTTTTCCGAGAATATTCGGTTTCAGTCGTGGTCAAATTTTATCACCTCAGAGGTCAAATCTTCACAGAAAATTATTTTCTTTAAATGTTCTATGCATGTTTTCTATAGTTTTTTTCAAAGGATTTATGATTACTAATCATGACAAATTTGTGCAATGTGAAAGCTGGAACAAGAAATGAAGCTGGAACAAAAAAACCCTTCCCAAAACAAGATGAGAGGTTCTCAGTTCGAATCCCACCTTCGGCAACTGCACTGAGGCGTACTGCACATCGATGATACACTTGTATTCAACCAATGCTAACCCTCCTTGTTTGGAGTTACTATGTTAAGGAGTCTGAAAGTTGCCTGCCATTGCTTGGTGGTTCTCTCCAGGTACTCTGGGTTAATCCCCCAGTAACACTATCCGACATGAGGTGACCCTGGCTGTAAAAAAGTGTTGTTAAACCCCAATAAATAAAGAAATCAAATTTGCTGGATCCAAGACTTTTGAATGATAGTTTTGATTGGGGTGGGGGTGTTTTTGGTTATGTGGTGGAGCCCACTTAATTGGATATCTCTTAATTGTATATCCCTGTTAATGGAATATAATTTCAAAACACAAAACCATTTACCATCCTTCCATTAGAAATTTGACCTGTTAATTGAATATAGGTTACAGAGTAATATCCTGTTAATTGAATAAAAAATATTGTAACATGTCGAGAAATTACCCTGACTCTTCCCAGTTTTCCTTTGGTTATAGACCAATTTGGCCTCAATACAACCAATACGTGCATTTAATCTATTATATCTTGTTTCGCAGAGCTCATGGCGTTCTGTTAAACAAAATGTAATAGAATAAATGACAAGTTTATCTTTGGAATACAGGAAAGGGACACAATCCAGTTAATTGAATTCTCCTGCTAACTGATTAATTTTCATTGGCAAAGTGGCTCTTCAGTTAACAGGGTTTCACTGTACAGCAAAAACAAATATCACAAGCTAAAAATGAAACTATGTTCTTGAAAACTTTTCAAGTGGCCATTCTACATGTTTTAGCTGCTACTATACAGTTTTGAAGGTTAAAATGCCATTGTTATTGATCGAAGGTCTAAAAAAGCGCAAATAATATACTATGCCTGTGTAGCAATAATCTGTAACAACTAACTGGCAGTTCTGGGGGTGCGGTAGCTCAGTTAGTAGAGGTGCAAGCTGCAAGCCGAGAGGTTCCCACCTGCGGTAACCCTTTTGTGTCCCTGGGCAAGACACCTCACCCCCATTGCCCACAACGGGTCGTGGTGGCATTTTGTACCAAGGCATACTGCACGTCAATGGTGCAATTGTCTTCAGCTAATGCTAACCCTGCATGTGTGGAGTAGGTATGTTGGGGAGCTGGCAGTTGCTCGCCATTGTTCGCCATTGCTCGGTGGTTCTCTCGAGGATCTCCGGCTTCCTCCACCCATAAAACTGTCGTGGTCATGATTAGCCATTATGTAGAAACATGTGATCTAAAACACCAATAAATAAATATTAACAGTTCTTGTCTTCCTGTTTGTTAATTGTTTGTCGATCGATTGAATATTGGCTGTTGAAGTGTCATTAAACCTAATAAATAAATCAATAAGAACCATGCACTCCTATTATGGAGAACAGTTTGGGACAAAATTGCCAGAGGATGGTTCGGGTTAGAATATTATCCAGTTTGGGTCAAATTGTTGGAGGACAGTTTGGATGCAATTCTCACAAATTCCAGTCACTTTGGCCCCAAGTCATTTCCGACCCAGTCGTTACGGCCTCACGTCAATTCAACCCCAATATACCAAGTCATTTCGGCCTTTATACATATTTTGAAATATAGTTTGAATTTTAATTTTTTTCTATTTAATTGTTTTTCAACATTTATACCTCAAATAAATATTCAGGTATACATATGATATATGGTATTCCTTCATGCCTAGTAGATTGTCTTTTATGATGAATAAATGAATGAAAAGTTTTAGCACGCCGAAGGTGCACATGGACGATGTGGGATTTGAAATTCCTTGCGACCTGAATAATTTTATTTGCTTACGAATCCACGAGAGTCAGAAACGATGGTCAGTAATGTTATTTGGTTTGAGAGTGCGCACTGGAAGTGGGGTACATGTATATTAATTTTTTGTTCAATAAATATCGAGCACTATATTAATATTTTTGTTAAGAATTATTTTTTAGGAGTTAAAACGAATATCGTAGCGTATCTAACATATCCTGTACTGTTTTTTTCTGTTGGACGAATCTTCCCCGGGCCGAGTTTTCCCCAGGCAGAATCGTCCCTCAGTTCCCGAATAAAGATGACATGCCATTTTCTATGGCGGTAAATATCCAAAAAGGCTATTAGTTTCCATTTTTGAATGCTCGAAACTACGAAGAACTGTTCAGAAATACAGATGACACCAAAAAGTAACATATTATTACTTTGTTTTCATTTCTGACGGGACCGAAAGCAACCTGTCAGTATCACTTTTTTCGAATTACACCTATTTCGTCTGCTAAACAAATCGTCCGCAACAATTTTACCCAAGTCGTCTGTTGCAATTTTACCCAACTCGTCTGCTGGGGGAAAGTATTGAAGTATTGTATTTTGAATCATTTTTTATTTATTTATATAATAATTTTATTGTATTCTTTTTATATATTATCTATTGTAATATATCTTAATGTACCTCCTTGCATTAAAATTTTAGATACTTACACGAAACTCCGAACACAGAAATGTCAGAACAAAATAAACTGCTCAACCGTCTAATTAATTTTGACACTGTTTAACGCGGCTCTGATTATTGTTTATTCAATGACTTACCTATAATTATATTATTACAGCAAAAGTTCTTGAAAGCAAAAGTTATTTAAGTATTAAATTCCGCAACATAAACTTATAATTTTGCAATTATTCATTGAAGAGCTCCACCGGCGTTTTACCGGGAATACTCGCAAATTTATTAGCAAACGTATTATAAGAATTAATTATATTAAGAAACGCATGGAAGTTTATGTTATATTAAGTTCCGCAACATACTCTTATCATTTTGCTATTATTCATCGAAGCGCACGACCGGCGCTTTACAATGAATAATCACAAAATCATTAGCAAATGTATTTCTGGAATTAATTATATCAAGATACGCATCAAAACTTGTTATAATTATATTAAGAAATGCATCAAAACTTGTTATATTAAGTTCCATAACATAATCTTATAATTTTGCAATTATTCATTGAAAACTATTTGCTATGTAATGCTGTTATTATCTTGTGTACTGAATAAATATCATTATTTCGTTTGATACTGAATAAATATCATTAATTTTATTTTCCATGTTTTTATGATATTCAAACCCTTGGCGTAGGGATCTGCGAATCACAGATTTCTTTTCGAATGGAATCTCGAATCGAATCGTGTCTCTGATATCGACATCGAATCGAATCACGAATCGAATCTTAAAAGACAAGTTATTTCATATTGCATCAAACGGAAGTTACGGAACACTGTGATGACCCTTACGCGACAGAGAGAACACCTTACACACCAATAACTAAATATTCTCTGTAGCACCGTCGATGAAACAGCTAGGCCTTTTGTCCATAGTTTTAGTTTTTGAAGGCCTAACTTGTTACTATTCAAGTTCTTAAGAACGTGAATAGTAACAAGTTAAGCCTTCAAAAACCAAAACTATGGATAATGTTCTGGGCCAAATTCACACCTTACCTAACAATTAAACATTGTCATTTACTCAGATAAATAGGAATTGAGCCTACATGAATGAATTTTCTAATGACAGTTTTATCCTATTTTTGTTGCAAATGTAACAAATCGAAGTTAGTACGAGAGATCCGAAAAAATCGAATCCTGAGACTGATTCGGGATCGTTCTCGAAGCATACGTATGGTATCGATATCGAATCGAATCTCGAATATTCGCAGGACCCTACCTTGGCGAAAGAATTGGGTAAAATTGCATGCGAGCGAATTAGGAAAAATTGCTAGTGGCCGATTCGGTGCGTTGGCAGACGAAATGAGTAAAATAGTAAGCGGACGACTCGGCTTGTGGACGAAACGTCAGTAGTTATTTCTTGTAAACTTTTCCTTACTTTTACAACACCTTAACATACGGGTAATTCAAAAACTGCGTTTCTGTTTTTTTTGAAACTCCACGAGATACGCGTCAATGCATATCTGTATACAGTTACACCAATATAACAACAATTATCAGTTATATTATCGGTTATATGTGCGTTTCTTTTTTTCGATTAAGGTTATTACTGCAGACAAGTTGCAACGAAATAACGAGATTATCAGCAGAGCATATTGACAAACCTCCAGAAGGACAGAATTCGAGTAATAATAATAATAATACTTTGGCCGGCCGCTGATTTGTCGCGGTTCTCGGATGAGAAGGCCTTGGTTACCCCTGAAGTGAAGGTATGTAGAATTCACGCAAAGCTGTGAGGCGAATTGGGTTGCAACAAGAAGTTTGATTCCCAGAGGGAGAAAGGCCAATTGCAATTGAATGGGCAATTCGACACCGGAAGTTACGTAATTTTTTCACTAAAATGTACTGTCCAATTCAAAAAATCAAATTGAGAGCTATAGAGAATTCTGTTCTGGAACACATTTATCGGACTAGGCATGTGGAACCCTTTGCGGGCCTACGACTCACTTGGGGTTCCTATTACCTACATGTTGACAGGTTTGTTGGATGCGCCCGTTTTAACTCATTGTGAAACCGCACCAATATGTTCACGTCAAAAAAAGGAAGTGCACAAGTCCCCCGTGTCTCCTGGCTCTGCCGCCTCTGTCTCGTCTTCGACATTATAGAGAAACCTTGAAGTTGCTTTCAACAGTTGTGGTAACTGACTGGGGAGACTTTTATTAGCACGGGTGGTGGCGTTGGTGCACATGCTGTTTGTGTTAGTGGAAATGCCACTTATTTTCAGTATTATTTATGTAGAATTTCCTGCTGAACTATACGTTTTTGTTAGACGACGTAAATGACTGATATCAAGCTATGGGCTATTTCTGAGAACAAAATTCGAAAGGAAACGGATTTTGGAGCCTATTTTGAATATATTCGAATATCAACTAAAGATTAAAAATCGAATCGAATCTTTGAGAGTTGACAGGGTTCCAGAGAACACGTAGGTTAATTGCTTCGAGAGTTCACAGGGTTCCAGAGAACACGTAGGTTAATTGCTTCGAGAGTTCACAGGGTTCCAGAGAACACCTAGGTTAATTGAATCGTTGAGAGTTCACAGGGTTCCAGAGAACACCTAGGTTAATTACGGCGCCTTTTAAAATCATGATGGTTCTTTTTAGCGATTTATCTTTACAGGTAAAAAATATAATTCTAAAAATACAGTTATAAACGATTCTTAGTATTGCTCCCATATCACTGTAGAAAAAGGCATTCTGCCACCGCGCTTCCGTGAAATGTTTAGAGAATATCTACACTGTTTTAGTGAATATGGGAATTTCAGGTCCACACTCATGAGACAATTCCCGATATCCGCTAAAATAGCGTAGATTTTATTTATTTATTTATTTATTTATTTATTTATTAGGGTTTAACGTCACTTTCGACAGCCAAGGTCACCTCGCGACGGACAGTTTTACGGGTGGAGGAAGACGGAGTACCCGGATAGAACCACCGTGCAATGGCGAGCAACTGTAAGGCTGCCGAACATACTAACTCCATACAAGCAGGATTAGCATTGGTTGAAGACAAGTGCACCATCGACGTTCAGTACACCTTAGAACGCCTTAGTACACAACGCCACCGTGACCCCACGTGGGCAATGGGGGTGAAGTGCCTCGCCCAAGGACATAACGCGGTTGCCGCAGGTGGGATTCGAACCGAGTACGTCTCGGCTTGCAGCTTACACCTCTACCCACTGAGCCGCAGATTTTATTTTTATTATATGCTGCGTGACATTTTGCTGCATAATATTCAGCCCAATTCGACTGCAAACAGTTTCAAGGCAATAACAAAGATCTGTCGATCGTTCCTTCAAGGCGACGTCATGTGCCGAAGCGTGACGTCAGTTAGGATGCTATTGAGGAATATTTCTCGATATTCTTCGAATAGTTGGATATCGAGGAATATATTTTAGATAATCTGCGATAATTCACAGACTAGCACATAACAAAAATCTACACTGTTTTTGTACTACTTACGTAAATAATTATCTTCGGTCTGTAACAGCAGAAAAATATCAGGATACACGTCTGGTTCGCGTTGCTTATATGGTCTTATATATCAGACAGATAACACGCTGGTCATCCGATTACCACCTTTGCGGTGCAGTACCCCGTTTGCGGTGTAAAAAAGACGGAGATTGTCGCTCATACAAGTTGGAAAATTGGTACGTACACGCATTTCAACAAGCCTACTTGTGTTGCAAACTCTTTCAGGGTAGGTATTAATCACCAATACTTTCATCGAAGAAATATTTTCATGAGAGAAATAAAAAACAAATTTTTTGAAGTATTTTAAAGTGGAAATATGGAGATCAAAATTCCAGTTTGTTGGGTTTGAACTGCGAATTATATTTAAAATATGCTATTGTGAGTCTTTGGAGCAGCATCCGTATAGAGAATTGTCTTATTTCAGCCAAATGTGTAAGTTACGTTTGTGAGCCTTTTGTGAAAACATGTTTAAACTGAATTTATCGAGGGTGTAATTGAGTTTTATGAATACCTTATTTGCGGTATAAAGTACCACCTTTTGTTATTTCGGGGTCTGCTGGGTGTACCACAATTGCGGTGCGAAACATTTAATGGGGTCACTCTTTTACTAAACTGTTGCGTTATCTAGACACCTTTATTCTCTCTGGTCTGTATACAGTTAATTCTAAAGCATTTGTTTGATAAGTCCAAGCATTTATGATATGTTTAGCCCAATAGTTGGACACTGACTCACTTGTATTGTCTTTGAAGCTCCGAAAACAAGTATCATGTATTGGGCCAATTCACATTTGCTGATTATCCAGACCGCAAGTTGTTGTTTTTCGCGTGCATCTCCAGTTGCAAGCAGGTCTAGTAAGCGTTCAAATCTGTCCGTCGGTCAGTCCGTCTGTCAGTCCGAAATACTTTGGGTTGAAATTTCTTGTCAAAGTTTTCTGGGCTGGTAACAACGGAACGATTTTATATTTGGCATTGGGCTTGATAATGTTTCATTGTACCGTGTAAGAAGTTTTCAGATCTTCCGTGTAGCCACTTCCTGCTTGCCAATTGTTTGAAATTGTACTGTACCCACTGAATATAAAAATTTCAGTTGAAGTTTTCTTGGCTTGTATGAAAGGGACTGATTTTATATTTGTTCTGGCGCTTGATATTTTGAGTTGTACCGTGGAAGCAATTTCCATATCTGCGGCACAGGCGGTTCCTGCATGCCGAAAATTTGAAATTGTACTATACCCACTGAAAAATTAAATTTGCATGCAGGGACGCAGTTTCAGACTGGTAATAGTCTTGTTTTTTTTTAGAAAAAGCCCTTTGATAATTGATCACTTACAAAACAGAGACATTTTTCAAATTATGGTACGTTTTATCACATAATCATCGTAACTTACAAATTACAGAGAAACTCTATCAGATAACTTGTCTATGAATTGTAAATAGCAACGATTAAGAAAGAGAGATGTCATTTGCAACACAGATATTTACAGGATGCCATCTCAAAATTGTGAATTCTGGATGGTTAAAGTTTTAATTGAACATACATATTCAAAGTAAATTTCAGAGAAAATGTTTTGGAGTAAAGGGCAATGGGAATTTATTTATTTATTCAATCAATCAGCCATACAAATCACAAATAATGCGATATAAGGTCACCTGTAATAAAACACTATTGCCGGGTGGAAAATCCACCTTCCCACGATTTGGTAGTAATTCACCCTACATGTACAGAATGGCCGCTGACGATTATCATCAATAATTCGACTTGATGTCTTAAAGAAAATATTCAGGAGCAATTACTATAATTAATTCAGTGTGTAACCAAATATTTACTCACTACTTTCGTTCAAAAAAGCCAATTTTCTCAGACAAAGAAGTGAAAACATATTAACATTTTCATCCTTAACAATTAAAAAAATTATCCCTTTGCGTCAAAAACAGCATTTTGACCCTTGTTATTCCAAAATCGGCAATGGTGTTGTAATGAGGGAACAGAGAGAATAACCCGGGGGACCGGTTACTGTCGAAGCCTTTCCAAGAATCTTAGTCGAAGTTCGACTAAACTTCTAGGAAAGGCTTCTGAAAGTGAAAGTTTGTAACTTAGTGCGCAAGCAAAACATTTCGGTTTTGTGAATACACATACATAGTGTTAGTTTTGGAAACCTTGCCCGGCATTATAGGAGCCCCGCCGATTTTTTCTCATTTCGACTAATTACCTCAAGCCAGGATTCTCTTAGGCAGGATTTGACTTGCAGTGAAGGCCTCGATGTCCTCACAGGTAAGACCGTAAGGGAATCCTACTCTAAAGCAATTATGGAAAATCGGCGGGCCTCCCTAACGCCGGACTCCAGTGTTACTACACCGCCCCCTTTTCGACGGTTTTGCGCGGATTTAGTTTAGGTGCGATAGCAGTTATGGAAATCAGGTTACTCCGAATTTGCGAAGCCTGATATTCCAAATATAAATTACAAAATATAAATTTTTATCTTACAATCAACATGTATTTTGTCTGTATTAACTCCGCAACTGTCGTGTGTCCGACCCCCTGATATAGATGTTTGTATCAGGGGGTCGGACACAAGCACGTTCCTTTCGCGTGAGTTCCATTTTTTTTTCTTTTTGTTCATCCGTACGAATAAATAGTTCGTTATATATTCGTCTACATTCTTGACTTATCCCCCAATATATTGTAAGATAAAATGATTATTATCATTAAGTGGATATGCAAAATACGTATCCGAGTTTCGCTCCGGGTTCTAAGGGTAGATCACGAATCGTCTTCGACTCGTCGCGAGCTGCCCTCAGAACCCGAAGCTCGACTCGGATACATATTTTGTACATCCACATAATGGTAATAATCTCTATGTATTAAAAATATACATGAAAATGGAGGCTATGGTGGATAGAACGCGGGAAACTGATTCGTTTACCCCACAAGTGCTGATTGTGGGCACCTGTGGTTCATGGAAGTCTGCGATCGTATTCGTATGAAAACCGACAACCAAACAATATTTCACGAACATCTTTGGGCTACATTTGCTTCAAACATCCATGAACAACGCTAGGCAATCAAACCACCTCACAATGCAGCGACAGAACTTAGTCTGCAAAAATGCCAACACTGCCTGCATTTTTTGAAGACCTTGTCCATGGGTAACGAAAGTATTTTACATGTGGTAACTGTGCAATCTCCACATCATGACAGTAGGTAGGGCGAGGACGATCAGTCCCATTATTTCATTTTGAACGATATTGTTTGTCGGTGTATTTTGGTCCCGTTGACCTGAACCTCCACATTGTGATGAATATAAACAAACGAAATAGTTTGACATTCATCTTAAACAGCTCTGTCGCTGGGTTTTGAAGTATTTCCATTTCTCAGATTCGTTCTTGAATATTTGATGCATATTTGGCCACGAGTTGTTCTTACGAATTGTTCTCACGAAATTGTATTTGATAATCAGTTCTCGTACGAATAGGATCGCAGACATCCCGAAATCACCGATGCCTGCTGTCATTGTCGTGTGTTGGACGAATATATTTTTCGTGTTCTATGCATCATAACCTTTATTTTCGTTTATTATTTGTGTATATGTCATTCATATTTTAACGGAATATCAGACTCAGAGTAAACCGATTTCCACTACTTCCATATAATATATAAATGCGAATGTCTGTCTCTATATTTCTCTCTATCTCTCTATCTGTCTATCGATTGGCCGAGAAACTCCTCCGTTTCTCGACCGATCGATCTAAAATTTTGTACACGGGGTAATTCGTTCCTGCGATTAACATGGATGGGTGCCGTGCCCGTGTGGGGTGAACTTGACCTTTTATTTCGAAAACGGCTGGGCCGATCGGGCTAAAATTTCATATGTGTGGGTATATTGACCCATCGATCATTTTGACTTTATCGGGGTGCACGTGCGGGGTGACCTTGACCTTGAAATTGGTGACCTTGACCTTTTATTTCGAAAACGGCTGGGTCGGTCGGGCTAAAATTTCATATGTGCGGGTATACTGACCCATCGATCATTTTGACTTTATCGGGTTACTGGGTGACCTTCACCTTGAAATTGGTGACTTTGACCTTCTATCGATCATATCTGAGGGTATATTGATATAACCATCTTCTCCCGTGCAACGCCGGGTATTCACCCGCTAGTTACTTATATATAGCACCTTATATAAAATGAGTAAAATACATCCTGAGCAAAAAACACTCTTATCAACTCAATACGTCACAACTGTTTCAAATTATTCGGGCCTTTCATTAATTTGATTGCATAAACTAAAACTATTTCGCAGCACACAATGTTGTCTGTATCTATGTACTATTATAAAAAGAGTACTAAACTTGGTCCAAACAACGGTCCATCCAGCCCAAAGGTAATACTGTTTTCAAACAACACACGGCGAGTCAATAAATTAAACACGGGCTATTCCTCTTAGCTCTCACCAGGCACAGTTGACAAACCCTTTCGACTTGACAGAATGCTCATTAGATTACTGGTTTTGATTGATTAGTGTAGGTGTTTATACGACGCACGTCGAAATAATTCAAGACGTCTATACATATAAAACTGAAGGACCGGGGTCATGTTTCGTTAGTAATCTTGAAAGACTGACACCGCAAAATGAGGTACTGTGAACCTCAAATGAAGGTACTCATTAAAAGGACAACACCGCAAATCAGGTATTCTAAAAGTTCAACACCTCTCGTCGAAGCTGCCAAATAAGGCGAATGCAGGACTTTCTATGAAAGCTGAAGCAGACCTAAACTCAAAAACAAAAGTCTGAAGCAAGAATGGAGCGAAGATTTGACCTTCTATGCCCTTGATATTCACGGAGAGAACAAATTTTATTGAAAATTTCCGAAAGAATGAGGATGAACGCTAATGTATTTTCAAAAACACAGCTCAATTACTTCAAAAAACACACCGACACTATGTACACGAATGCAATAATATTCCATAGATCGCCAGATTACATTTTTTTAGTGATATACGCAAGTTAATAGCAGTTATACCATATTTTATGACACCTACCTTCAACCGTTTCCGTCTTTTTTTAAACCGCAAACGAGGTACTGCACCGCAAAGGTGGTAACTGGATGACCAGCGCGGATAAGTGGGTAACATATGTTGTGTAATGCGAAATTCTATACAATTATTGATAGCGTTATAGCTGCTAAACTTTCATATGGACTCGCTTCACAGTCAATATTGAAAGCACTGTTAACATTTTGAAGTCAGAGCTTTGCCCATTTCAGGGAAAACGCAATCCATAACTTAACAAACCTTTTTTTCAAACGTCTTCATGAACGATACATGCATTATTGTATGAATTTGACATGGTTCCCTTAAAGTTTCAAACTACCCATTTCAAATTTTGCCAAAGGAAAAAAATGCAAAAAGAAATTTATATATTTATATTCAGAGACTGACCGCCCCTGTATACCTATCGAGAAAC
Organism: Pictodentalium vernedei; assembly: GCA_031216915.1. NCBI lineage: Eukaryota > Metazoa > Mollusca > Scaphopoda > Dentaliida > Dentaliidae > Pictodentalium > Pictodentalium vernedei. The sequence goes on along the minus strand of CM062295.1, from coordinate 68,617,822 downwards.
ATCCAGATGTCCCTACCGTTTCTTAGCCCTATTCTCCCACTGAGGCCCTATAGAGATAAACTCTATTGAAATCCTCTGGTTATGATGTCGCCAAATGCTTGAGAGATGATATGATACCTTTGCACATTTTCGGTTTATTAATATCAATTTGTTCTTCTTATTCATTGGGAACCTAGTCCAAACTTTGGCCAAAGGCTGTGATATATTTTTCTTTCTGTTGATCAGTCCGACAGAACTATATCCTACCTCGTGAGTTCGTCACACTTTGAATTTGTATCGTTCTGATAGGCTATTCTGGACGTCGACGAATCGTCGGCTGAGTGATAGAATCTTCTATATCCCATAGGATGGGACCAAGCACATTCTAGCACCCAGGCGACGAAATGTCTCAAATGCGAGGGTCAACTCCGTGGATTGGAACCTTTGATATTCTCTCGTAAAAACGCCCCCAAGCGCTTGAAATGAGTGAAACAGATTTTGTCTCTGAAAGGAAAACTCTTATCACATAAGATCAAAACATGTATGACACCGTGTGTTCGATAATACGAAAAGTGTGGCACCTTTAGATGAATTTCCAGAAAACGTTTTTTCGGACCAGTCAGACACAGTGTACACGTTTGAATTCGCACTGGCCTTGAAAATAAGAAGGGTTTGATGACACTTACGCTGCCGAAAGCGATTATTGTCATCTATTTCATGATGATTATCTGCACGTTCTGGTATGAGCAGATCAAACCTACCATCTGATTAATTGTTAGAAATGGCCCAGAGAGCCCTTTCCAACAATTAATCAGATGATAGAGTTTCAAATTTGTCATGAATGTTATTAAACTTCCTCGCATACAAGCGTACATAGAATTCAACTTGGCTAACTTGGGCGTGGCAGCACAAGGGTTAGGTTTTAATAAAAAGTAGAGATCCACACTCTAAAATTGTTTGCCCTCACTTACTCTTAATTACGTCGGTGATATATACAAAAAATCTTATATCCAAACATCACGAGTATATCACATGAATTTTCGAATGTTTTTTTACACTTTTTATTTAACCCTTTACCCAACGCAGACGATATCACAATTTATTATTTTAAATATCATTTTTTCAATTTTTTCAAACAATTCAACGAAACCATACCATGTGACCCCTCGTTGGAACGAGCTCGACGAGCTCGTTGCAACGAGGAGTCACATGATATAGTTTTGTTGAAATTTTTTGAAAAATATATTTTTTTTTCAGCTGCCGAATTTGCTTATTACGCGGGCGGATGCGGGCGGTTCGTTGGGGAAAGGGTTAATTCATTGTCGCTAAATTCTCCCAAAACAACCGACAATCAGGTCGTTGGCTCAGACGCTTCACACCATGACGTCATGAATGCGCTTTACGTGCACCTGTTGTCGTAATTGACGTCATGTGAACTACGCACAAGAATACAAAGCTGCTGCTATGGGACCACGCGCCGATTAGACACTAGTTGATAATCAGGAAATAAGACATGGGTTGTCACGTCGAAATTAACGACGTTTCATGTGATATAATTTTGTTAGCAAGTGCCGTCTGCCTTTTGTGTAATGTAAAATGTTAAGCTCACACGATGCTTACCCGAGTTATACGATGTAAAGGCGAAACTCGGTCACCGCTATTTCCCCAAATCACCATTCAATTTTAGTATTGTGTGGGTTTTTGGTTTTTGGCTCAGATCATAGCTTGCCACGCCTCACTGGAGCGAGCCTGTTGAGCTCATTGCAATGAGGTGTGATAACCTATTTTTGGTGCGAAAAGTGAAAAACATTGTTATTAAATACTTTTGGTAACAAGTATAGTCTGCCTTTCGAGTAAGGTAAAGAGTTAAGCGGATAATAGGCTGTTTACGATATAACTATGAACATGTTGGATGTAACAGTTTGTCACCACAGTCCACAGTCACTTCACATGTTCTCTAAGCTGACTAGCTGGAGTTAGGCATGTGTATGTACATACCGATGATGATATATTTGTTTATGTGTACACATGCTAATTTCCCTGAGGAGCTTGCGTGAAGTGCGTCAAGGAGAGTGGTATTGTTGGGGTCTCGTAGGCTTGCACCCTCTGAGTTGGGCGTGGTCTGGGTTTTGTTAGATGCGGGTGCATTTCTCTCGGGTTCTCTGGTGAAGGGAACACACATATAATGTATAAGTGGTAATTTTCTCGTTTGATTTGATACCTCAACATTCTGCCTGTGCGTATAGTCCTGTTTCCCTACGTGCGTATTTCAATGCGTTCATGTGCTATGCATGATATATTTATGGATTTTTGTGTATAAAACAAGCTGTATATATTTATCACAGCCTATGTAAATGTGTGTATGTTGAAAAGCGACGGTTCCTATCAACCTAAATTAAGTTGTTGCTGCCCGTGGATTATGGCGATAAATGGTTCTTGGACATAGGAATTAGAATATGATTCTTACTCAACAAATCTTTGACAGCAGTGTGTCAATCTTTGCTCAACCCCATTTTAAATTAATCCTCTACTTTGGACAGAAAAATAACTGTAACGGATTCCTATACATCTTCTGGTTCATGGGTCACATTTATAGGAACCCCGTAGGCCCGCAAAGGGTTCCACATACCCAGTCAGATAAATGTGTTCCAGAACAGAATTCTCTATAGCCGTCAATGTGATTTTTGGAATGGACAGTAAATTTCAGTGAAAAAATCACGTAACTTCCGGTGTCGAATTGCCCATTCAATTGCAATTGGCCTATCCCCCTCTCAAACAAAATGCCAAATTCCTTCACTTTGGCAACCTAATTCGTCTCAAAGCTTTGCGTGATATGCATGTATACATATCTACACTTCAGGGGTAACCAAGGCCTTCTCATCCGAGAACCGCGACAAATCAGCGGCCGACAAAAGAGTTATTATTCTTATTACTCGAATTCTGTCCTTCTGGAGGTTTGTCAATATTCTTAGCTGATGATCTCGTGATTTCAGATCGATCTCTCCTGATTTCGTTGCAACTTGTCTGCTAGTGATAATCTTAATTGAAAAAAACCTCACATATATGATATAACCGATAATATAACTGATAATTGTTTTAATATTGGGGCGATTATATACAGATATGCATTGACACATATTTTGTAAAGTATCAAAACAAATAGAAACGCAGTTTTTAAATTATTCCGAATGTTAAAGTGTTGGACAAGTTTGCATGAAAAAAGGTACATTGACGTTTCGTCCGAAAGCGTAGTCGTACGCTTACAATTTTACCCATTTCGTTCGCCAGCGCACCGAATCTTCCGCTTGCAGTTTTGCACACTTTTACCCACTTTGTTCGCCAAGGGTTTCAATATCATAAAAACACGGAAAATAAAATTAATGATATTTATTCAGTATCAAGCGAAATAATGATATTTATTCAGTACACAAGATAATAACATTAACAGCATAGCATTGCAAATATTTTTCAATGAATAAATGCAAAAATTATAAGATTATGTTATGGAGCTTAATATAGAAAGTTTTGATGCATTTCTTAATATAATTTTACCAAGTTTTGATGCATTCTTAATATAATTAATCCCGGTAATACATTTGCTAATAATTTTGCAATTATTCATTGTAAAGTGCTGGTGACACTCTTCCATGAATAATTGCAAAATTATAAGATTATGTTGCGGATGTTAATATAACGTGAATTTCGATGCGTTTCTTAATATAATTAATTCTTATAATACATTTGCTAATAATTTTGCAATTATTCACTGTAAAGCAATGGTGGCGCTCTTCAATGAATAATTGCAAATTATAAGATACTGTTGCGGAACTTAATATAACGTACACATACTTTAAGAACTTTTGCTGTAATAATATAATTATTATAGACAATCCATTGAATAAACGGTAATTACAGCAGCGTTAAACAGTGTCAAAATTAATTAGATGGCTGAGTAGTTTATTTGTTCTTACATTTCTGTTTTCAGAATTTCGTATAAGTATATGGAATTTTAATGCAAGGAGGTACATTAAGATATATTACAATAGATAATATACAATAAAGTATACAGTAAAATTATTATATAAATAAATAAATAAAAAATGATTCAAAATACAATACTTTGATACTTTCCCCCAGTGAACGAGTTTCGGACAAGTTGGGTAAAATTACAGCGGACGACTTGGGTAAAATTGCAGCGGACGATTTGGTTAGCGGACGAAATGGGTGTAATTAAAAAAAGTGACACTGACAGTTTGCTTTCGTTCCCATCAGAAATCAATCAAAACAAAGTAATAATGTGTTACTTTTTGGTGTCATCTGTATTTCTGAACAGTACTTTGCAGTTTCGAACACCAAAAAAGGGAAAATAACAACCTTTTTTTGATATTTACCACCATTGAAAATGGCATGTCATCTTTATTCGGGAACTCGAAGAAGATTTGGCCTGGGGAAAACTCGGCCCAGGGAAGATTTGTCCAAACGAAAAGCACTACACATCTGTTAGGATAGTTTAGATATGTTACGATATTCGTTTTCACTCCTAAAAATAATTCTTAGAAAAAGTATTAATATATTGCTCGATATTTATTGAAAACAAATACTAATATACATGTATATCGTCGAGCAATTATCTCTGCAGTAAATTCACATTCGCTGTGTTCTGTAATAATTAACGTCTCTCATCTGTGAGAATGATATCCAGTCACTTCGGCCCCAAGTCCTTTCAGCCTCTCGTCACTTCGGCCACAAAGTCATTTCAGACCCTCGCTTCCGACTCCTGTGGATTCATAAGCAAATAAAATAAAATTATTCAGATCGCAAGGGATTTCAAATCCCACATCGTCCATGTGCACCTTCGGCGTGCTGAAACTTTTTATTCATTTATTCACCATGAAAGAAAGTCTACTAGGCATGAACGAATACCATGTATCATATGTATACCTGAATATCTATTTGAGATATAAATGTTGAAAAACAATTAAATAGAAAAATGTTAAAATTCAAACGATATTTAAAAATATTTATAGAGGCCGAAATGGCTTAGTATATTGGGGCTGAATTGACTTGAGGCCGTAATGATTGGGGCCATAATGACTTGGGGCCAGTTCTCAAGTACATAGTTTCATTATTAGTTTGTGATAGTTGTTTTTGCTGTACAGTGGAACCCTGTTAATTGAAGAACCACTTTGCCAATGATAATTATTCAGTTACCAGGAGTATTCAATTAACAGGGATTGTGTCACTTTCCTGTATTCCAGAGATAAACGTAGCATTTATTCTATTATATTTTGTTTGACAGAGCTTCATGTCAAACAAGACATAATAGATTAAATGTCTGTATTGGATGTACTGAGGCCAAATTGGTCTATAACCAAAGGGAAACTGGGAAGGGTCAGGGTAATTTCTCGACATGTTACAAAATTTCTTATTCAATTAACAGGAGATTACTGTATAACCTATTTTCAATTAACAGGTCAAATTTGTACTTGATGCTTGGTAAATGGTTTTGTGTTGGGAAATTATATTCAATTAACAGGGATATACAATTAAGAGATATCCAATTAAGTGGGCCCCACTGTATAACCAAAACCACCCCCTCTCCCACCCCAATCAAAACCATCATTCAGAAGTCTTGGATTCAGCAAATTTGATTTCTTTATTTATTGGGGTTTAACAACACTTTTTACAGCCAGGGTCACCTCATGTTGGATAGTTTTACTAGGGGAGGAATCCAGATTACCTGGAGAGAACCACCGAGCAATACCAATCAACTGTTAGGCTCCTCAACATAGTAACTCAAAACAAGCATGGTTAGCATTGGTTGAAGACAAGTACATCATCAATGTGCAGTACATCTTTGTACAGTTGCCGCAGGTGGGATTCAAACAGAACCTCGCATCTTGTTTTGGGAAGGTTTTTTTTTGTTCCAGCTTCATTGAGGTTTGTTTCATATTATACAAAAAAAAACTATGGAAAAAATGCATAGAACATTTAAAAAAAAAAATTGACCTCTGAGTTGTTGAGATTTGACCACGACTGAGAGTCGGAGACCGAATATTCTCGGAAAAAGTATGAGGGCTGAATCATCCTGTGGTTGAATCTTCATGTACCTCTGTTTTCAAACCAAATTGCCCATTACTTATAAAACACCATAACTAAGGCAAAGACAATACTTTGGAATTCCTGAGTCTGAAATTCTATAAATTCCAAATAAATTGACACAAATTATATAGCAAAATGAAGGATGTGGTGCATAGAACCCCAAAAGTATGTGTGCACCTCACGCACTGATACACTGTCGACATCGGACATCAGCGGTTCCTGAACGTGTGCTATTGGTACAATATTTGTACAATAACTGATAATAATAAAATAATATTTCATAAGAACAACAAACACAGGAATTAAAAATGCCAACGCCGTCCCATTGTCCTTGAAAGGGGGAGTCTTTTACAAATAGTTTTTTGCCATCCGATATCCTGGATACTCCCCATTTTTCGCTCAACTTTGACATAGTTAAATTTGAGGTTATGCCATGACCCGTCGCCCGTCTGCCCATCTGTCCGGCGTCATCAATTCAATATGGTTTGGGCTAGAGGTTGTATTTATGAATCGATCTTTACAAAACCTCTTGGGTACCTTTGTTATCACTGTGGGACGAGAACGAGTGTTTTGGGGTGGGGTCCAAAATTCAAGATGGCCACCAGCAACCATTTTGTATTGAAATTAGTGCAATCAGTTTTTTTGTACAGAATGTCTGTACGAAAGTTCTGATTTGAATAAATTTTTGTATGAATGTTTAGTAACATGGAATTCATCACATGTAATACAGGGTTTTTTCTCGTGCTGAAATTATGCAAATTAGATGAACTTTGATTTATTCAGTGCTGCTTATACACAGTAAGTGTACATGTCAATACGGCTCAGGCTAGATGCTGGTTTTATGAATCAATCTTCACGAAACTTCTTGGGTACCTTTGTTATCACCTTGGGACGAGAACGAGACTTTTGGATGCGGTCTGAAATTCAAGATTCTGCTAGTGGCCATTTTATACCAAAATTAGGTCCAATCAGTTTTTTTGTACAGAGCTTCTAGGACTACATTTGTTATCATCATGGGATGAGAAAAACAAAACCTCACCCGTGGGAACCCTATGAGCTAAAGATAAAAAAAATCAAATACCTGTATTTTAAGAAGGACTGGACAAATATTTATTAATTAGTATGAATCAACCGTAGAAGGGTTTGAATCAAACAGACCAAAACAATTGCCAACATTTGGCTTATGATGCACCATACAAGGATTCCCATTGTAACATTAACCCCATGGAGATTTCTTTTCTAGTTTAACATCCAACTGTCACCCACCTTCACAATACTTTACCTGTACATCAGTTACAGGCTATGGTCAGTATTTATGTAAGACCTCTACAATACTTTACATGTACATGTATCTTTGTTATTAGGTCTTTACCTAGATGTGTGTCATTGCTATGTCACATACTATACATGTACATGTCTTACATATGTTGAGCTACAGTGTCATTGACACTTTCATTTAATAGAAACTCAATTTTGTAATGCTAGAAAAATCCAGACAATGACTCAATACAGAGTTATGACCATTAATTCGTTAATTTCTGCCTGTGTCCAGCTTGTTTGCATAATAACTTGGAAACAAATAGCAGTAGATTTGATTCAATATTGGTATGTGAGACTTTCTTAATGTCTTGAATGAGTTAAAAAAAACTGGTTTGTTTCGGCTATACTGAGCAGAGTTATGACCCTTAATTTGTTGATTTTGTCCTGTTTTCACGTCGGTAGTATGATGACGTCAAACATCAATGGATTTTGTCAACGTTTGGTATGTGAGACTTTCTTAACAGCATTAGAAAACTGGTACCCGCTTGGCCATACTGAACAAACTTATAGCCCTTAATTAGTCAATGTTTTCCTGTTTTCAGCTCATTCGCACTCTGCCCTGCACACTTATCAAAGGATTTGGTCAATATTTGTTATATGAGACTTTGGTAATAATGTCTTGAAGGAGTTCGAAAATTGGTACAGTTCAGCCAAACTGATTGGTGTTATGGCCCTCAATTAGTTAATTTTTGCCTGTTGTCAGCTCTTTAGCATGACATCCTGAACAAGTTTCTATATATTTGGTCAATAATTGGCATGCAAGACTGCAGCAATGTCCCGAAGGAGTTCGGAAACTGGTACGGTACTCTGACATACTTGCCCTCAGATAGCTAATTATACCCCCAGTTTTTTTTCAAAAAGTGGGGTGTACTGGATTGTGCCTATCCATGAGTCAGTGTGTCTGTCCATGCATCTGTGCGTAAGTTTGTCCATCCTCACTCAGATGTCGACCTGCATTATAACTTGAACATTACTGATAAGATTTCATTGAAATTTCATACACATGTTCGCTATCATACATGTAAGATCATTAAGGACTAACAGCCATTTTGAGATTGAAAATATTTTTTCTGTACATTGTGGCCCTTTGCATATACAAAAAATAGTCTATTTTTTGTCTGTTCGCCTCGTATATCGGATTTGGATTATCGGATCTCAGTCATATTTATTACTTTTCACTTTTCAGACTTGTCCCACTTTTTAACTTAGAAAATTTGCTGTTTGTCTCGTAAAATAGCAATTTTAGTCTGTTTGCGTCATATTTCAGGTTTGGGTTATCAGATTTCAATAAAATTTGGAATGAAGATTGTTTATGGGAAAGGCTTTCAAATGAGTCACGTCCCTGTAGAAAAACCAAGAAAATTCACTCAAATCACCTTCCCACATGTGGCATTATGTCTTTGTTCCCTTTGATGGTCCAGTCATTATTGTTTCTGGCCTTTACAGTTACTAATGGGTTGGGGGTTGGGGGGGGGGGGGATTAATGTTGCTGCAAAACAAAGACACAATAATTTCACATCTCACATGCAGATGATCTGATTGACACAAACTATTGTTATCAAGTGCACGTTGATCTCGCAATTTTTGCAGGATTGGATTTCTGTCCGCTGTAAAAACAAAGATGATATACCCCTCGTGTATACGTAGTGTTGAAAATATGCCCATCTTAGTATTCTGAGAGAGGTTGGGGGGGGGGGGGGGGGGGAGTGAGGTGCAAATGCCATGCTTAGCATGCTGTTCTTAATAATACCAGACCCTGTAGAGTTACTCTGGTGTTTTGAGTTCTAAAATGGGTTTGTGAACACTTCAAAGATTATACACAAAAAAAAAATGCCCTGAGATTTGTTGCAGAGTCCATTGGGTGAGAGATTTTGTCTCTCATCTGACCCATCGTTATCCTTGACACTGGTATATCAGCACCTCTGGTACAATCTATTGCATTTGAAGTCTATCCATATGTCCGTCTGTATATATGTCCATCTGCACTCTGATGTCTGTTTGCATTAGAACTTGAACATTACCTCTTAGATTTCAGTGAAACTTTGGATAAAAGTTGTTTTTTGAGAAAGGCTTTGAAATGAGTCATTCCCCAGCAGTAAAACAAAGAAAATACCTGCAAACCGCCTTCCCACTTGTGGAATTATAGGAACCCCAGCGGGCCGTAGGCCCGCAAGGGGTTGCACATACCCAATCAGATAAATGCGTTCCAGAACAGAATTCTCTAACACCGTCAAGCGATATTTTAAATTGGACAGTAAATTTCAGGGGAAAAAAACATGTGACTTCCGCTTCACAAGACCCGATACAATTGCAATCGGCTTATCCCCCTCAAGGAAACTTTGGGCCGATATCAACAATCAAACAAAATGTCAAATGCGTTCGATTTCTGTTGCAACGTTTAACCCAACCTGCATCTCAGCTTTGTGTGATATTTATATGTCTACACATCACTCGTATTCTGTCCTTTCAGAGGTTTTTCAATATGCACCTTCATCAAAAAACGCAGATATAACCGGCGATCTTGTTGATTATATTGGCGTGATTTCATAAAGATATACATGGACACATAGCTAGTGAAGTTCAAGAATAAAAACAGAATGCAGTTTTTTAATTATTCTAATTTTAAGGTGTAATAAATACTAATGAAACGTTTGCTTGAAAAATATGTGATACGTTGCTGATAAGTTGCTCCTGGGTCATTTCGCCCCAATTCCCATTCTTCCCTCGAGCCGTTTCGAACAAATCGTCACTTGCCTCGGGTCATTTCGCCCACAGACGGAGAGGGGGGGGGGGGGGGGGGGTGGTTCCGCCCCTAAATTTAAATTTTATTTTGGTAATGCAATGTAATTGTTTCCTTTAGTACTTTAGTATTTTTTTCCCCCAGAAGAATTTACTGAAGTAAACAATTTCCATTGAAATTTTAACAAAATTGAAAAATTTTACCGTAACTGCATTGGCCGATTTTGGGCAAGAAAACTGCGCCCGCTATTGCCCATGTGCGGGCATAGTGGCATTGTGTGCTAAGGAGTACAGTATGTTGATAGTGCGCTTGTATTCAACCATTGCTAAACGCTGCTCGTGTGGAGTTAGTATGTTGGGAGCCTGGCATTTGCTCGGTGGTTCTCTTCTGGGACTTCAACTTCCTCCACCCATAAAACTGCCCGACAAGAGGTGACCCTAACTGTCAAAAATGCTGCTAAACCATAATAACTAAATAAATAAATAAATCCAAGTTCCATGTGTTCTATAATATACTGTCGTCAGTGAGAATTGCATCCAAACTGTCCTCCAGCAATTTGACCCCAAACTAGCTGCTAATTTAACCCAAATCATCCTATGGCAATTTGATCCAACCCCCCCCCCCCCCCCCCCCCCCCCACCAGAAAAGGGTCCTACTAAACACCGAGGTTATACCAGGAGATACTGGGGTTAAAAAAAAAAAAAAAGTAAGTCAGGGTTGTTTAAAAAAGGTTTAAATATAATTGCAGACATTTAATTCATTTCTTCGAAGCAATCTACACGATATTACTTGATTTATTCGAGTAAATGCAAGATATATACATGTAGACCGAGTTGTACCCGAAAACTACCCCTTGGTATATAGTAGGTACCTTGGTTATTAAGGTTCTACGTCTGTGCATGGATGGAGCACTTAAGTGGTAACTGGGTATCTTAAAACAGATCACCGTAATATTTTATAAAAATAAACCTCCCATCAGATTTTATCTGGGCCTTTGGCCAGCCAAACTTTTCAGTTTCGGCAGCTCTCAATTTTTTCTTTTAATTTTCATTTATTTATTTTTTGTTTGTTTATTGTTTTGCAATTTTTGCCATTGTTGGCTTTATGTTATTAGGATTTTGTGGCGTACTGTGATAAGTATCGTCCGACTGTACACCCAAAGCTACAGCTTGCATTTGGTATATGTACAGTACATGGGCAGAGGATTGCAACAAAATCACTTATGGAGTGGAATTATCATCCAAAGTATCACTTTCAAATTATGTACATATGGACAAAAAACACGAGCAATGTTTCAGCCAGTGGAGTCAATGGACCTCCATTTTTAACCCAGAGGTCCATTGGCTGTACAGAGCTTAACTTGTGTTTGTTATGCTTTGCAACAAATTTTGGAATTATTGTTTGGGTGTGGGTGATTTAGTGATAATACACTCTGCACCTGCTGTATATATACAGTATACTTATTAGCCCTTTCGCCTGTGATAACGGCACTAATTTATGATGATTTGTTGACACTTTTTTGTTTTCAAGGTTTTCACCTTCTTTGCATGCATGTGACCAGCTTTTTTTTTTTTACAATTGCTGGTGTTTTATATAATTGTAGAAAACTTAAGTAAGTATCCTATTAATAGTCGGTCCCATTGGTCAGCCATGTGTGCTGAACATGTCGCTAGTCTTTTTCTATCGTTGGCGACTGAAAAATCACCGCTTCCGAAAAGTACTGTTTCTCATGTCATGATTTTGGTCCATAACAATGTTTCTGTCATAACGAAGAAGACAATTGCTAACAGCCACAAAAAAACCTAATTAAGAAGTCACTATGTGATTAACAATTCACACTGTTGCTTACTGAGGTGAAGTCGCTTCAAATACCATTACCAAACTACCTACTAAATACCAACGGGAAGATTTTTCAGGACACTCTTATTACTACAGTACCCATAGTTCTCAAATGTGGCACTGAAACCATGCACATACTGCTTAATTCTATTTACATAATCAGAATTCACCTCCAGGGGTGCGGCGGCTCAGTAGGTAGAGGTACAGGCTGCAAGACGAGAGGTCCTCGGTTCGAATCCCACCTGCGGCAACAGCTTTGTGTCTTTGGGCAAGACACTTCACCCCATTGCCCATGTGGGATCATGGTGGTGCTGTGTACTAAGGCACACTGTCTTCGAACAAGGATAATTCTGCTGGTGTAGTACGTTGGGGAGCTGACAGTTGCTTACTCATGGAACCACGGGCGCTAAAACTAGAAATATATTCAAACGCCCATGTTTCCCAAACCACCTGGAACAGAAAACTATGATACATTATGAAGTATCCTCAGGACCAGTAGAATTGAAAGGTAAAAAAAAAATGCCATATGTTTTGTTAGGGAGTTCTGCAGAGTGCATCAAAATAATGCTTACTCACCATATTTGCAAACATTTTAGAAAATCTTTTCTCCAGAACCAATATTCAGAATCTTTTGATATTTGGTATACAACATCCATAGAGGGGTCAGATACAAGTTTGTTAAAATGAAGCCCATTGGTTCATATTTGGACTCAATGCAGGGGCTCACATTTTTTTTAATTTAGGGCAATATGGGGAATTTTCTTTAAAAATCTTCTTCAGAACCATCAATCAGAATCATTTAATGTTTGGTATACATGTACATCATTGTTATGAGGATCAGATTCAAGATTGTTCAAACCAAGTCCCTATGTTAATATTTGGGCTTCATTTGGTAGCTCAACTTTTAATTTAGGGCAATATGAGGAAGTTTCTTTAAAAATCTGCTTCTTCAGATCCACCAGTCAGAATGCTTTCATATTTGGTATGCAACATCTCTAGGGAGTGAGATTCAAGTTTGTTCAAATCAGGTCTGTAGGTTAAAATTTGTGCTCGCTATGGTAGCCCAAATTTTAACTTAATGCAATAATAGGAAATTTCTTTAAAATTTCTTCTTCAGGTCCACCAGTTAGAATGCTTTCATATTTGGTTTTCAACATCTGTAAGGAGATCAGTTTCAACTTTGTTCAAAACGAGTGTTAATATTTGGATTTCCTATGGGATCTAGAATTGGCCATGTAGCTGAATAATTATAATTTGTTTATACAGTACCCTCTGGAGGTGTGTAACTAAGAGTAATTTATAGAGGTTGTATCAAGGGGCTTCAAAGGGGAGTTCCACGTTTTACATTATGATCAACTGAAGAAAAGGCATGATGTTTGGACAATTTTTGTCACTCCTGAGGGGTTCAAGGATTGACAGTGTATCCTATGGAGATGGATTGCTTAATGTAGATTCATTCTTGGACTCTGTTTATATCGTGTTCTGTTTGTGGTGAGTGCTTCAGGCCCTGCGGGCCTCTTGTTTATTTATTTTTTGGGTTTTAACAACACTTTAGACAGCCAACAGTTACAAGTTTTTTCTCTCCTTGAACCAAGTCTCTCACCCGACTGCAGCACTCATGGTCCACTGAGTTTTTAGCTCACCTAACTTTCAGTCAGGGTGAGCTATAGTGATCACTTGATGTCCGTCATCCGTGAACATGATGTTTGCGTCTTCTCCTTCAAAACTGATGAACCGATTTAAGATTTGAGATGATTGTTTGTTATGACATCGCATTTTGATTTTGATCGAAGCAAGTTTCTCTGCCCCTCAGTGGGGCGATGCCCAAAAATTATGCCTAAATCTTAAAACAATCTTCTTCTCATGAACCAGGAGTAGCGGAGACTTCATATTTGGTGTGCGGCTTCCTTTTGAGGTGTAGACTCAGATTTGTTCAGATGAAGTTTATGGGAGCTATATTTACCTTCGTTATGGGAAGAGCAAGAATTTTCGCCCTGCCCAAAATTTCTGTTTTTCAAACCAAGAGGCTGATTTGAACCAAATTTAATATGCAGGCTTATTGGGTTATGAGTACTTAATTTATGCTTAAAAATATTTTCCCGTTGCCCCATGGGAACTGCAGGTGCTAAAAATAGAACGCAATTTAAAACGCCCATATCTCCAAACTACACGGCACTCATAATTTTTATTTGGTGTGAAGCTTCCTTGGGACCAACAGAATGGAATGGTCCAAACAAATGCTATCGATTCGTGCATGGGTACTTTACTATTTTTTCAGGACTTTGAAAAGAAGGCTTTTTCACATGTTTATTGAAATCAAATCCCTGGGTCCATATTTGGGCTCTCTATGGGAGTCCAAATGTTGAAACTAGTGCAGTATGAGGAATATTCTTGAAAAATCTTCTTCAGACCCACCAATCAGAACCTTTTTGATATGTGGTATGCTGCATCATTATACGGGTGAGATTTAAGTTTATTCAAGCCAAGTCCATATTTGGAATCACCAGGGTTTCGCAAATTGCGAGAACGGTCATTTCGTTCCTGTGATGTTCTCGCAAATGCTTGTTAAGAAGATCCATTTACCGTTCCCCGCAAAAATATAAGCATTTTTCGTCAGATAAAATTTAATAAAATTTGATTAATTTGAGAGCGGAAATGATTAAAGGGTTTTCGTGATTGACTAATCGCATGGATTAACCCTGGTTAACCGATTAATCACTTGCCCTAATAGGTAGCTGAATAATTGCCGTACTGTTGATGATTTATATAACTAAAACTTTACTCAGCGTAATGGACAAAACCTCCCAGCGCCATATACAAAAATGTCCATTCAAATTTTAATATATTTTTAATTTCTGTCTCAAAACATAGCTTATGACCCCTCATTGGAGAGAGCTCATTGAGTTTGTTCCAATGGAGGGGGGGGGGGGGAGGGAGGCGTCATAAGCTATTTTTTTAGACAAAGATTGAAAATATTTAGTAATTCAAGAATTTCTTGTGCAAGTATCGTCTGCTTCCTGAATTTTGTGATGGGTTGAGAATGTCCATTTCCAGCTACTGATACAGTATAATGATCATGCGAATGAACAAGTATGTCAGCACTTAACTGGCTTGCGTTACTCTGTCTCATATAACTGATGTGAGCCAGTGTGACAATGTTTGCCTGTTTTGGAGCAAGGTTGTTCTTTAGTTAACCCATTAATAAGGCACTTCAAAAGTAACGGTTAACCGATCAATTACTTTTTTATCGATCAAGACGTTGACCATTGGTCAGTCGATTAATCGGTAAACTGTATCAGCTCTAATTAATTTCTATAAACATGATGACTGCAATAGCCTTTGATGTGGTGGTTGATCAATCTAACAATCTATGTATTTTGAGATAAATAAGCATAATTCATGTGATTAAGACGTTGGAAATGCGTCCAGCAAAAAATATATTTGCGAAACCCAGGCTCACTCTGGGAGCCCGAATTTTAACTTCGTTCAAAATGAGGAATTTTCTTTAAAAATCTTCTTCAGATCCAGCAGTCGGAATGTTTTGATATTTGGTATGCTGCATCCTTAGGGGGTGCGATTCAAGTTTCTTTATGCCAAGTCCCTGGGTTCATATTTGGGCTCATTGTGGAGTCTGAATTACAACTTAGTTCAAAATGAGGATTTTTCTTTAAAAATCTTCTTCTTCAGATCCAGTATTCAGAATGTTTTGATATTTTGTACCATATGCAGCATCCTTGAGAGGGGGGGGGGGGGGGTGGGGGGGGGGAGGTGAGATTCAAGTTTGTTTAAGCCAAGTCCCTGGGTTCATATTTTGCAGAGAGCCCGAATTATAACTTAGTTCAATATGAAGAATATTCTTTAAAAATCGTTTTTATTAGATCCACGGGTCAGAATTTTTGGATATCTTGTATAAGCCTTCCTTATGAGGGGCAGATGCCACTTGTTCAAATAACTTCCCTGGGTTTATATTTAGGCTACCATGTCAGGTGAATGCCCTCAGGCCCCCTGGGGCCTCTTGCTTACTGTTTTACAACATTGCCCTGCTCTTCTCTCTGCATTTTTCATTGTAAGTTAGTCACTAGTTTTATGTAGGCTTCCAAAGTCACATATCAGGGCTGGGGCGAGTATTGAGTACTTTGTCAAAAAGTGGTACTCGAGTACTACGAGTACTGAGTACTTTGGACCCAGCCAGTCACAAATATATTAAACATCAAAGAGTATTATATACTTGAAACAAATACAGTACAGCTACTGTGTTCTGCTCACTCTCCACGGATGGGCAATATTTCCACGGATACAATAATATTTGATGCTGTTACGGCGTGGAAATATTAATGATATTGGTAACAGAAAGAAATCTGAGAATCAGCAACAATAACTATGAATTTAACTATTCTGAAATTTAATTTAAAAAAAATTAATATAAAAAAATGATACATCGATCTTTTTCACTAATTGGTTTACAGAAAATAAAAAACAGTGGTACTTATCAATTATTGAATTAGTTCAAAGTACAGTGTGACAGAATCCAGTAATCCAGTGGTGAAGAATCTTGTGAAGAAAGTTACCAGCTGGTAGTATTAAATCCAAGAATGTCTCTTCCCGTAGATTTGTAACAAAATTTTCACTTAGAAATTGCAGCAGTCTCCAATAAAATATAATAAAATGCTCCGCAAAATACAAATGGAGTAAACATTCAAGAAGTATTGGCGCCAGAGGTAATTTCCAAATAATCCAGTAGAATCCTGGCTTTTCACAAAATAATATTATTCTGTTTCACAGAAAGTATAAATTCTCTTTTCCAAGACGGACAAATTCTCTTCAAAATTCTCTTACGGAATCAATCTTTCAAGTTCGCAAAGAAGCACTGCTTCTATAATAAATGCACTGTTCTGAAACAACAATAATCTCCAATGGAAACAACTGAAGTGAATCTTTCTGAAATGGCTTTCTAAAAATAAGTTTTTGAATTCTGTTGACAAACCTTTATATAATAACCAGTTAGAATGTCCTAGAAGAATCTCCAAAGTTCTATCAGTTTCCAGGTGATTCTATCACAATCCAAGTAAATAAGATCCTGACCTACTTAAACAATCAACAGGTATATGTACAATAGATCAGTGTAACAAAGATGAAAACAAGGTCACTGAGTGCAAATGAGTGAGACCAGTCAGAAAATGCAGAAAAAATATCAATCTCAATATAATTATCCACTAAGGATATATCCATCTCATTATAATATGGGGCTATATAACAGATGCCAAACACTAACTATAGGAATAATCATCAAAAAGATAAATAATGCAGCACCAGGTACAACCCGGTGCTTCATTAATTAAAATATTGTGGATGAAGATTTTTATTGCCTTGTAAACGCATGAGTGGACATCACTGCCCACGCGTGTATTACAACCCCTCCATAGCGACTGTACTGTAACTGATTTGTCCTCTTTGGGAACATATTTTCTACAAGTTCACTCCTATTGACAGAATATGTGCCTGTGCGGATTAAAACCAAAGTTGTGAAAGTGCTCTTGTGGATCTTTGCAGCACAAGCACAGAACTACAGAATCAATATTTGACCATTTTAGGAATCTTAACAGTGTCATGAGACACCACAGTAGCAGGTACTGGTCATTCTGTTGGACAAAATCACTGTTTTATGACTCGAGGTGCCTTAACTGAGAAAACGGAGGCTTTTTCTTACAAAGATTGCAAAATATTCATCATACACAATGTGAAATGTCTTCAGAAGCCAGAATGTGATTAAATAACAATGGGAAATTCAATATGCGTCAACATCAATTTACTTATAAATTAATATAGTTTTTTTATGGGAAAAAGCATACTGAGGGCTGTCGGGGGTGGGGTGGGGGGGGGGGGGGGGCACATCCAGGGCTATATTTCACCCCATCACTAGGTAAAAGAATATTTGACATTTGTTGAGATAAAATGGCACTTTCTATTGATATTGGTGAATTACATGTATATTGCCTCAGCCAGGGCTTATATTTTGACGAGAATCTGAGAATCGATACTCGTAGAGATCCGTGCAACAAAACCAGTGAGAAACCATGTAGATTCTCGTAACACTGCTGCTAGGATTCACATGAAAAGAACTGAGTCAGTTTAACACCTTTACCTAACACAAAGGCAGCAAATTAACCAATACAACACTAACATGGGCTGAATTATTGTCATACTGGCAATAAAATTTGTACAGATATGGCCGACATTGGACCATCCGTCCATCTGTCTGGCGTGAACTTTACATTATCAACCACTCCTCATAAACAACTGGGCAGAATTGAACCAAATTTGACATTCATGTTTCTTATCATATCTGAATTCCTGTTTGTTCAAATAAAGTTGCCACAACCACAGGGGTCCCCAAAAGGGGCATTTCTCGGATAGCACCTATAAATTGTTTTCCAAAATTAAAAAAAAAATAACCATATATAAGAATATTTTGATACTTGGTATACAGCATCTCTAGGGGAGGGGAGGGGGGGGGGGGCAGATTCAAGTTTGTTCAGATCCACCAGTCAGAATGCTTTCATATTTGGAATACAACATCTCTAGTGTGTGTGTGTGTGTGTGTGTGGGGGGGGTGGGGGGGGGGGGGGTTAGATTGATTTTTGGTCTATCTGTTGAAACCCAAAATATTGATTTTTGGTCTATCTGTTGAAGACCAAAGTTTAACTTTGTGCATTACGAGGAAATTTCTTCAAAAATCTATTTCTTCCGATCCACCAGTCAGAATCTTTTCATATTTGACATACAGCATCTCTAAGCCTAAGGGAAGTCAGATTCATGTTTGTTTAAGCCAAGTCTATGGGTTAATATTTGGGCTCATTATGGGAGCTCAGATTAACTCAGTACAACATGAGAAAATTTCTTTAAAAATCTTTTTCTTCAGAAAGAAAGAAAGTTAGAATGCTTTAATATTTCTTGAGGTTAGATCTAAGTTTGTTCCTATTTGGTTCCTGCCAGTCAGAATCCTAACATATTTGGTATCGCAGGGTGTGTGTGTGTGTGGGGGGGGGGGGGGGGGGTAAGGTTTGAGTTTGTTCATTTTGAGTCCCTGGCTTATTATTTGGACAGAGGTGGATTAGGTTCAAGGTTGTTGATTAATGTTCAAATCCATTCCTTACAGTTTTTCCATAAAATTTGCCTTTCAAGCTGCAGTTACACAACAACCCTTGGAAGTTTGGTAGTACTTGTCTGTCTGCAGCTGACAGAATTGGAAGCAATCAGGAAGACCTATTCTAATAATCATCTGACATGGACACTAGAGTTTTCAATAATTTCATAACATCATTCCTATGTAGTGTTCATGAATCATGACTAACTGAATGTGACCCAAATGGGGTCATCTCGATACGCCGGCACTTATTGTTTCCAGCAGTATGGTCAGTAGGTGCGAACAATCTGGGTGATCAAGGGATTACCGCTTACAGTCTGTATCTTATTTTTCCGACTTGCTGGAGGAAATTATAACAGCAAGCAGCTGTATATTTTTCATTTTTAGCCTGACTGTTTACAGTGGGGCTATAATCATAACTTTCGTCCGTCTGTCCGTCTGTCTGTTCGTCTGTTAACATTTAGAGTTCTGGTTAAAGTTTGTGGTTAAAGTTTTTTACTGAAGGTTCAAGTGTTTGTTTCCTGTTTAGTCATGACTTTTGTCTGTCCATCTGTTAACATTTGGAGCTTTTGTTAAAGTTTGTGGTTAAAGTGTTTTAGTCAACCTTGAAGTTTTTTTTTTATTTTTAATTAATATTACTTGATTGTATCAATCTCATTATGTTTTTTTCCTATGTTTCATGTTATTTGGGGAAATATTTAAGCCTTTTTTGTATGGCAATTTAACTTACAACTTCCCGGTTAAAGATTTTGGTTAAAGTGTTTTTTTTTTTTGGGGGGGGGGGGGGGGGGGGTAAAATTAAACCTTCAATTCTTCAAACAGTTAGTGGAATGTCACTGTTTCTCATTTGGGAAAATGTCTACTATCTACTAAACATTTCTACAGTTATTTTCATTAATATCGGCATGAATTTAACCCCTTTCAAACATGTTTTCAGACTTACTTTCTTTTTATTTGAAATTAGACTTTGCCATATACTTTCTTACTCTAATTCTTGCATTGTCAATACAACTTAATGATTCCATTTTACTTAGTATTCCCAGCTTAGAGTTTCGGATTAAAGTTCTGCTTTTCAAGGTTCTACCTTTCATTCTCCAAACACTCTGTTACAACATCATTTCTTTTTTTCATTTCGGGCAAGGTCTACTGAAGCTGTACACAGTGGTTTCAAATAATAATATTGGCATTAATTTAACCCTTTTAACAACAGTTTTCGAACTTAGTTTCTCTAAATTTCAAATTAGGCTTCTACCATATACTTTGTTACTTTTTATCCCCTCCCACAAGAGAGGGATATAGCATACAGCTCGCGCCGTCTGTCTGTCAGTCCATCCGTCAGTCCCTCCATCTGTCCGAACTTCCTTTATGCCATAACTTAAACAAAAGTCAACGGATTTCAATTAATTTCAGTACATGTCTCTTGGTCAAGTTTGATGACCACAATTATCCAATGAATTATTGCCATGCACAGCCCCCGCCCAGTCTTAGGTATATTTTTTTTCCCTTTCCTTCAATATGAATTTTGAACAATTTACTGTCACCACATGGCATGATGCGGAACTTTTTTAGATCATCTTGACCAAGTCAAGCTGAGCTAATCTCATCACTCTCCATCCATCGTCCATCCGGCGTCCCTCGTCCGTCAACACCATGTTTTGGTCTTCTCCTCCAACGCCACTGGGCCAATTCAAGTGAAAGTTTGTGTGTGTGATGGGCCCAAAGGGGCATTGCATTCTTGTTCAACTCAACATGCCCAACCCCATAGGGAGGGAGTGGGGAAAAATGCTCCAAAATATTTTTAAAACCTTCCTTTTGAGGATATTGATATTCGGTATACAACATTCAAAGGAGGGGGGGGGGGAGGGTCAGATACAAGTTTGTTAAAATAAAGCCCATTTGTTCATATTTGGGCTCAATACAGGAGCCCAAATTTTTAACATAGGGTAATAATGGGAATATTCTTTAAAAACCTTCTTCTTCAGAACCACCAGTCAGAATCTTTTAATGTTTGGTAGACATCATTGTTATGAAGTTCAGATTCAGGATTGTTCAGACCAAGTCCCTAGGTTAATATTTGGGATTCAAGTTTGTTCAAATCAGATCCCTAGGTATATAATTGGGCTCGCGTTGGTAGCCCAAATTTTTACTTAGTGCGATATGAGGAAATTTCTTTAAAATTCTTCTTCTTCAGATCCACCAGTCGGAATGCGTTCATATTTGGTATACAACATCTCGAGCGTGGTCAGCTTCAAGTTTGTTCAATTCAAGTTCCTGGGTTAATATTTGGGCTCCATATGGGAACCTGAAATTGAACTTAATACAATATGAGGGAATTTCTTCAAAAATCTTTTTCCTCAGATCCACTAGTCAGAATGCTTTCATATTTGGTATACAACATCTCCAGGGGTGGGAGGGGCTGGGGGGGGGGGCAGATTCAAGTTTGTTCAAATCAGATCCATAGGTTAATATTTGGGCTCGCTATGGTAGCCCAAATTTTAACTTAGTGCAATATGAAGAAATTTCTTTAAAATTTATCTTCTTCAGATCCAACAGTCAGAATGCTGTCATATTTGGTACACAACATCTCTAGGGAAGTCAGATTCAGCTGTGTTCAAATCGAGAGCCTGGTTAATATAAATTTGGGCTCCCCAGGGAAGCCAGAAGTGGCCATGTTGCTGAAGAATTAAAAATTTCGTATTCAGTACCATCTAGAGGTGTGCCATCTAGAGGTGTGTAACTAAGATTAATCCTCATAGGTTGTATCAAGGGGCTTCATAAGGGAGCTCAACATTTTACATTATGATCAAATGGAGAGAAGGCATGATACTCAAATTATTTTTGTCACTCCTGATGGACTCAAGGATTGACAGTATGGAGATGGATTGCTAATGGTAGACTCATTCTTCGACTCTGTTTATTTGTGTTCTGTTCAAGATGAGCGCTTCAGGCCCAGTGGGGCCTCTTGTCTAAACTCACGTAACCACACACCCCCTCCCCCGGGCCAATTAGGCACTTTTTTGTTTTCCTTTCGTCAAAAATGCATTTTTACAGATTTGCCTATAAAGTTTTGGGTTTAAAACCCAGACAAGCCCCCCCCCCCCCCCCCCTCCCCCCCCCCCCCCCGGTAGTCGTTCATAACACACCACCATTGCATACCAAATAATTTGAAGGATTTGAAGTTAATAAATGCAAACAAACCAAAATTGACTACTATACCCCCCACCCCCCCCCCCCCCCCCCCCACACACACACACACACACACACCACGCACACCCAAAATGCATTTTGAACGATTGGGAGTTATTACGTGCAAAAAAGAAAATTTACTCCTATAGCCCAGCATTGCTTTATGTACTAAATCTTTAATCCTTTACCTTACACAAGTTGAAGCCAACAGTACAAACTATATTTCGGAAACATCAGATTTTTCATTTTTTACTTCTAACCCAGGGCCGTCAAGAGGGGGTAGTAACCCCGGGGTCCGGGGGGGGGGGGGCTGCGAGGACGAATCCGCGCTGCCTGAGACAGCTAGTTTGCGAGCTTTTTTCAATGCCCAGTGTGTGTGTATCGACAGGCGGGCCGCGGGCCCCCCGAATTCACTAGTAAGCGTATATTCCTTTCAAGAACTGTCTAAGTTATTAGATATATTGTGGGTCGATCCGCCAATAATATGCTATTCTGTAATTCGGTTATATAGACATCCCGCTTCGATATTCCTGGTCAGTTCTGAGAACTGGACATACATAATTTACTGTAAACCCAGTCTAGTCGTTGAGAGGCAATTGAGTCATAATAGATATCGGTCGGGGGAGGGGTGAATATTTTCACGGGTTCTTGGTAAGTTGGGTTTGAAACAAGGGGGCCCAGGCGGTAACATCTAATTGATCCCCCCCCCCCCCCCCCCGGCCGGTATTTTCTCTCGGCGGCACTGTTCTAACCATGGCTTATTAGTCCTTTTGGGAACAAGCTCATCAAGCTTGTTCCATTAATAGGTCATGAGGTATGTTTTGGAGTAGAGAAATGAAACAATAAAATTTGAATAGCAAATTTTGTGTATCACGAGTGCAGATATGGCAGATTCGTTGGGTAAACGGTTAACAAAAAATGACTCCGACTATTTTGTGTCTTAGCATTGCCATTGCTGGGACAGTCACTCTCGTTATTATCTCATTTCGCATATACCAAAAAATATATTTAACAATATTTTTCACATATTTTCCGCATATTTTTCGCATACATCATACAATATATATAAAACTATTTATCACACATTTTTCGCATACAGATATTCTTATTTTTTAAATAAAGTAACATATGGTTAATTAAAACAGATTTTGTAAAAAGGTTTTGTGTGGTGATGCAGATTTTAGTTCTGTTTTGGGATTTGGGTAGTTTTCAAAGAAAGCTGTGAATTCTTATCCCTCCCAAATTACTCATCAGGTAACAGAGTAGAAACTCTGTCGGAGGCAATACCAGTTTTTAAGCCCATTTGACACAAATTGGACAGTTCTCTTCAAAATAACAAATTTCCCATGCTTTGACTTGGCACAAGCCAAAGGTCGAATTCTATTGCAGAAATGAGTCTTTCATCACATGAAAGAGGTAAATATATCTTTGGTAGGGTTGGGTTTGCTCATAGGTATAACTGTTGTGAATATTTTAATTAGATTTACCTGCCTCGATAAGTTGCACTCGAAAATTATGTAATCCCCAAAACTAAGCAGTCTTGGGAAAATATATTGTTTCAATAAACATTTGAAGCATTCTACTGACATCTTGCTTTACTGTTGAATGTTCCAGATGAATAAAGAGGGTGATTTGAGGACTTTTATATGGAAGCGTATTGGTGTCACAGGAGATATTTTTTTCTCTCTTACGCAGGAGTTAGTATCTCTTACGTAAGAGTTAATATGTCTTACGTAGGAGATAGTATGTCTTACGTATGAGATAGTATGTCTTACGTAGGAGTTAGTATGTCTTACGTAAGAGATATTATCTCTTACGTAGGAGTTAGTATGTCTTACGTAAGAGATATTATCTCTTACGTAGGAGTTAGTATGTCAATTGATTGAGATGGGGAATTATGTCATATAGTATATGGGATTCTGTCTTATGGGGCTTTTGTCCGTTGTGATTTCGTCCTTTGAAGACTTTTTCCTATTGTGATGTTGGCCGTCTCCCATAAATTTGCTATGGTCACTCCGTTGGAAGAGTGAGTGTGTGTATGTATGTTTAAGATTAAAAATTCGTACTGGCACATACATTTCCTACTGAAATGGGTTTTTTTTCATGTAATAACCCGCCGAAATATTGATTTCATGAAAATATACATTTACTTAACCTTGATGGGTTTCAAACATGATACAAAATACACAAAATTGTTTAAACTAAGTGATGAGCTTAGGAACTGGTTAAACTGACTGGCAATAATTTAAGTTATTCATTGAATGGCTCTAATTTAGTCCTTACAATGATATTACGCAAACTTTTGTTTTTCTTATAGGCGATGACAGGTCGAAGATTCAAAGGGTCATTAAATTGAATTCATCTTTTAATAATTTTGCTATTTCGATATTCATTCTGTTGTATGTTAAAGTGAAAGGAATGATGGACCCCCTTTCGCATTCTCCCTCTGATATGTTCATATCAAATGGCTAAAGGATCCAAAAAGTTACACGTTTTTTTCTAAATTCATCCGTTTCTTCTAATGTGTCTTTAAATGGTGATTGTTCAATAGGCTGGATTTCGAAATCATCCAAAGAATGACCTGGAAAGTTAAAATGTTGCACTACTGAAGCATCAACATTATGTTTTATATCATGTTTGTATCTAGTAGAACGTTCTCTGAAAGGATATTGACTTTGACTAACATACTGCTTCCGACAGCGTTTACAAGTGATAAGGTAAATAATATTTTGTGAATCACAATGGAGGGAGTTACGGATCTGATAATGATTTTCCGTTTGTTCGGAGGAAACTTTCTCTTTCTTATCAGGCATAAAAGTATGCAATCTACAACGAGGCGTTTTGCAATTCAATACCGCGCCACCACGGCCGGTGGATGATTGGGTGACAGGGACCGTTGGGTGGGGTGGGGGCTGTGTGGAGGGGAGGGATCAACTTGAAGGCTATAATTAAACATGGAACATGTCGTAATTCACGATACCATATATTGGAAGAAAGATGTGATATACGATACACACTGGTTGAGTTGGGAGTGGGGTGGGGTTTCAGGTGGGGGAACCACTCCGAACGTTTGGTTATGTATGCCAGATAGAGGTGTACAGTGACCATCTCGCCGTAAGGAACCGCAACCACTGCTAAGGAGTGTTACAAATACGAAGAATGTCTGATTTGCAGTCAATATTTTGTGAAAGGGGAGGGATATGATCCTTTGACGCACAGTCTCTGGAAGAATCATATACACCCTGACTTATCTGGGCTAGTTGATCCCCAGGTAGATCTGGGTGTATATTTGTCTTCCATAGACTACCAGACCCACACCGCGCAGAGGGATGACTGATACCAAGTGTAGGAGCCTCTCTCTCATCTCCTCTACCAACATGAATCCATTGCCCACACCCCTGCCAATAAAACACACCTGCTTACAATTCACACAGCCACCTGTACATTTCCTGTGAGATCTGAAGCTGGAACTCCGTTGTGGTACTTCTATGTATTTATTTATTGTTGCTTAACGCCACATCAGCAGCTAAGGCTATGTCGTGGCAAGAAAACAGTGGAATGTAAAAAGTCATTATCATTTGAGAAGTACAAAGATTGAATAAAAATAGAAAATAACTACAATAGATCTGTCAAAGACCGGAATGATTTAAACAACCATGGGTAGAGAAGAGAAGAGAAGAGAATAACTTCCAAATTAACCCGAGGAATTGAAACTTGATGAGTCCAGATTAAAAGAGTAAAACAATTTTAAAATTTATTTAAAAGGTTGATTTCCTTCAAGAACGAAAGAACGTTATGGTGATTCGTTTTGTAAAATAGGTCTCGAAGAGACACAACATTAAAATACTGTCGTCTACTAAGATTAAAATCAGTACAATGTGAAAGAATGTGTTCCACTGACAACATCTGCTGGCAGGGAATACATTCTGGTCGCACAGTACCCACCAGCAAAAAAGAATGTGTTAGTCGTGTATGACCAATACGACACCGTGTCAAAATTGCAAGATCCTTTCTACAGAGGTTTCTAGACGGGTAGTGATCTGAAATAGTTGGTCGGAAGCGATGAAGCTTGTTATGTGTCGCTCCATCCCATTCCGCCTGCCACATAGATTTGATATAACTACTGATATGAGGCTTGAAATCACTGAACGGAATCTTAAAATCAGTGAGAGACCTGGATAAAGCCTGTTTTGCTGCACTGTCCGTTCAGCGATACCTACATGTCCGGGTGACCTGACCAGCAAAACAGGATATCACATTGGTCAGACATGAGAGTTGATAACTTCTCACGAAGTTGCAAAATGACAGGGTTCTTCAACCTGGTGTTGAGTAAAGTAAGAAAAGTGGAAAGAGAGTCGGAAAAAATAATTGACTTCTTTTCCTATACATTCTCGATGTGTTCAAGTGCGAGTTGTATAGCTTTAACTTCAGCTGTGAAAATAGAACTCTGATTCGGTATTCTGATTGAGGTGATATGATCTCCAGTAACAGCAGCTAATGATACTTTGTCACCATCTTTAGATCCGTCTGTTTTGATCCTTGTATATGCACTACACCTGGACTTTATATCGGCATATTTTTGTTTAAACTGCAAGGAATTGGTATCAGAGTTTTTGAAGAAGCAAGGTCCAAAATAACTGTAGGTTTTCTAAGATGCCCAGGAGGAATTTGAGTTTTACGGTTTTCTTTTACAGAATCAGAATCAATTTTGGCAGATTCCACGTGGGGTTTAATTCTAATTCCCAATGGAGGAATATGTTTCTGGTGGCGATTAAAAAAATCAACATTTTGAGGTTCTGAAACACAATTAAAAGTTAGATTTGATTTATTAGCTAAAAGTTTAGTTACATATTGGAGAGATAGTTTAATTCGACGCTTGTCAAGAGAAGGCTCCTCAGCTTCAACAAGCATTGAATCTATTGGTGATGTTCGAAATGCACCTAGACTAATTCTAATGTCGCTATTATGAATCGCATCAAGTGGCTTCAGATACGAATTCCTTGCAGATCCGTAAACTACACGACCGTAATCTAATTTAGATCTAACAAATGACCTGTACAGATGAAGTAATGTTTTTTGGTCAGCACCCCAATCAGTGCTACCAACAACCTTCAGGGGGTTTAATGCTCTCTTACATTTAACTTTCAGTTGTTTTATGATGTGAGAAGTGAAATTCTTTGCTGTCAAACAACAAACCTAAGAATTTCACTTCCTTTACAACTTTAATGCTATTTCCATCCATTTTCAACTCTGGATCAAGATGATGCTTCCGAAGCTTACAGAAATGAACACAATTAGGTTTGGTCTTTGAAAACTTAAAACCGTTTCCAGTAGCCTATTTCTGGATTCTGTTTAAACACAGCTGAAGTTTGCGCTCTATAGCATTTTTTTTTGCTGCTGTAGCAGATTAAAAAATCATCAACATACAATGAAGAATCTATCATATTCTCAATTGCATCGATGATGCTATTGATTTTTATCGAAACGGGGTAACGGACAAAATGATAAAATAGGGGAGGACAGTCAATCACCGAGTAGCCCAGAGCAGCCATGGAAGTTTATGAAAGTGAGCACATATGGAATTGATAAGAAAGGGATGGTGAGACCAGTAGGCTCGCCCGCAAGCTTCAGGTATGGCATCTGACGGTTGTAAGATGAAGTGGGCACCGGCAGCCCATATCTCTGTGCAGCGAAGCGTCTCTGGGGGCGTCTTAAGTAGTGTAGTGAATGAGACCCGCGGTAAGTGGGTTACATAAGTTCGTTCGTGGCTGTACCATGAGAGTGGCTGGACCACGTAGGGGTATGTCCGTTGTCGCGCATGCTAGTACGCGTCCCAATTCTAGGTAGAAATGAGATGGGGGACGCTTGGGTGTGGTCCATAGGTGAATTCCCATTCTTATAGATGGGCGGGGTGCCCATGGATACTACTTCATAACAGACACCGTCGGTGAATTTCAGTATGTGGTCACCATAGGTGAATCTGAGGTCAGCCCCTGAGAGCCGATGGCCCGGAGCTTAGAATGAGGTTAACGCCGCCCTGCATTGTGCAGATGTGTGGGCCCTCATGCGATGGAGGCTAATGTGATATAAGTATCAGTCAGGAAAGACCTGGTGGGCCTTTGTGGCGTTGGTATATATTTAAGTCCCTTGCCAAGTACAATTTTCTCAAAGAGTTACGTAACTCTTTTCATAGAGCAAAGGATACTGCCACTGGTCCCGATGAAATTTACTACCAAATTTTAAAGCATCTGCCTCAATCTTCACTAAAAATTTTATTATCAATTTTTAATGGCATTTGGGTGACTGGCCAGTTTCCACCATCCTGGTGTAAAGCAACAATCATTCCTATTCCTAAGCCTGATAAAGATCACAGCAACCCAAGAAATTACAGGCCTATTGCCTTAACCAGTTGTCTGCGCAAAACCATGGAGGGGATGATCAATGACCGACTTGTCTGGTTTCTGGAATCGAACAATCTATTTGCGGATGTTCAGTGTGGTTTCAGAGGCCAGAGAAGTACTGTGGATCATTTGGTCAGTCTTGAAACGTTTATTAAAATTGCCTTCGCCAGAAGAGAACATGTGGTCGCCATCTTCTTTGATCTGGAGAAGGCAGATGATACAATGTGGACGTATGGGATTTTAAAAGATTTTTTAACATCAACTTTTTATTGAACACTTTTTAAAGGACCGCCAATTTCAGGTTCGTGTTGGGTCAACGCTATCCGATCCTCACGAGCAGGAATTGGGGATTGACTGCCCTCCCCTATTTAATCATTTTGTCCGTTACCCTGTTTTCAATAAAAATCAATAGTATCATCGATGCAATTGAGAATTTGGTAGATTCTCTATTGTATGTTGATGATTTTTTAATCATGCTATAGCAGCAAAAAATGAATGCTATAGAGTGCAAACTTCAGCTGTGTTTAAACAGAATCCAGAAATGGGCTACTGAAAACGATTTTAAGTTTTCAAAGACCAAAACTAATTGTGTTCATTTCTGTAAGCTCCGGAAGCATCATCTTGATCCAGAGTTGAAAATGGATGGAAATAGCATTAAAGTTGTAAAGGAAGTGAAATTCTTAGGTTTGTTGCTTCACAGCAAACTGAATTTCACTTCTCACATAAAACAACTGAAAGTTAAATGTAAGAGAGCATTAAACCTCCTGAAGGTTGTTGGTAGCACTGATTGGGGTGCTGACCAAAAAACATTACTTCATCTGTACAGATCATTTGTTAGATCTAAATTAGATTACGGTTGTGTAGTTTACGGATCTGCAAGGAAGTCGTATCTGAAGCCACTTGATGCGATTCATAATAGCGGCATTAGAATTAGTCTAGGTGCATTTCGAACATCACCAATAGATTCAATGCTTGTTGAAGCTGAGGAGCCTTCCCTTGAGCATCGGCGAATTAAACTATCTCTCCAATATGTAACTAAACTCTTAGCTAATAAATCAAATCTTACTTTTAATTGTGTTTCAGAACCTCAAAATGTTGAATTTTTTAATCGCCACCAGAAACATATTCCTCCATTGGGAATTAGAATTAAACCCCACATGGAATCTGCCAAAATTCATTCTGATTCTGTAAGAGAAAACCGTAAAACTCATATTCCTCCTCGGCATCTTAGAAAACCTACAGTTATTTTGGACCTTGCTTCTTCAAAAAATCTGATACCAATTCCTTGCAGTTTAAACCAAAATATGCCGAAATAAAGTCCAGGTATATTGCATATACAAGGTTCTATACAGATGGATCTAATGATGGTGACAAAGTATCACCAGCTGCTGTTACTGGTGATCATATCACCTCAGTCAGAATACCGAATCAGAGTTCTATTTTCACAGCTGAAGTTAAAGCTGTACAACTCACACTTGAACACATCGAGAATGTACAGGAAAAGAAGTCAATTATTTTTTCCGACTCTCTTTCCACTTTAATTACTTGACTCAGCTCCAGGTTGAAGAACCCTGTCATTTTGGAACTTCGTGAGAAGTTATCAACTCTCATGTCTGACCAATGTGATATCGTGTTTTGCTGGTTACCCGGACATGTAGGTATCGCTGGTAACACCAGAACAGACAGTGCAGCAAAACAGGTTTTATCCTCTCACTGATTTTAAGATTCCGTTCAGTGATTTCAAGCCTCATATCAGCAGTTACATCAAATCTATGTGGCAGGCGGAATGGGATGAGGCGACAAATAACAAGCTTCATCGCTTCCGACCAACTATTTCAAATCACTATCCGTCCGGTAATCTTTGTAGGAGGATCTTGCAATTTTGACACGGTGTCGTATTGGTCATACACGACTAACACATTCTTTTTTGTTGGAGGGTACTGTGCGACCAGAATGCATTCCCTGCCAGCAGGTGCTGTCAGTGGAACACATTCTTTTACATTGTACTGATTTTAATCTTAGTAGACGACAGTATTTCAATGTTGTGTCCCTTAGAGACCTATTTTACAAAACAAATCCTCATAAAGATCTGTCGTTCTTGAAGGAAATCAACCTTTTAAATAAATTTTAAAATTGTTTTACTCTTTTAATCTGGACTCATCAAGTTTCAATTCCTCGGGTTAATTTGGAAGTTATTCTCTTCTCTTCTCTTCTCTACCCATTGTTGTTTAAATCATTCCGGTCTTTGACAGATCTATTGTAGTTATTTTCTATTTTCCTTCAATCTTTGTACTTCTCAAATGATAATGACTTTTTACATTCCACTGTTTTCTCGCCACGACATAGCCTTAGCTGCTGATGTGGCGTTAAGCACCAATAAATAAATACATAGAAGTACCACAACGGAGTTCCAGCTTCAGATCTCACAGGAAATGAACAGGTGGCGGTGTGAATTGTAAGCAGGTGGGTTTTATTGGCAGGGGTGTGGGCAATGGATTCATTTTGGTAGAGGAGATGAGAGAGAGGCTCCTACACTTGGTATCAGTCATCCCTCTGCGCAGTGTGCGTCTGGTAGTCTATGGAAGACAAACATACACCCAGATCTACCTGGGGATCAACTAGTCCAGATAAGTCAGGGTGTATATGATTCTTCCAGAGAC
Organism: Pictodentalium vernedei; assembly: GCA_031216915.1. Taxonomy (NCBI): domain Eukaryota; kingdom Metazoa; phylum Mollusca; class Scaphopoda; order Dentaliida; family Dentaliidae; genus Pictodentalium; species Pictodentalium vernedei. The sequence goes on along the minus strand of CM062295.1, from coordinate 68,586,451 downwards.
TGTGCGTCAAAGGATCATATCCCTCCCCTTTCACAAAATATTGACTGCAAATCAGACATTCTTCGTATTTGTAACACTCCTTAGCAGTGGTTGCGGTTCCTTACTGCGAGATGGTCACTGTACACCTCTATCTGGCATGCATAACCAAACGTTCGGAGTGGTTCCCCCACCTGAAACCCCACCCCACTCCCAACTCAACCAGTGTGTATCGTATATCACATCTTTCTTCCAATATATGGTATCGTGAATTACGACATGTTCCATGTTTAATTATAGCCTTCAAGTTGATCCCTCCCCTCCACACAGCCCCCACCCCACCCAACGGTCCCTGTCACCCAATCATCCACCCGGCCGTGGTGGCGCGGTATTGAATTGCAAAACGCCTCGTTGTAGATTGCATACTTTTATGCCTGATAAGAAAGAGAAAGTTTCCTCCGAACAAACGGAAAATCATTATCAGATCCGTAACTCCCTCCATTGTGATTCACAAAATATTATTTACCTTATCACTTGTAAACGCTGTCGGAAGCAGTATGTTAGTCAAAGTCAATATCCTTTCAGAGAACGTTCTACTAGATACAAACATGATATAAAACATAATGTTGATGCCTCAGTAGTGCAACATTTTAACTTTCCAGGTCATTCTTTGGATGATTTCGAAATCCAGCCTATTGAACAATCACCATTTAAAGACACATTAGAAGAAACGGATGAATTTAGAAAAAAAACGTGTAACTTTTTGGATCCTTTAGCCATTTGATATGAACATATCAGAGGGAGAATGCGAAAGGGGGTCCATCATTCCTTTCACTTTAACATACAACAGAATGAATATCGAAATAGCAAAATTATTAAAAGATGAATTCAATTTAATGACCCTTTAAATCTTCGACCTGTCATCGCCTATAAGAAAAACAAAAGCTTGCGTAATATCATTGTAAGGACTAACTTAGAGACCATCAATGAATAACATAAATTATTGCCAGTCAGTTTAACCAGTTCCTAAGCTCATCACTTAGTTTAAACAATTTTGTGTATTTTGTATCATGCTTGAAACCCATCAAGGTTAAGTAAATGTATATTTTCATGAAAACAATATTTCGGCGGGTTATTACATGAAAAAAAAAAACATTTCAGTAGGAAATGTATGTGCCAGTACGAATTTTTAATCTTAAACATACATACACACACTCACTCTTCCAACGGAGTGACCATAGCAAATTTATGGGAGACGGCCAACATCACAATAGGAAAAAGTCTTCAAAGGACGAAATCGCAACGGACAAAAGCCCCATAAGACAGAATCCCATATACTATATGACATAATTCCCCATCTCAATCAACTGACATACTAACTCCTACGTAAGAGATATCGCTTACGTAAGACATACTAACTCCTACGTAAGAGATAATATCTCTTACGTAAGACATACTAACTCCTACGTAAGACATACTATCTCATACGTAAGACATACTATCTCCTACGTAAGACATATTAACTCTTACGTAAGAGATACTAACTCCTACGTAAGAGGGAAAAAAATTTCTCCTGTGACACCAATACGCTTCCATAGAAGCCCAATTTAAAATGATTGCACCATAATTTCTTTCGCATGAACGTTTTAATGGTCGCCTATGGGAAATTATTTAGTACTGTGATACGTATTCATGTTTGGCTGAAATTAAACAATTGCAGGAATTCGATTGCATAAAATGTTTTTGGAGTAATGGTTGCGGAATGAACTATTTCAATATATTGGTTACTTTGGGATTCCTTCTTACACCTTGCGTATTGTCATATTAAGTATATGTTCAGACGTATAACTAATGACAAACGAATTTAACTTAGATGAAAAACAGAAAAATTTTGATTTTGTGGCAAAATTCAATAATTATTTTATAAATGAACAGTAAAACATGGATGAAATGGACACCGAATTGGCAATAGAAGTGCTGAATTGTAAATACTGTTTTCAGGAGTTGTTCAAAATGAAGTTCAATTGCGTAAACATTTTTCATTACTAAACTCGAATTGTTGGCACCTCAATTCCAAATGGGAAAGGTTTTGCAACATTTCGTGGAATTTACTACGAAAACCCAGAAGGCTCATTCAAATTTCAAACTTCAAATTTCAAACTTCAAATTTCAAATTTCAAATTTCAAATTTCAAATTTCAAATTTCAAATTTCGAACTTCAAACTTTAAATTTCAAATTTCAGTTTTCAGAATCCGTTTTTTTTTCTTCTCGCCTACAAAAGTACACTGACCAATCAGATATCGCCACCGACGTCTAGGTAACCAATCACGTTCATTCGGAGGAACGCGCCCAATTCCGTAGCTGACGATTCTGTACAATTTCATTGTTATCGTAGGATCAAACAGGTGCGGTCGACTGCCCAGGTTCGCAGGATTTGTTTTCTTTTGGAGGAGGTATTATCATTTCGCCGATATAGGTAGGTTTATACTTTGTCACGGGTGGCAATATTATTGGTACATCTTAATACTCAGTCTATCGAAGTAGCCGTTTTGAGTGTTTGTAGGGATTTTTGATATTCTGTTTGGTTGAGGACTCGTGTGCAGCGATTTTGAAATGTTTGTGGCATTTTAGTATGATATTACATCCCTGTCCGGGCGGTCTACTTAAAAATAATTCAGTATCCGCTACCGGGAATTTTATATGGCATTTCTAGCAAAATCAATCCGCATATATATCTTATTATCTATATGCAGAGGTTTAGTCCGTGGGCTTGATGTGTTGTGGGGGTGTTCACCATGCAACCGTAGACTTTTTGTAAATAATATTGTTTCGTTTATTGGAATATTATAAGTGAGGAAAAAATGTTCAGTTACGTGTCATCAAAACACAATATTAACCCAATATGTATGGCATAAGCACCGCTCAACACTGTAATTAATAACTTCTCCTTGCTCTTTATTTTATCTTAGAAACGCGCTCGTCGGACTGTTGTCGGAATTAATGCAAAATTCAAAATCAGGACCTTAATCGAAAGTGTGAAAATTCTGTAACGTGTATGTATGGGTAGGGATGGGTGTTTATGTGAATGTGGGGGATAAAACCCCACTCAACACAACGTTTTGTAAGAAAATATCCTCAAAACTCGAATCGCCAAAATGACATTATTTTAGATGGGCGGGGACCTTCATTGTGCCACTTTTATGATGAGTATAACATGTTGACGACACACATTTGTTAGTCAATGCGGTCGATCGCGTGTCTCTCGTTAAATTTGAAGTCAGGCAGTCACATGTATACAGATTGTGGGTATATCATTCAAAAGGGAAAACCTTCTCCCAATCCTACGCCCCCCCCCCCCCCCCGCCACCTCTTTCCCCAACAAACACACATCCACCTGCGAATATCTTCATGGTATTGAAGCATTGTGGTTATTGAGAAAACAGTGTGATTTGGTATATGGTGAAAATATATTTCGCATGCCCCACATAGTACAGATCAGGGTAGATAGGGGGGTGTGTGCATACGGAGCCAAACACGAAACTCTGGGGCATCTGTATTTGAATTCTGCCGCTATCTAGACATCACTTGTGTGTCGTGGATGGAGATTTCGGTTCATATAGGGGTGAAAGAAGTATTTCTGCAAAAATTTTTTGGAGTGAATGATTTTCTGAGTTTTTGAAAGTTCTCAGCTCCGAGAGCCCAATTCGACCCGCGCCCCAATTCCGACCCTCTACGTTGGTCTATATTCCCTGTAATTCGAACAAGGGATTAAATAACCTCATGTCATCCTCCCATACGGGGTCTAGGTTGTGACAATGTCGACTGTTTTTCTCTGTTGCATTCTACTTTGAATAATGGAAAGAGAATAAAGGAGACCCCGACCCCCGCCCCCTCCTCTATCCACAATGTACGATCGAACCCCGTATGTTTACTTGGAATCCCATGACGAGCAGAAAAGTTCCATTTTTAGGAAGTAATTGGTACTGAACAGGATAAGCATCAATATGGATAGTTTGCAACTGATGCACATTAAATCAATAATTGCAGCTGACAGGCTGAGAAGGCTCATTTAAATTTCACATTTCAAACTTCAAATTTCAAACGTCAAATTTCAAATTTCAAAATTCAAATTTCAAATTTCAAACTTCAAATTTCAAATTTCAAACTTCAAATTTCAAACTTCAAATTTCAAACTTCAAATTTCAAATTTCAAACTTCAAATTTCAAGTTTCAAATTTCAATTTTCAAAATCCGTTTACACTGACCGATCAGATATCTCCACAGACTTCCAGGTAACCAATCACATTCATTCGGTGGAACTCTCCCGATTTCCTTGCTGACCATTCTGCATAATTTCGTTGTTATCGTGGTATCAAATAGGGAAGATCGACTGCCCAGAAGCGCAGGATTTTTTTTTCTTATTTGGAGGAGGTATTATCATTTCGCCGATATAGGTAGGTTGATACTTTGTCACGGATAGCAATAATATTGGTACATGTTGATACTTAGCCTGTCGAAGTAGTCTTTTAGAGTGTTTAAACGGATTTTTAATATTCCCATTTCCTTGCATCTGAGCGGATATTTTGAGGTTTTTCATGGAGATACATTTGTAAGATGTCACACTTCAAGCGCTGGTAATTACGATTAAATTTTTGTGTTTTCAATTTAGAGTGTAGTGGTCGAGTGGATTAGCGCTTTGGTGTCTCGTGCCAGATGCCTCGGCTTCACTAACCTAACACTCTCTGTCAGCATCAATTGTGGAGTTGATACTGCCACAGCGCCCCGTCCTATCGCAGTTGATACTGTCACAGCGCCCCGTCCTATCGGGTGGGGACGTAAAATGGCTGACCTCTGTTCGGAAAGAGAGACACACCCTGTGCAGATCTAAGATACCATTGTGCATAGATTCATCCCCCAAGCCTAGATGGCAAAATCGAAACAGTCACAAAGAAGAAATCGCCCATAGGTGTCGCAAGAAGCGCATAGTCCTACATCGTTCCCCGCTGGCATACAGCCCGTAAAGACCCTTCCATACCAGGCGGAGAAAATGTCTGACTGACAATTCGGGCGGCTTCTATTAGTGATCTTGCTTAATTCTAACCTACCCTTTGCGCGCTTGCCAACCCCTGTGTTATTTTACTCTCTCATCACTATTAATAGTGATAGATGTTTACCTATGACGTGTTGTCTTGCCAATTTAGAATAGAGGTATACGAGGTTAAGGAGGACGGACAAACTCTACCTGTACTGATGACTGTCTACCTTTTCACTAACACAGATACTTGAATTTGGACAAGCAATCTACAGATATACAACCCAGCCCCCTGCACCTGACACCTCTTCGATTTTATTGTCATTTTTGACATAGTTCCAGGTTCGATTTTGAGAAAAAGTATTTGTGTGTGTGGGGGGGGGGGGGGGGCGTCCCCCAATCCCCATGCCACTGCTGTGGTTGAGCACTCTTCATGCACCGATGTTGAAGTTGAAAGTTTTGTGGCATTTTAATATATCCGGGCGGTCAACTAGAAAATAATTCGGTATGCACTACATGGATTTATAAATGGCATTTCGAACAAAATCAGTCCGCACAAATATCTTATTATCAAAATGAAGAAGTTTAGTCTGTGGACTTGCGGCGGGGTGAGGGTGTTTACCCTTGCAACCCTAGACTTTTTGTACCGGATATTGGTTTGTTCATTGGAATACTATAAGCGAGAAACAAATGCTCGGCAGTGTGTCAGCAAAACCCAACCCAATATGTATGGCATAAGTACCTCTCATTACTGTTATTAATAACTTCGCATTGCTCTTCATTTTATCTGAGAAAAGGGCTCGTCGGGCTAGTAAATTAAGGCGTAGTATATTCACAATGCACATGTTATAGGAATTAATTCAAAATTCAAAAGCAGGAGCTTAATCGAAATTGTAAAATACTGTAACGTGTATGTATGGGTGGGGGATGGGTGTTTATGTGAGTGTGGGGGTTAAACCCCATTCAACACGATGTTTTGTAAGAAAATAACCCCATAACTGGTATCGCCAGAATGAGATTATTTATGCCATACATATTGGGTTGGGTTTTGCTGACACACTGCCGAGCATTTGTTTCTCACTTATAATATTCCAATAAACAAAACAATATCCATTACAAAAAGTCTAGGGTAGCACGGTAAACACCCTCACCCCGCAGCAAGTCCACAGACTAAACTTCTTCATTTTGATAATAAGATATTTGTGCGGACTGATTTTGTTCGAAATGCAATATATAAATCCATGTAGTGCATACCGAATTATTTTCAAGTTGACCGCCCGGACATATTAAAACGCCACAAAACTTTCAACATCGGTGCATGAAGAGTGCTCAACCAAAGCAGTGGCTTGGGGATTGGGGGCGCCTTCCCCCCCCCCCCCCCCCACAAATGCTTTTTGTCAAAATCGGACCTGGAACTATGTCAAAAATGACACTAAAATCGAAGAGGTGTCAGGTGCAGGGGGCTAGGTTGTATATCTGTAGATTGCTTGTTCAAATACAAGTATCCGTGTTAGGGAAAAGGTAGACAGTCATCAGTACAGGTAGAGTTTGTCCGTCCTCTTTAACCTCTTATACCTCTATTCTAAATTGGCGATACAACACGGCATAGATAAACATCTATCACTATTAATAGTGATGAGAGGGTAAAATAACACAGGGGTTGGCGAGCGCACAAAGGGTAGGTTAAAATGGAGCAAGATCACTAATAGAAGCCGTCTGAATTGTCAGTCAGTCATTTTCTCCGCCTGGTATGGAAGGATCTTTACGGTCTGTATGCCAGCGGGGAACGATGTGGGACTATACTATGTGCTTCTTGCGACACCCATGGGCGATTTCTTCTTTGTCACTGTTTCGATTTTGCCAGCTAGGCTTGGGGGATGAATCTCTGCAACTCCGATCTAGGCTACCACAAAGATATCTTAGATTTGCACAGGGTGTGTCTCTCTCTCCGCACAGAGGTCAGCCATTTTACGTCCCCACTCGATAGGACGGGGCGCTGTGAAAGTATCAACTCCACATTGATGCAGACAGAGAGTGTTAGGTTAGTGAAGCCGAGGCATCTGGCACGAGACACCAAAGCGCTAATCCACTCGACCACCACACTCTGAATTGAAAAGACACAAATGTAATGGTAATTACCAGCGCTCGAAGTGTGACATCTTACAAATGTATCTCCATGAAAACTTTGTGCCGAGCCATGGACGTCTCGTGGTAGCGATGGCCACTGGCCGCCTCATAACTGATCCATTTATGTTACCGCGGCGGAAATGCCTTGCAAACCTCGTCCCGCACACATACACCTACAAAACACCCCCTCACCCACTAATTACAAATTCAAGGGTGTTCACCACTCACCCACCCGCTAAAACTCCACTGAGTGAATCAACTAAAGGGAATATTAAAAATCCCTTTAAACACTCGAAAAGACTACTTCGACGGGCTGAGTACCAAGATGAACCAATATTATTGCTAGCCGTGACAAACTATCAACCTACATGTACCTATATCGGCGAAATGATAATACCTCCTCCACATGAAAAAAAAAATCCTGCGCTTCTGGGCAGTCGATCTTCCCTGTTTGATACCACGATAACAATGAAATTATGCAGAATTGTCAGCTAGGAAATCGGGCGAGTTCCACCGAATGAACGTGATTGGTTACCTGGAAGTCTGTGGAGATATCTGATCGGTCAATGTAGTTTCGAAGGTGGGAAAAAAACGGATTTTGAAAATTGAAATTTGAAACTTGAAATTTGAAGTTTGAAATTTGAAATTTGAAGTTTGAAATTTGGAGTTGAAATTTGAAGTTTGAAATTTGAAATTTGAAATTTTAAGTTTGAAATTTGAAGTTTGAAATTTGAAATTTAAATGAGCCTTCTCAGCCTGTCAGCTGAAATTATTGATTTAATCTGCATCAGTTGCAAACTATCCATATTGATGCTTATCCTGTTCAGTACCAATTACTTCCTAAAAATGGAACTTTTCTGCTCGTCATGGGATTCCAAGTAAACATACGGGGTTCGATCGTACATTGTGGATAGAGGAGGGGGCGGGGGTCGGGGTCTCCTTTATTTTCTCTCAATTATTCAAAGTAGAATGCAACAGAGAAAAACAGTCGACATTGTCACAACCTAGACCCCCGTAATAACACTTGACTATAATAATAATAATAACACTTTGGCCAGCTGCTGATTTGTCGCGGTTCTCGGACGAGAAGGCCATGGTTACCCCTGTACTCCCAACTGCCTCCCTATTCCCACGCTTCTCCTCTCCTCCCAACACTTGGAGACGAACTGCTTGATGATATCCCTTGTCCCATTCTTCCCAATCTCTCCGATTAGCATATTAACCCTCTCCTTTGAGTCTCCCACTAACCACATGTCCTTCATTCTCCCACTTCCCCATTTTTCTCCCAGTGAATCTCATTCTTTTAGACTGATACTTTGGGCATTCTAGAAGAAAGTGTTCCAGGGTCTCCACCATGTCCAAGCTACACATCTGGCACTCCCTTTCACCGTCTTTCCCAATTTTTCCCCACAGCTCCAGGGATCGCGACCTCAGCTTGAACAACAATGACCCCCCAAAGGTGCCATCAAGGTACTCTTCAAAACCTGGCTTCTCTTTATCATGCAGGCCACCCAAAGACCTCTTTGATTTGACCCCCCTCTCGTCAATTACGGTTACAATCCTCCATGACCCTTTCTCTGACGATTGTTTTACCTTTTACCCTGGTTTGCCCCAACGTCCAGGTCCGAGATCTCCAATGAGTAGTTCTCTACTAGCCCCCTCACTTGGACCATCCACCCCGTTTTGATATTTGAGTTGAAAATTCTCAGGAACATTACTTTACACCATATGCTGTCGGGGAGATTTACCAAATAATTAAGATAACCGAGCTTCAACAGGTCTATCCCGTCCTTGATCCTCATCCACCCAAGCTCACCCCTGATTGCTTCTAGCGCTGCAGCATTACTCGACCCCGTTATCCATCGGCCTGCATCGTTCTGCAGGATTTCCAAGCTCTTTACGGCCGTCTGGTTTAGGGGTACCACTCCCGTACCGTATGTTATACTTGGCAGCCCCACCATTTCCCAAATGGCTTACCCCACGAAAACCTTATTGAAACTGTTTCTCCCTATAAGTTTCATTTGGTTAAGGATTCGCTTCCCCTTCAGAATCAATTTATTTGTGTGGTTCCGGTAGATGCCTCTTCCTGTAATGTTTATATTTACCCCCAAATACTCGTAATCACCTGTCTCTCCTACACTGAGAAGTTTGCTGCTCCCTTCCGGAATGCAGAACTCACCCACTCTCCACCTTCGATTGGGGTCCACTTTGCGGCCGACAGGTATAACTTTGCTCTTGCTTTCATTAAGTTCGAGTCTCCATTTGCTCCCATATTTCCCAACAATTCCCAGCATTTTCGTTAGCCCCTCTTCGCTTTCTCACACTAGAACCATATCGTCTGCAAAAATAGCCCTGGGATCTTCAAGTCCCCAACTGCTACCCCCTCTTCGCTACGCAGGAGTTCATCTCCTATACCTTTGATGTACAATCCAAACAGGATCGGCGAAAGGATACACCCATGTTTTAGGCCTATCTCCATAGGCACACGTTTCGTTGTAATGTTTCCCAGGCTAAGTTCACTCTGTACATCTTTATATAATGCTTTCATAATTCCAACAAACTCGCCTCCTAAGCCCATAGCCTCCAGCTTGCGCCACATACCTTCCCTCCATACTCTATCGTATGCCTTTTTGATATCCAAAAAAGCCATACACATTTTTCTTTTTTGCTTTCGCGGATGAGAGGGTGACATGAGGTTATTTAATCCCTTGTTCGAGTTATCGGAAATATAGACCAACGTAGAGGGTCGGAATCGGGGCGCGGGTCGAACTGGGCTCTCGGAGCTGAGAACTTTCAAAAACTCTGAAAATCATTCAATCCAAAAATTTTGCAGAAACACTTCTTTCACCCCTATATGAACCGAAATCTCCATCCACGACACACAAAAGATGTCTAGATAGCGGAAGAATTCAAATACAGATGCACCAGAGTGTCGTGTCTGGCTCTGTATGCACACACCCCCCTATCTACCGTGATCTGTACTATGTGGGGCATGCGAAATATATTTTCACCATATACCAAATCACACTGTTTTCTCAATGACCACAATGCTTCCAATACCATGTAGATATTCGCAGGTGGATGTGGATTTGTTAGGGAAGGAGGTGGTTGGGGGGGGGGGGGGGTAGGATTGGGGGAAGGTTTTCCCTTTTGAATGATATACCCACCAGCTGTATACATGTGACTGCCCGACTTCAAATTTAACGAGAGACACGCGATCGACAAATGCGATCTAACAAATGTGTGTCATCAACATGTTATACTCATCACTAAAGTGGTGCAATGGGGGGGCGCGGTGGCTCAGTAGGTAGAGGTGCAGGCTGCAAGCCGAGAGGTCCTCGGTTCGAATCCCACCTGCGGCAACCGCGTTGTGTCCTTGGGCAAGGCACTTAACCACGATTGTCCACATGGGAGCACGATGACGCCGTATACTAAGGCGTACTGAACGTCGATGGTACGCATGTCTTCAACCAATCTAACCCTGCCTGTGCTGCAGTGTGGAGTTACGATGTTGGGGAGCTGGCAGCTGCTCGTCGTTGCTCGGTGGTTCTCTCCGGGTACTCCGGCTTCCTCCACCCGTAAAACTGTCACGGTCATGATTAGCCATTGTGCATAAGTATATGACCTTAAACACCAATAAATAAATAAATAAATAAATAGTGGTGCAATGAAGGTCCCCGCCCATCTAAAATAATGTCATTTTGGCGATTCGAGTTTTGAGGATATTTTCTTACAAAACGTTGTGTTGAGTGGGGTTTTATCCCCACATTCACATAAACACCCATCCCCACCCATACATACACGTTACAGAATTTTTACACTTTCGATTAAGCTCCTGATTTTGAATTTTGAATTAATTCCGACAACAGTCCGACGAGCGCTTTTCTAGGATAAAATAAAGAGCAAGGAGAAGTTATTAATTACAGTGTTGAGCGGTGCTTATGCCATGCATATTGGGTTAATATTGTGTTTTGATGACACATAGTAATAATATAATAATAATAATATAATAATATTCCAATAAACGAAACAATGTTATTTACAACAAGTCTACGGTTGCATGGTGAACACCCCCACAACACATCAAGCCCACGGACTAAACCTCTTCATATAGATAATAAGATATATATGCGGATTGATTTTGCAAGAAATGCCATATAAAATCCCCGGTAGCGGATACTGAATTAGTTTTAAGTAGACCGCCCGGACAGGGAGGTAATATCATACTAAAATGCCACAAACATTTCAAAATCGCTGCACACGAGTCCTCAACCAAACAGAATATCAAAAATCCCTACAAACACTCAAAACGGCTACTTCGATAGACTGAGTATTAAGATGTACCAATAATATTGCCACCCGTGACAAAGTATAAACCTACCTATATCGGCGAAATGATAATACCTCCTCCAAATGAAAAAAAAATCCTGCGCAACTGGGCAGTCGACCGCACCTGTTTGATACTACGATAACAATGAAATTATATAGAATCGTCAGCTGGGCGAGTTCCTCCGAATGAACGACGTCGGTAGCGATATCTGATTGGTCAGTGTACTTTTGAAGGCGGGAAGAAAAAAAAGCGGATTCTGAAAATTAAAATTTGAAGTTTGAAATTCGAAATTTGAAATTTGAAGCTTGAAATTTGAAATTTGAAGTTTGAAATTTGAAGTTTGAAATTTGAAATTTAAAATTTGATGTTTGAAATTTGAATGAGTCTTCTGGGCTTTCGTAATTTACAGCCAAATTTCAACATTACAAGTTTTCTTAGTTCTTTACGCTTTGTATACAATTTTTGTTTCTGACTAATTTTCAGATGTACATTGGCTTTTAAAAGATTATGACAACATTCCGACAAACAATCAATTAATTATTTAGGTGCATTTCGTATTATTTCTTTTTGAAAAGCTGGAGGGGTTTGACTCAGTAACCGCCACCATAAGTTTAGAAAAAATTCTCAGATATCACTTCGGTGGCGTCCAAATTATCCAAATATGATTTGTTTTTCCTCAGGCACGGCCCACAGATCCCAAACCAGTGAAACCCGAAAGTCTTGTAAGCTCTGATAAGTATACAGGATATGCAGGATAAAGTGGTAGGGACATATTGCCCGTTCAGTGTTTTAATTTGACTTTTCTTTGAAAACTAAAGTTGTGGTGGACACACTCTCCCATGTCTCTCTCCCATGCAGACAACCCTGGCCCAGGCCAACGACTTTCGGAAGATGCCGTAGGCATCTCGACCTTTGACCCTACATCTCACTAAGACCCCCCCCCCCCCCCCTTCCGAATCAAAATCCTGGCGCCACAACTGCTATAGATTATTATAAAATGAAAGATAGAGACATAGCGAGAACAAGTAATCCAAACAGTATTTATTATAAAGAAGTGGTAACGTTTCTTGAAGGAGTCCTTTCAGATAATACATGGAACATCGACGCATGAGTGCTAGAATGTTCTATGTCCCCTATGGGACATAGAACATTCTAGCACTCAGGCGACGACATGTTATGAAGAAAAAGCTATTGTCAGTCAACTTTACAAGGTCATGAAGCACTGCTATATTATTAAACAGAGTGGACATCTGGCCAAAACATATCTAAAAAAAGGAGCATCTTATTATTGCAAACAGAAAGGACATTGGATTAATGAATGTGCATTGAAAAAGTTATCTAATCAACCAAAGTGGGGGACACCAGTTGTTCCAGTACCTACTACATGGTTTGACATTTATCCAGAGCAGATAGAACGAAAAATCTTACCAAGGGATATCACCACACCTTATACCTCGCCAAATCAAACAGACGGGAACGTGTTACCAGATCCTACCAGGAAACAGACACTTTGTTATATAATTTGGATATGCTGAGTGAAACAAGAACTGATCATGAAATAGAGACATTATTTCCACAAAAGAACCACCACCGTATTAAATTTCAAGGAATCATATTTCTAAGGACAGTCAATCAAAAGTGTTGAAACTGCCTAAGAAAATGTAATGAAGTTTTGAAAAATGACATTCAAAAAAATGACATTCAGAAAGTGAAATATAACTGTATTGTATTACAGAGTATTCAGGAAATAAAATTAAGAAAAGGTAATATCTTATGTTTTCTGTTCAAATGTTTCCTGGTTAGGAATTTGTTTTTTTATGCTTGCCTGACAATTAGTTTTCAAGAAAACTATTTGTCGGGCAAGTACAAAAAATTTCGTAGCACAATTTTTGTTTTGGTGTTTGCAAATTATTTTTTTGAAACGTCTTTTTGTAAAACAATTTTTTTTCAGGAAAACAACTTGCAAACAGGAAAAATAATTTCATAGAAATAAAAATAATACAAATTCTGAAGACAAAAAAACAAACTTATGTGAAACATAAATATCTTTTGCGTTACCCCCCATTTGTAAAATCACAAAGTAAATCACGTGATACTAATGTGATGACATACAGTTAAAACTAGAAGTCCTGTCACGAATAGTGCGCTTATCTAGGCTTAATTGCGCGTTGGAATTGCACGCAATTGCCATGCCGAATGTCATCTAAAGCACGGCAGGTTCTCCCGGTTACTCATAGCAAACACAAGCAATGTTTCTGCCAATGGACCTCTGGGTTACCCGGAGGTCCATTGGCTGAAACATTGCTTGTGCACAGGCCATATGTACAGAATTTGATAGCTTTACTGGGGCCATGACGCGTACATTAACGCGCATATCAACGTGCTATTTGTGCGCATTTCATGACAGGACTTCTAGTTTTAACTGCAGAAATACATCAAAGCTTTTCTCACCGCAATGAAAAAAAATATAGATTGTCAAAATGTGTAAAGTATAAGGTCTGGAGTTGAATAAAGTCTTGACGCCAAGACTCCAGAGGAGAACTGTCAAGCATGTGTATTAAGAATTTTCTCTTTGTTAATATGTAATGGCCCCGTTAAGGGCCTTTGCTTTCTTTCTCTTTTGTCACTAACCCTGCATAATTACAGTTAAAACTGGAAGTCCTGTCATGAAATGCGCACAAATAACACGTTGAACTGCGCGTTAATGTACGCGTTATGGCCATAGTAAAGCTATCACATTCTGTCCGTATGGCCTGTGCACAAGCAATGTTTCAGCCAATGGACCTCCGGGTAACCCGGAGGTCCATTGGCAGAAACATTGCATGTGTTTGCTGTGAGTAACTAGGAGAACCTGCCGTGCTTTGGATGCCATTCGATATGGCAATTGCGCGCAATTCCAACGCGCAATTAAGCCTAGATAAGCGCACTATTCGTGACAGGACTTCTAGTTTTAACTGTATTCCATTCTTCTTACATCCTCTGTTGACACCATCTCTAGTAACAGTGGCTTGTTCACCTCCTCTTAATCTTGTGTATCGGATGGGATCTCTGATGGCATTCCATAGAAATCGTTGTAAATCTTGCTGAAATTCGTCAAATACTAATAGTGAAATTGTCTTAACTCCAGCTCTTCTCGCGAGTCATGGTAAATTAATTCTTGGAATAGTAATGGTTGATTCCCGCTTCATTCCACCTTTTTTAATTCTATTTCTTCAATTCGATATCTTTAACTCAATGCATAGTTGTATTCACATGGTTTGTTCAGTGTGAAGTAACAATTGAGCTTCTTCAGTTGATTTATTCATTTATTTATTAGTGTTTAAGGTCACATACTTGTGCACAATGGCTAATCTCAACAGTGACAGTTTCACGGGCAGAGGAATCCGGAGTACCCGGAGAGAACCACCGAGCATCGACGAGCAGCTGTCAGCTCCTCAACATTCTAACTTTGTTCGTGATCTGCTCAAGCACGGTTACAGCGGTTGAAGACATGAGGACCATCGACGTGCAGTAAGCCTTAATACACGGCGTCATCGTGCCCCCTTGTAGGCAACCGGGATAAAGTGCCTTGCCCAAGGACAGAACGCGGGTCGTCCCGAACGGGGATCGAACTCAGGACCTCAAGCATAGAAGTTCAACAGTCTATCAATGAGTCCCCAGTTGCCAGTCTTAACCTCACGTGATAGTAAACGTTGTGAATGATTGATTTTCTCGCGCCTTGTAATCAAATAGCACGTGAGCATTCTTTGGAGATAGTTTGGTCCGAATGACAGCTTGCTTTGCCTATATATACCACGTCACAATAACACGTGATGATTCTATTTGTTCAGTCAAGAAAATATGGCAGATTGCAATTTTTGTCAGAATTGATTTAACACTGGAAACTCCCACATGCGACCGTAAGGGCCGTTGGGCGAATTTAGTTAACACTGAAAACTCCCATAGGGGACCGTGGAGACCATTGGGCGAATTCGCGAGAAAAACATTAACATTAAGACATGGGTTTCACCACGTTCTTTCACTTCGAACATTTGTTCACTTTCGGTCTCGTTTCTCTGGAATAGTATTTTTTCTCCTGCCATTTGTTTGAACCAGGAGATCGCTGTAAGTTTTGAGATGCTCTTCCTTATAATCGTTAGGTTTAGCACCAGCACTTTCCATAATCCTTTAGTACCTTCGTATTCTAGATCTTCGACAATGAAATTATTGTAGTCAGTTATTCCCACTTGTTTGTCCCCTTTGTATAAATTGCCATCATCTACCTCGTACAAGCTGAAGACAGAGTCCGCACTCCACGGGTTCCTCTTATATGAATCTGCATGATCTTCGGGATTCATACTACTAGCATCTACCACCGTGCTCGCAATATTAACCGTTGATAGTTCACTCTCAGAATCGGTCTCAATTCCATCTATCCTGGAAGGACTCAGAAGATACTGAACAGAAAGAAGAAAATATGTTTATTTAGTTAATGCTCAGGCATCAATTCACGCTGAAAAATTAAGTCATATTCCCCTGTCGGTCGGCAAAACGAAATATCAAAATGATATTTAGAAATCGATATTTCATCGTAGGTTCGGATGACGAATCACATGTACTTTAAACGAGTCAGCACATCAGTAATGAATTCCAGAGTCCCAAATACAAACGAATTCGAATAATTGATAGTGACAGTGACTAAATCAATTCATTAAATCAGCGGTTTCAAAGTTTGACTTTCTCATTCACCTTCCAGCGAAAAGCCGAAATCACTTTCAAATTTCTTCAGTTCAACTTCACACGTCTTCAGTGCATTGAGTTCAAAAAAAATAAAATGACGTGTCTTGTTATTGAAAATAAGAAAGTGGTGTTTTTTATTATTGTTCTATTTCTTCGAAACACATTGCGATTATTTCAATTCGCCAGCCTTGGTAAATCGTAAAGTTAGGGGAGAAATAAGACGGGACTACTTTTTGTGCGGATATTCACACATTCCAATGGTTGGAGTTTGGTTGTTGTAATTTTTGTATGGACGCCGGTTCGGCACATAAATTTTGCGCCTTAATGGCAAATAAAGGCCACAAATTGGAGAGTTTGTAGGCGTAGAGCATTAAATAAAAAGAAAATTCACGAACATTTGATGAATACCGAAAATATCTCGTTCGTGGCTACAAGAAATATGAGGATCTTCACTCGCAACTGCGTCGCTCGTGAAGATCCTCATATTTCTTTGTAGCCACGAACGAGATATTTTCGGTATTCATCAAAGTTTCGTGAATATCCTCTATGTATAAGTAGGTTGAGCAGCTGGTCTCTAAGTTGGAACATAAGGTTCATGAGGTCTGTAACTGGGTGCCCTGCATTTGTCTCTCAAGGGTTTCAATTCAATCTCTCTTATCACTTCTTTCTGAGTTTCTATCACAGGTTCGAGCAACTTTTTCGTCATTTTAAAGTTCATTTTATTTATTAATTGTTTTTCTTTTTCTCTAATTCACTATACAAGCGATTTTTTATCACTCCATGTGACAATGGCGATGGGCGCAATTACCTCATTTTCAAACTATACGTGTCGAGAACTTTATAATGATATGTCACATTCCTCCTTTCGCCATCCACTTACTTCAAGTAGATGCTACTTTATTGAAAATCGAAATGAGGGTGGGGTGGGGTGAGGTGGGGCGTTATGAGAGGAGGTGTCTAAATTAGGGGGAAATTATTTTCTCTCATTTGATAGATCTCTGTCTACATCTATTGATCAAACACTAAAAAACGCAGGTCAAAAATCTAATGGGTTCCATGGCCGCAGTAATTTACACAGTAATCATCTCTTACACTTTTTTTTCAAAATTTTCTATTTAATTAGCACTGAGCAAAATGGTGATAATTGGAAAATTGCGAGTCTTACTTGTACTGAGGTCGTGGCACTTTACGCATTCCTTTGGGAAATTTGTATGGAAAAAAAAACGTTTTTTTAATTTCGTCTTTCCTAGGCTACTTAACTATTTTGGCCACTTCGAATTTAAATAGTTTTTATTTTCTAAAATAAATCCTTTGGATTAACCTCTTCAGAAATACTATTCGAGGCGCAAAGTTCTTTTTTTCGCTGTCCCAGAAAATAATTTCCAATGCTTTCAAAGCTTAACTCTTTGAACACGAGCGGCCGTTTTTCCAGCCAGGAACGTGATACGTCATGACGTCATTAAATAGGATGGCTGTTTAGTAAATGTGTTGGCTGGACCCATCAATATTTGCAATGTGAAGCCCGAGGTTACACGTTGAAAATATTGTTTGGTCTACCCCAAATAATGTATGTGGACTCTTCTAATTGTTGCCATTAAACTGGCATGGAAGATACCACTAGAGTTCAAAGGGTTAACATTTGGGATGGCCCAGAAATGCATTTTCGTTTTTGCTGGATCAGAATGTCCAATTTACCACTAAACACACAACACTCGCAGTGTAACACGCTTTTGATAATGAGATGGAAGATATCACTAGAGTTCAAGGGGGGTAAATTTTGGGGTGGCCCAGAAATGCATTTCCGTTTTCGCTGGGTCAGAATGCCCAAGTTCCCACTACTCATAAAACACTCGCTGTGAAACACACTTTTGATGATGAGATGGAAGATACCACTACAGTTTAAAGGGTTAAATTTTGGGTGGCCCAGAAATACATTTTCGTATTTGCCTTGTCAGAATGCCCAATTTACCACTACTCACACAACACACGCAGTGTAACACACTTTTGATAATGAGATGGAATATACCACTAGAGTTCAAAGGGTTATATTTTGGGCGGCCCAGAAATGCATTTTCGTTTTTGCTGGGTCAGAATGCCCAATTTACCACTACTCACACAACACAAGACTCGCAGTGTAACACACTTTTGATAATGAGATGGAAGATACCACTAGTGAACAAAATTCTGAATTTTCGGTTGGCCCAGAAATGCATTTTCGTTTTTGCTGGTTCAGAATGCCCAATTTCCCACTACCCACACATTTTGATAATGGTCTTGAGTGTTCGTTTCTCACTAGTTTATTGCATCGCAGCATTCAGCCGCAGAGCTCTTTCATGTTATTCCTTCTAGGCCTACAATATCGGTAAACAAAAGGCTTTCGCACAATTTCGGCTGTGTGCACAAAAGATAGCCAAACGTGACAGCTGTTCTTTCTGCATACACATTTCCTTTTCTAGTGAATCTCCTTCTGCACTTTCGAATTTCGAGACGTTAGTTTGAATTTGTTTACATCCCCATTTCACCCACTCACTTTAATTTGATTTTTTCCATTCAGTTCCAAGCACTCAGCCATTAAAACATCTGACTTAAGAGTTTGGTGTTCTATGAAAAGAAAATCTATGTAATAGTGTCATTGTATTTTGTTCACTATTTTGTGGTGGTCCTTTCTCTGGAAGAATGTCTCGAAATGCAGTCTATAGGGTGTCAAATAGTGGTGTATATATAGTTAATTGGTGAAATAATTCAATGTCCAGTTTTAACCCTTTACCCAACGTAACGGTCAAAACCGGCCAGCGCTATTCTCAAAAATCGCCAATTAATTTTCATTATTTTTTTCATTTTTTGTCTCAAAAACATAGGTTATGACCCCTCGTTGGAACGAGCTCGATGAGCTCGTTCCAACGAGTGGTCATAACCTATGTTTTTGAGACAAAAAATGAAAAAAATTAGTTCTTCAAGAATTATTTTTGTAAGTGTCGTCTGCTTTTCAGGTTGATGTTATTGGAGATACCATATTTTCTGTGCGATAATATCTACTATTGCAATTGTCAGTGCAATTATCAGAGGCGGGAGGGTCGTATGGTCTACCAGGAAAATTATCAGAGGCGGATGGTCGTATGGTCTACCAGGAAAATTATCAGAGGCGGGATGGTCGTATGGTCTACCAGGAAAATTATCAGAGGCGGGATGGTCGTATGGTCTACCAGGAAAATTCCCGGTGGGGGCCCCCTTTTGGGTTCCTCTTGAGACTGCTAAAACTCATACAGACCAACACATGTATGTGCATGAAATTTCGTGAAAAAGCCCAAAAGGTGAAATGGATCTATTCGTACAGAGTGCGGTATATCGAAATGTTTTCTCTGCCACTGGCAGTCCACATAGAGGACATTTCGATACAACAGCAATCCAGTCCGCCATTGATAGGAAAGAGCATTCCTTCAATTTAAAAAAAAAAATTCTGCGATTGGGTCTAGGTAGGGTCTTTCCAATATATCCCTACCCCCCTTTTCCTGGTAAAACATTTTTTCCAGAATGATCGATGAAAATGATAGAGGACATTTCGATGGCATTTCTATATGTGGACTGTCGTTGATCGCTGAGATGCAAGGACGGCACGTTTGTTCATTTCAAAGAAACACAATTTTCTCCGAAACTGACCCCCACACCCCCCCCCCCCCCCCATCCCCCTCACCGGTGCATTTTCTGACACATTTCTTGGTCCAATCCGCCCCTCGGAATTAACAACACGCTGTTAGTAACTTGCCAGTTTATCAGGTAAATGGTTCATTATTTTGATAAGGCTAGATAAGATAATGCTGTTTGCCAAATACAACCAGTCGAGCAGTGTACAAAATTTGACAAAACAAAATATGAATAAAACAAATAGGATATAAAAGGCTGAAATATATGAATCCCACGAGCCAGATGTTGTTATGGGAATGATGAAACTAAAGACGTAGTGAACTAAAAGGTGATCTTCTTCGCGCTGACAAACTGAAAAAAAAATAATGTCTGGCGCACACACACTGAAAACCATGGTGAATATAAGAGCCGACAACAAGCCAGAGGTCAGTCAGGTACCATGGTGTAAACACCAGCCGACAGCAAGCTAGAGGTCAGACACATACCATGGTGTATACAACAGCCGACAGCTAGCAGGGGGGCCTGTCGAGTATCATGATGTAAATAACCGCCGACAGCAAGCCGGGGCCCTATCGGATACCAGCAGGAGTCCCATGTAGGGAGAAGGTAGCTCAAACCACAGACTGACTTAAGCAACTTACTGACGACTTCTTATTCACATTCAGCCGAAATGCAAATGGCCAGTCAGGTACCATAGGTTATGTAACACCCGACAGCATGCCGGGTGCCTGTCGCGTACCAAGGTGTATATAACAGCTGACAGCAAGCGGGGGCCTGTCGATTACCATGGTGTATACAACAGCCCACAGCAAGCCGGGGGCCTATCGCGTACCATGGTGTATATAATATCCAACAGCAAGCCGGGGCCTGTCACGTACCATGGTGAATATAACAGCCGACAGCAATCCAAAGGTCAAACACGTACCATGGTGATAAAGGAAAGTCACGTACCACGGTGGATATAACAGACGACAACAAGTCGGAGGTCAGTCACGTACCATGGTGTATATAACAGCTGACAGCAAGCGGGGGGCTGTCGATTACCATGGTGTATACAACAGCCCACAGCAAGCCGGGGGCCTGTCGCGTACCACTGTGTATATAGTATCCAACAGCAAGCCGAGGGCCTGTCACGTACCATGGTGAATATAACAGCCGACAGCAAGCCAGAGGTCAGTCACGTACCATGGTGTATATAACAGCCGAAAACAAACCAGAAGTCAGTCACCGACCATGGTGTATATAACAGCCGACAACAAGCCGGAGGTCATTCACGTACCATGGTGGATATATCAGCCGACAGCAAGCCGGACGTCAGTCACGTACCATCGTGGATATAACAGCCGACAGCAAGCCAGAGGTCAGTCACGTACCATTGTGTATATAACAGCCGACTGTTAGCCAGAGGTCTGTCACGTACCATGGTGGATATAACATCCGACAACAAGCCATAGGTCAGTCACGTAACATGGCGTTTATAACAGCCGATAACAACCCAGAGGTCAGTAACGTACCCTGGTGTATAAATAGCCCACAGCAAGAGGTCAGTCCGTACTGTGGTGAATATAACAGCCGACAACAAGCAAGAGGTCAGTCACGTACCATGATGTATACAACAACCGATAACGAGTCAGAGGTCAGTCCCGTACGATGATGCATATAACAACCCACAGCAGGCCAGAGGTCAGTCACGTACCATGGTGGATGTAACAACCGACAGCAAGCCAGAAGTCAGTCACGTAACATCGCATATACTGGAGCCGAGACCAAGTCAGAGGTCAGTCACGTACCATGATGTATAGAACAGTCGACAACAAGCCAGAGGTCAGTAACGTTCCATGGTGAAAATAAAAGCCGACATCAAGCCAAAGGACAGTCAAGTACCATGGTGGAAATGTCAGCCGACAGCAAGCCAGAGGTCAGTCACGTGCCATGATGTATACAAGAGACAACAACAAATCAGAGGTTAGTCAGGTACCCATGGTCTATACAACAGGCGACGGCAAGCTAGATGTCATTCACGTACCGTGGTGTATACAACAGCCGACAGCAAGCCAGAGGTAAGTCACGTACCATGATGTATATAACAGCCGACAGTTAGCCAGAGGTCAGTCACCTATCATGATGTACATAAGAGCCGACAACAAGCCAGAGGTCAGTCACGTAACAGGGCGTATCTAAGAGCCGATAGCAAGCCAGAGGTCAGCCACGTACCCGGGTGTACAAATAGCCGAGAGCAATCCAGTCGTCAGTCACGTAATGTGGTGGAAATGACAGCCGACAGCAAGCCGGACGTAAGCCACGTACCATGGTATGCACAACAGCCGACAGCAAGTCAGGGGTCAGCCACGTACCATGGTGTATACAGCAGTCGACAACAAACCAGAGGTCAGTCACGTACTATGGTGGATATAACAGCCGACAACAAGCCAGAGGCCAGTCACGTACCATGTTGTATACCACCGCCGACAGCAAACCAGAGGTAAGTCACGTACCTTGGTGGATATAACAGACGACAAGCCAGGGGTCAGTCGCGTACCATTGCGAATACAACAGCCGACAACAGCCAGACGTCAGTCACGTACCATGGTGTATACAACAGCCAACAACAAGCCAGACGTCAGTAAAGTACCCTGGCGTATATAAAAGTTGACAGTTAGCTAGAGGTCAGTTACGTGTCATGGTGTAAATAACAGCTGACAACAAGCCAGAGGTCAGTCACGTAACATAGCGTATATAACAGCCGACAACAACACAGAAGTCAGTCACGTACCATGGTGTATAAATAGCCCACAGCAATCAGTCACGTACTGTGGTGGATATAACAGCCGACAGCAAGCAAGAGGTCAGTCACGTGTCATGATGTATACAACAGCCGACAACACGCCAAATGTCAGTCCCGTACAATGGTGTATATAACAGCCGACAGCAGACCAGAGGCCAGTCACATACCATGGTGGATGTAACAACCGACAGCAATCCAGGGGTCAGTCAGGAACCATGGTGTATATAACAGCCGACAACAAGCCGGAGGTCAATAACGTACCATGGTGGATATAACAGCCGACAGCAAGCCAGAGGCCATTCGGGTACCGTCGTGTACATAATAGCCGACAGCAAGTCGGAGGTCAGTCAAGTACCATGGTGTATACAACAGCCGACAGCAAATCAACTGTCAGTCACGTACCGTGGTGTATATTACAGCCAACAACAAGCCGGAGGTCAGTCAGGTTCCATGATGGATATAACAGCCGACATCAATCCAAAGTTGTATATAACAGCCGCAGCCGACAAGAAACCGGAGGTCAGTAACGTTCCATGGTGCATACAAACGCTATCAGCAAGCCAAGACGTCGCGTGAGTGCTAGAATGTCCTATGTCCCCTATGGGACATAGGACATTCTAGCACTCAGGCGACGAAGAGTCAGTCACGTACCATGGTGGATATAACAGCCGACAACTAGAGGGAGGTCAGTCACGTACGATGGCGGATATAACAGCCGACAGCAAACCAGAGGTCAGTCAAGAACCATGATGTATCCAAAAGCCGACAAGCCAGAGGTCAGTCACGTACCATGGTGTATACAACATTCGACAGCAAGCCAGAGGTCAGTCACCTACCATGGTGTATATAACAGCCGACAACAAGCCGGAGGTCAGTCACGTGCCACGGTGGATATATCAGCCGACAGCAAGCCGGAGGTCAGTCACGTACCATGGTGGATATAACAGCCGACAGCAAGCCAGAGGTCAGTCACCTACCATGGTGTATATAACAGCCGACAACAAGCCGGAGGTCAGTCACGTACCATGGTGGATATACCAGCCGACAACAAGCCAAAGGTCAGTCACGTGCCATGATGTATACAAAAGCCGACAAGCCAGAGGTCAGTCACGTGCCATGGTGTATGCAACAGCCGACAACAAGCCAGAGGTCAATGACCTACCATGGTGTATATAACAGCCGACATCAAGTCGGTGGTCAGTCACATACAATGGTGGATATAACGGCCGATAGATAAATTTGACAAAACGCGATGCGCTCACGATCTTGTCGAAATTATCTGTAAACTTTTGTGATCACAGTGCTGTACCTTCACAACAAGAATTTAAGAGCAAATTAACATCATCCCACAGAACAACTAAGGAATACTGAGGGACATAACATTTTCTATGGCTCTACAGGTTTCGTTTCTGAGTACTAGTAAGTAGTGTGTTGTAGGGTATGTGCCGGGGTCACGGTGTCAGGTTGAAATGCGTTTGGATATTGTAAACATATAAGGCATGCCCTCGAGAATTGTTTCAATGCTAAGTGGAACATTTCAGAAGAGGTCACAGCACGGTATCTAAGTTGTAGTTTGTACAGATCAATCAAACATAAGTACAAAACCCTCATTGAGGAATTTAGTTGACGACCTCATCGACTTAAACCAGGAAAGTAAGTAGTACGTATGGTGGTTTTAAAGTCTTATTAACAGGGCGTAGTCACATTGGCTGACATGGTATCCTGCAGGACTGCCATGATTTGATGTCATTACGTGGTGATACAAGGCGTTTGTGTGTAGGTAACACGTGTTTCCTTCCATCATAAGCTTCTTGAAGAGATCTATCTTAGTTTCTTTGGGCGTGGTCATATTGGCCTGGTCACGTGTTCAATGGTATCTCCACGTGTTCGCACCTCCAAAGTCAATGTCATAATATACACATTTATAGAATAGATATAGATTTATAGAGTATAATGGGTGAATGTGTTAGCCGCCATAGCTAAAGCTGTAACTTCAAGGTCAGGGTCAAACCTCAAGGTCACGCTTAAAATAACTCAAAAACTATTGAACTACCTAACACCATTATAAAGGAGAATCACCATAGAGCGGGTCGGAACTTCCGGGTTAAAGTCACAGTTCATGGCCAGCCATAACTCAGAAACGGGTAAAATTACATTATCGAACTTCATACAAATGTTAAGGACAGCGAGAAGCTGTGTCGTGTGTAACAGTTGCCCCCGCATCTTCGGGGTCAAAGTTAAAGAGTCATGTGTTCAAGGTCACATTGTTTTTGTCTAACGCATAGCTCATAAACTATTGGGGCTATAACCGTCAAACTATACACAGTTATAAAAGGCAATTGGAGGATGGATGTGCTATATACAACGGCCGAGTCTGTAACTGTCAAAATAACATTTCAAGGTCAAGATTCAAACAGGTCGATATTCGTGTTTCAGCCATAACTCAAAAACGAAT
Organism: Pictodentalium vernedei; assembly: GCA_031216915.1. Taxonomy (NCBI): domain Eukaryota; kingdom Metazoa; phylum Mollusca; class Scaphopoda; order Dentaliida; family Dentaliidae; genus Pictodentalium; species Pictodentalium vernedei. The sequence continues at coordinate 68,561,384 of CM062295.1, read as the reverse complement.
CACACTCATACACATGTTACGGGTAATCGGAAGGTGCGTCATATTTAATAGTTGCCTGCATGACTATAATGTTAAGGTCGATTGGACTTCTTTGATGTTTCAGGGTCACAAATCATATCACTATGTATAACCTAGAAACTATTAGGATATGATCATATAATCACAATTGTTTGGGCGGTGGGAGGATGTGTAACATGCTTTAGCTAGGTCTCCAACCTCGAGATGAAGGTAATATTTCAAGATCACTCTTCATTATGTCTCATCATTAAGGTCAGTTCCATTTAGAGGTTTGTTATATGGTGGGGCGTATGTGTTGCTCCAGTGGTAATTCTTGTTTGATTTTAAGTACACCCAGCCTTATCATTACATTCACCTGAGTCCCATGCATTATCAGTCTAGATAGACTTACGTCCCTTGTGCAATACTAGAACTTTTACACCTTCTTAAAATGGGCTACAGGGCAACTAGAACAATTGCTAGAAAGGGTGAATGTCCTACGACTCTTCAGCTCATTATAGAGTCATATAGGTATTAGCTGCCAGATCAGACCATAGCTTCTTGTCTCCAATCTCCAAGATTTGTGGTTGTGATCCCGGGGTTCAACACCGCCCTGTAGCCAACTTCTACCTCATGGCCCATTCCATTCATGGGTCCGTAGTTCCTATGACCTAGGCCAAGATTCGTTGCTTGCATCCACGGACAACGTTCAACATTACCAATATCATGACATCAACTACTACTGGATACTACACCTGCTGTGATTAAGTCCAGGCAGTGCTCCCAATATACCACTGCACACTACAACTATTGTGATTAAGACCAGTGAGTGCTCCCAATATACCACTGGACACTACAACTACTGTGATTAAATCCAGTCAGTACGCCCAATATACCACTGTACACTACAACTACTGTGATTAAGTCCAGTCAGTACTCCCAATATACAATGGACACTACAACTACTGTGATTAAGTCCAGTCAGTACTCCCAATATACCACTGGACACTACAACTATTGTGATTAAGTCCAGTCAGTACTCCCAATATACCACTGGACACTACAACTACTGTGATTAAGTCCAGTCAGTACTCCAATATACAACTGGACACTACAACTACTGTGATTAAGTCCAGTCAGTACTCCCAATATACCACTGGACACTACAACTACTGTGATTAAGTCCAGTCAGTACTCCCAATATACACTGGACACTACAACTACTGTGATTAAGTCCAGTCAGTACTCCCAATATACCACTGGACACTACAACTATTGTGATTAAGTCCAGTGAGTACTCCCAATATACCACTGGACACTACAACTATTGTGATTAAGTCCAGTCAGTACTCCCAATATACCACTGGACACTACAACTACTGTGATTAAGTCCAGTCAGTACTCCCAATATACACTGGACACTACAACTACTGTGATTAAGTCCAGACAGTACTCCCAATATACCACTGGACACTACAACTATTGTGATTAAGTCCAGTCAGTACTCCCAATATACCACTGGACACTACAACTACTGTGATTAAGTCCAGTCAGTACTCCCAATATACCACTGGACACTACAACTATTGTGATTAAGTCCTATCACTGCTCCCAATATACCACTGGACACTACAACTACTGTGATTAAGTCCAGTCAGTACTCCCAATATACCACTGGACACTACAACTACTGTGATTAAGTCCAGTCAGTACTCCCAATATACCACTGGACACTACAAATATTGTGATTAAGTCCAGTCAGTACTCCCAATATACCACTGGACACTACAACTATTGTGATTAAGTCCAGTCAGTACTCCCAATATACAACTGGACACTACAACTACTGTGATTAAGTCCAGTCAGTACTCCCAATATACCACTGGACACTACAACTACTGTGATTAGGTCCAGTCAGTACTCCCAATATACCACTGGACACTACAACTACTGTGATTAAGTCCCGTCAGTACTCCCAATATACCACTGGACACTACAACTATTGTGATTAAGTCCAATCACTGCTCCCAATATACCACAGGACACTACAACTACTGTGATTAAGTCCAGCCAGTACTCCCAATATACCACTGGACACTACAACTACTGTGATTAAGTCCAATCACTGCTCCCAATATACAACTGGACACTACAACTACTGTGATTAAGTCCAGTCAGTACTCCCAATATACCACTGGACACTACAACTACTGTGATTAAGTCCAGTCAGTACTCCCAATATACCACTGGACACTGCAACTACTGTGATTAAGTCCAGTGAGTACTCCCAGTATACAACTGGACACTACAACTACTGTGATTAAGTCCAGCCAGTACTCCCAATATACCACTGGACACTACAACTACTGTGATTAATTCCAATCACTGCTCCCAATATACCACTGGACACTACAACTATTGTGATTAAGTCCAGCCAGTACTCCCAATATACCACTGGACACTACAACTACTGTGATTAAGTCCAATCACTGCTCCCAATATACCACTGGACACTACAACTACTGTGATTAAGTCCAGTCAGTACTCCCAATATACCACTGGACACTACAACTGCTGTGATTAAGTCCAATCACTGCTCCCAATATACAACTGGACACTACAACTACTGTGATTAAGTCCAGTCAGTACTCCCAATATACCACTGAACACTACAACTACTGTGATTAAGTCCAGTGAGTACTCCCAATATACCACTGGACACTACAACTATTGTGATTAAGTCCAGTTATTACTCCCAATATACCACTGGACACTACAACTACTGTGATTAGGTCCAGTCAGTGCTCCCAATATACAACTGAACACTACAACTACTGTGATTAAGTCCCGCCAGTACTCCCAGTATACCACTGGACACTACAACTATTGTGATTAAGTCCAGTGAGTACTCCCAATATACCACTGGACACTACAGCTACTGTGATTAAGCCCAATCACTGCTCCCAATATACAACTGGACACTACAACTACTGTGATTAAGTCCAGTGAGTACTCCCAATATACCACTGGACACTACAACTATTGTGATTAAGTCCAGTCAGTACTCCCAATATACCACTGGACACTGCAACTACTGTGATTAAGTCCAGTGAGTACTCTCAGTATACCACTGGACACTACAGCTACTGTGATTAAGTCCAGTCAGTACTCCCAATATACAACTGGACACTACAACTACTGTGATTAAGTCCAATCACTGCTCCCAATATACAACTGGACACTACAAATATTGTGATTAAGTCCAATCACTGCTCCCAATATACAACTGGACACTACAAATATTGTGATTAAGTCCAGTCAGTACTCCCAATATACCACTGGACACTACAACTATTGTGATTAAGTCCAGTCAGTACTCCCAATATACCACTGGACACTACAACTACTGTGATTAAGCCCAATCACTGCACCCAATATACAACTGGACACTACAACTACTGTGATTAAGTCCAATCACTGCTCCCTATATACAACTGGACACTACAAATATTGTGATTAAGTCCAGTCAGTACTCCCAATATACCACTGGACACTACAACTATTGTGATTAAGTCCAGTGAGTACTCCCAATATACAACTGGACACTACAACTACTGTGATTAAGCCCAATTACTGCTCCCAATATACAACTGGACACTACAACTACTGTGATTAAGTCCAGTGAGTACTCCCAATATACAACTGGACACTACAACTACTGTGATTAAGTCCAGCCAGTACTCCCAATATACCACTGGACACTACAACTACTGTGATTAAGTCCAATCACTGCTCCCAATATACAACTGGACACTACAACTACTGTGATTAAGTCCAGTCAGTACTCCCAATATACCATTGGACACTACAACTACTGTGATTAGGTCCAGTCAGTGCTCCCAATATACAACTGGACACTACAACTACTGTGATTAAGTCCAGTCAGTACTCCCAATATACAACTGGACACAACAACTATTGTGATTAAGTCCAGTTATTACTCCCAATATACCACTGGACACTACAACTACTGTGATTAAGTCCAATCACTGCTCCCAATATACAACTGGACACTACAACTACTGTGATTAAGTCCAGTCAGTACTCCCAATATACCACTGGACACTGCAACTACTGTGATTAAGTCCAGTGAGTACTCCCAGTATACAACTGGACACTACAACTACTGTGATTAAGTCCAGCCAGTACTCCCAATATACCACTGGACACTACAACTACTGTGATTAATTCCAATCACTGCTCCCAATATACCACTGGACACTACAACTATTGTGATTAAGTCCAGCCAGTACTCCCAATATACCACTGGACACTACAACTACTGTGATTAAGTCCAATCACTGCTCCCAATATACCACTGGACACTACAACTACTGTGATTAAGTCCAGTCAGTACTCCCAATATACCACTGGACACTACAACTGCTGTGATTAAGTCCAATCACTGCTCCCAATATACAACTGGACACTACAACTACTGTGATTAAGTCCAGTCAGTACTCCCAATATACCACTGAACACTACAACTACTGTGATTAAGTCCAGTGAGTACTCCCAATATACCACTGGACACTACAACTATTGTGATTAAGTCCAGTTATTACTCCCAATATACCACTGGACACTACAACTACTGTGATTAGGTCCAGTCAGTGCTCCCAATATACAACTGAACACTACAACTACTGTGATTAAGTCCCGCCAGTACTCCCAGTATACCACTGGACACTACAACTATTGTGATTAAGTCCAGTGAGTACTCCCAATATACCACTGGACACTACAACTACTGTGATTAAGCCCAATCACTGCTCCCAATATACAACTGGACACTACAACTACTGTGATTAAGTCCAGTGAGTACTCCCAATATACCACTGGACACTACAACTATTGTGATTAAGTCCAGTCAGTACTCCCAATATACCACTGGACACTGCAACTACTGTGATTAAGTCCAGTGAGTACTCTCAGTATACCACTGGACACTACAGCTACTGTGATTAAGTCCAGTCAGTACTCCCAATATACAACTGGACACTACAACTACTGTGATTAAGTCCAATCACTGCTCCCAATATACAACTGGACACTACAAATATTGTGATTAAGTCCAATCACTGCTCCCAATATACAACTGGACACTACAAATATTGTGATTAAGTCCAGTCAGTACTCCCAATATACCACTGGACACTACAACTATTGTGATTAAGTCCAGTCAGTACTCCCAATATACCACTGGACACTACAACTACTGTGATTAAGCCCAATCACTGCACCCAATATACAACTGGACACTACAACTACTGTGATTAAGTCCAATCACTGCTCCCTATATACAACTGGACACTACAAATATTGTGATTAAGTCCAGTCAGTACTCCCAATATACCACTGGACACTACAACTATTGTGATTAAGTCCAGTGAGTACTCCCAATATACAACTGGACACTACAACTACTGTGATTAAGCCCAATCACTGCTCCCAATATACAACTGGACACTACAACTACTGTGATTAAGTCCAGTGAGTACTCCCAATATACAACTGGACACTACAACTACTGTGATTAAGTCCAGCCAGTACTCCCAATATACCACTGGACACTACAACTACTGTGATTAAGTCCAATCACTGCTCCCAATATACAACTGGACACTACAACTACTGTGATTAAGTCCAGTCAGTACTCCCAATATACCATTGGACACTACAACTACTGTGATTAGGTCCAGTCAGTGCTCCCAATATACAACTGGACACTACAACTACTGTGATTAAGTCCAGTCAGTACTCCCAATATACAACTGGACACAACAACTATTGTGATTAAGTCCAGTTATTACTCCCAATATACCACTGGACACTACAACTACTGTGATTAAGTCCAATCACTGCTCCCAATATACAACTGGACACTACAACTACTGTGATTAAGTCCAGTCAGTACTCCCAATATACAACTGGACACTACAACTACTGTGATTAAGTGCAGTCAGTACTCCCAATATACAACTGGACACTACAACTACTGTGATTAAGTCCAGTCAGTACTCCCAATATACAACTGGACACTACAACTACTGTGATTAAGTCCAATCACTGCTCCCAATATACCACTGGACACTACAACTACTGTGATTAAGTCCAGTCAGTACTCCCAATATACCACTGGACACTACAACTACTGTGATTAAGTCCAGTCAGTACTCCCAATATACAACTGGACACTACAAATATTGTGATTAAGTCCAGTCAGTACTCCCAATATACCACTGGACACTACAACTATTGTGATTAAGTCCAGTCAGTACTCCCAATATACCACTGGACACTACAACTACTGTGATTAAGTCCAGTCAGTGCTCCCAATATACAACTGGACACTACAACTACTGTGATTAAGTCCAGTCACTGTGGTCGTAGTCGTGGGTGCAAGCTCTCAGGCCGCCAGTGTAATTCCGTGCGAAAATGAAGCCGCTGTGGGTTATTAGTTTAACCACTCTTTGCGGAATTAGAGCTCAGACTCCTTTGATTTCACTCAATAAATATTGATTTCACCTTGAACTAATCAAGATATTAACATAATTAGTAGAACTGTGCGGTGTAATCACAAAACTATAGTCGTGGCGAGTCTCCATTTATAAGTATCTAACTTACACACATAACTTAGAGTATAGTAATATCATTAAAGATTCGGCCAAATGTATTCTCCATTGAGAAACATTTCTCGCGTTCATTGAACGAAAATGAATGTTTATGGATCTTTTAAATTCAATCATCTGGAAATATCAGTTGGTGAGATAACCGAATATAGGCACTGCGATTGTCAAAACAATTTAGACATTCCAGGCGATTGCAACTAAAACAGTCGATATAATATTTAACCCTTTACCTAACCTGTAAAGCAGACGACACTTGCAAAAATAATTCTTTAATAACTAATTTTTTTTCAATTTTTGTCTCAAAAACATAGGTTATGACCTCTCGTTGGGACGAGCTCGTCGAGCTCGTCCCAACGAGGGGTCATAACCTATGTTTTTGAGACAAAAAATGAAAAAAATAATGAAAATTAATTGGCGATTTTTGAGAATGGCTCTGGCCGGTTTTGACGGTAACGTTAGGTAAATGGTTAAGAGCTAGACTGGTTACACAGGCCATAAATGAACGACACGCGCGTGTGAATAGGTTAGTCGATATGGCACGAGTGCCAGCGCCGAAGGATTGAACGAGAGGTCGTACAAGAGCGTCGGTCTGTGTTTGTTGAACGCCTCCTCGTCTATAAAAACCGTCATTAGAAGGGCAATCAGCAAATAATTTGGAAATCGTCGTCTGAGTGCTAGAATGTACTATGTCCCGTAGGGGTACTATGTCCTGTAGGGGTACTATGTCCCGTAGGGGTACTATGCCCCATAGGGGTACTATATCCCGTAGGGGTTCTTTGCCACATAAGAGTACTATGTCCCATAGGGGAGCTATGCCCCGTAGGGGTACTATGCCCCATGGAGGTTATGTAGGGGTACTATGTCCCGCAGGGGTACTATGTCCCATAGTGGTGCTATGCCCTGTAGGGGTACTATGTCCCGTAGGGGTACTATGCCCGTAGGGATACTATGCCCCGTAGGGGTGCTATGTCCCGTAGGGGTACTATGTCCCGTATGGATACTATGCCCGTAGGGGTTCTATGCCCCGTAAGGGTACTATGTCCCGTAGGTGTACTATGTCCCGTGGGGGACATAGGACATTCTGGCACTCAGGCGACGAAATATCAACAACAAGGACATATTTTATCGCCAATCAAATTTTGAGGGGAGCCCGTGTCACTATTTCGTCCCCGGAGTTCCAATGTGTTCTATGTGCCTACTGGCATATAGAACATATAGGATCTCAAGGAACATAGTTTAGCTATCGCTACCGATTCTAATTGTAATTGCGGTGAACCATGTGTATAAAATTGCAGTGAAATTTAGTTTCTTTATAAAAATAGTCCGTCAACGATTTCCGTTCCGCACATGTGTTTGGAACGGAGTTTCATTTTCCTCATGGTTTAATGTTACTGCAGATGATAATTTCATAGAACAGGTGTGTAATAAATAAGAGCGCCGAATTCCTGATAACATTTGTCTGCTGGTTTGAGTGCTAGTTCTTGCTAGTACCACTACGAGGCCCGCTTCTTTTCAATATGCATGGCTTCCACTACAGTTAACATCATTAGCCGCATGGCTTGCCCTACAGCAAATATAAAAACTGCAAACGGCCCCTTGAACTTAGCACTTGAATACATACATAATATCATAAGATTGGGATGTCAATATCCTGTCAGTTTACGAGAGGAATGTCAAATGTGGGTGCTAGGATTTGGGAAGATTCGGCGCCGTATTACATGTAGCTTCAGGACGCGTTCATGTACTGATCTGTTTTTACGGACCAGAGGTCTATTATTTACGAATTATGAAACTGAATTACAGAATATTAGAAGACTGTACACATTAATATATGAATGTTTTCTCAGATTAGTACAGGTTAGTATTATGTCTTTAATTAAAAGACTGATTTCACAAGTTATTAGATAAGTGTTCTACATATGATTAGAAGTTTTTTTTTCTAAACAATGGTAATCTGTTTTCAGCTCAGAACACATGACTAGGACAATAGCACGATGCACACACAATAGTATCCACAGGCCACCATATAAACTAAGAGGCCGTCCTTCAACAGACAAACTGGACGATAACATCAAGCGTTGTGTATACGCATCAGTGCCGCGCATCACCATTATAGTGACGTTACAATGTGAGTGAAATAACGCGCTGTCAAAATGTACAACATGACGCTAGTAACACGGTGATGCGTGGTTTTAATGCATTAATTTTTAAAGGAATTGTCATTTGGATTAAAGCTATTCTTCAAATGTTGTCTGTAAACTGCATTCATTACATGCCCTGTTCTATGAAATCCCCATCTATAGCAACACGAAAACATGCGGAAAATGAAAGTCCGTTCCACACACATATTTGGGGTGGCCGCAATGGTATTCGAACCGAGGACCTCTCGGCTTGAAGCCTGAACCTCTAACTACTGAGCCACCGCGCCTCCTAATAATAGGGCTTTTTTAATAGACGTGAAGGCATGTAATAAACACAGAACGACATGCGTGTGTAATACGGCCCCTCGTTTCATCCTTCCACGCTGACGCTCGTTCCGTATCGATTAACACATTCGCACGAGCGTGTCGTTATGTGTATTTTTTATACATGTGAATAAGCAGTACTATAGCCGTACTATAGTCGTAATCCAAATATTACTTCCTTTTTGAGGCATGGTGGTAGTGTGTGCCGAAAACGTGAATTGCTATCTCTTCTCACAAGCGTCAAAAAGTACTTGACTTTCTGGTTTATATTCAACTGTGGAGAATGTTTGGTGGGAAATAGAAAAGATCAGTGGTGTTAGAAGGAATGGACAGCTATGATTTTTCTTTTAGCAGAAGCTACATTGGACAGCAGAGGAAGCCGTCGCAAACTCATCGCATGGGAACCATAAGGTCCTATCTTTCAGTGGAAGATAAAACCTTATGATTGCCACACGATGAATTGTCTTCACAGTAGCACAAATAACACCAGATGTGACACACGGTTTCCATTATGAAAGTGGCACGTTTGGGTGCTCTTGTCTGCAACTGTTGTGATATTATCGATTGCATAATAGCAAGACGGTACGCTTTCGTGGTTAACAGTATGCATAATAACATGGCGGTACGCCTCCGTGGTTAACGATATGCATAATAACATGGCGGTACGCCTCCTTGGTTAACAGTAGACGTTCTTTTGGATCAAATAACTACCCCACTAAGTGTACAATCAACATCTGGACTGATAATTTGTATTTAATTTGTTGTTCAAGTACAGTACGTGGAGAGTGTATTATCACTAAATCACCCGCAGAGTGGAGATTCCACCCAAGCAATAATTGCAAATTTGCTGCAAAGCATAACCAGCACAAGCAAAGTTTCAGCCAATGGACCTCCGGGTTGAACCCGGAGGTCCATTGGATGAAACATTGCTTGTGTTTTTTGTCGATGTGTACACAATTTGAAAGTTATAGCTTGGGTGACAATCCCACTCCGCGGGTGATTTAGTTACAATCCACTCTCCATGTACTGTATAAACATTTCCATTGAATTTGACTTTATAACGTGATTATCTTCATTTTGAAATCATGTTCTTGAGATCTTGATGTTAAATTTGAAAGACTCTCATCCAAGGCAAATATTCTGTAACTTAGTTATCTAACCCATGACAAGTATTATATTTCCCAAATTCCTTCTTGACATAGGCGATATAAATTAAATTCAAACAGTTGCATCTTTACGGATCTTCCATTAACTGAGATTCCTGTGTTTAAAAGCCTGGAAATAGACCATTATAGCAGTAATTCGTCCCAGTTGCATTTCATGTAAAGACAAACGACCCACGGGTAAATCTCACAATAAAATACAGGCTACTTGTAGACAATTACTATGCTACATAGAAAACAATTCCAACAATTCAATAATTGTCAGTTCTCGAATATCGATCTACGGGCGGGTTGTAAATGTGAACTGGCTAAGGAGGGATCTGCGAATCACAATTTCTTTTTTCGAATCGAATTTAATAGAATTGTTATTTGTTTAGATGCTGAAAGTGACCGCAAAGTGATTTAAAAACTGTATGAGTGAGGTGTGATGTACGTTTTGTCATTTTTCTTTTTCATTTGATTTTATGTAAGTTACAAGCTATTATATTTCTTTATATGTATTAAAATTGCTATTTTCAGTGAACGTATGTCGATTATGCTTTTTGATGAAAAGTCACTGACCCGTTCAGGATAAATCCGACTCCATCAAAAACGAAACGGGCGGATTAGACACACCCAGACAAACGTTCACGCGAGGTTTCAAGTGACATTCCTGGTGTCGAGGCTGAAGAGGCGGCGTGAATGTATTTCTCCCAACAATGACCATGTGAGATTTCCGACGTCTGACGAGACTGACAGAGGATTGTCCTAAAAGGTAACAACTGAAATGTTGAAAATCAACAGGACCACTCACTGATAGTTTAATGCATGATTCAGTGATAACTTTCATACAGGTTGCCGCAATGAAATGAAATTTTGATATGTTTCAAAAGTTGTGTGGAGTAAATCTTTGATTAAACTTCAATTCGATCGGCTAATTGAACGTAACGGTGGTGGAAATTCTCCCGAAATGATATGACGCGGTGTAGGTTATGGAATAATTAATCCTACAAGTCAAAAATATTTTTTTGTGGGGTAAAGTAAGAAATGGCTACCCCATGATTAGTACAGGGGAGCGGTTGAGCTTTCGTGGGTAGTGAATTACAAAACAATGTAAAAAAAGTGCAAAAGCGGGTTTTGAAAGAAATGTCCGCAGCGTTAGAGCGTCTGGTGCCGCTGAAGGACGAGGAGGATACCTACGGAGAAACCGAATGTGCGAAAGAGGTTGAGAGAGCTGAGAAAGAGCCTGCATTAAGGGAGAAAGAAATTCAGGTAGAGCGCAAAAGAGATGAGAGATCAGCTACATTACAGCGAGAGAAGCTGCGTTAGTGCGAGGAAGAGCCAAAAGAGAAGATGCGTCGGAGCGGGAAAGAGCCGAAAGAGAAGCTGCGTTAGAGAGAGAAAGAGCTGAAAGAGAAGCTGCATTAGAACGAGAATGAGCCGAAAGAAAAGCTGCGTTAGAGAGAGAAAGAGCCGCATGAGAAGCTGCATTAGAGTGAGAAAGAGCTGAAATAGAAGCTGCATTATAACAAGAAAGAGCCAAAAGTGAAGCTACGTTAGAGCGAGAAAGAGCCAAAAGAGAAGCTGCATTATAACGAGAAAGTGCCGAAAGAGAAGCTGCATTAGAGTGAGAAAGAGCCGACAGAGAAGCTGCGTTAGAATGAGAAAGAGTTGAAAAAGAAGCTGCTTTATACCGAGAAAGAGCCGAAAGAGAAGCTGCGTTAGCGCGAGAAAGAGCCGAAAGAGAAGCTGCATTATAACAAGAAAGAGCCGAAAGAGAAGCTGCATTATAACAAGAAAGAGCCGAAAGAGAAGCTGCATTATAACATGAAAGAGCAGAAAGAGAAGCTGCGTTAGCGCGAGAAAGAGCCGAAAGAGAAGCTGCATTATAACAAGAAAGAGCCGAAAGAGAAGCTGCATTATAACAAGAAAGAGCCGAAAGAGAAGCTGCATTATAACAAGAAAGAGCAGAAAGAGAAGCTGCGTTATAATGAGAAAGAGCCGAAAGAGAAGCTGCATTATAACAAGAAAGAGCAGAAAGAGACGAAAGAGAAGCTGCGTTAGAGCGAGGAAAAGACGAAAGAGAAGCTGGGTTAGAGCGAGAAAGAGACGAAAGGGAAGCTTCATTAGAGCAAGAAAGAGCTGAAAGAGAAGCTGCATTAGAGTGAGAAAGAGCCGAAATAGAAGCTGCATATTAGAGTGAGAAAGAGCCGAAAGAAAAGCTGCATTAGTGTGCGAAAGAGCTGAAAGAAAAGCTGGATTATAATGAGAAAGAGCCGAAAGAGAAGCTGCATTAGAGTGAGAAAGAGCCGAAAGAGAAGCTTCATTAGAGTGAGAAAGAGCCAAAAGAGAAGCTGCGTTAGAGTGAGAAAGAGCCGAAAGAGAAGCTGCGTTTGAGGGTGAGTAGACGGAGAGAAATGCAACACTTAGAGCTGCGGAGCGAGAGAAAGAGATTCAGGTTGAGAGCGAAAGGTCTGAATGGGTGGGTAATGCGGCTAGGAGAGGGCTAGAGCGCAGTTATCAGAAGCTAATGGTAGACAGGGTGGAGAAAGTTCGAGGTAAAACGTGAAGGCACCTTATCCCCAGTTATCCAAGTTCAAAGAACAGACAGACGACATCCAAGCTGATTATGCCCCCGAAGTCAAGTGGTATCTAGTGAAGACCTCCGTCCGTCCGTCCGCCCGTCCGTCCGTCCGTCCGTCCTGCCGTTCATTCGTTCATTCGTTCACAAAATTGGGGCAACAGTTGTTGGAGCAGCGACTCCAAATTATCAGCGTTTGTTCTCGGAGCTCTGCCTAACTCGACCATGTCATTTGAAAAGCCAGAAATCGAGCATGTGACCCGTGGGCACCCCACGCGCATGCGCATACGCTCTTTTCGAATTCGACATGACGAAATGCGAAATTCGTGTCGCTCTTCATGGTAGGTGATGTAGCAACTATTCATGAACAATGAGGGAAAATTCCATGGAAATTCGCCGAGAATTGGCTGAGATATTAGCGTTTTGATGAGAGGAGTAACGTGGCTGCTAAAGTGCCAGTTAGCACCGCCACACCCTCTTCGGAAATTTCTAGCGTGAATCAGAGAACGTCGGGGCCAGGGGTGCCACTTGTTTCATGCGCAATAAAAAGGTGCACCTGGCCAGAGACTGTTGGAGAAGGATGGTCACGGGCAGACAAAGTGGGAAGCCCCAAAGGATTTGAGGAAGGGGGTGACCCTGATTAGTTATAGAAGAGGGAGTAACGTGATACAGCTTTTGGGGAAAAGGCAGACAGCGGTATTCTTCCAAACAATTGGGGTAGAGAGGAGTCCACTGCGCCAAGCAGTCGGAGCTCGACAGCTCATGCTGAAAGGAGGTCAGGTGTTGTCCATTATTAGTGAACAGTGCGAGGGATACCCGCCCTTGGTGATAAGGAAGATATGCCGGTGTGCCAAGCGTATGTGGGTGACTGAGCAGTCCACAGGCTACGTGACACGGGGTGCAGTAGCGTAGCAGTAAAGAGAGAACTCGCTGGGGACAGACAGCAGACTGGGCACGACCAAACGTGCGTGCTAATAGATGGTGCGATTGGGAAGTTCTCCCTTGCAGAGAGATGCTCCTGGAGTCAAGTAGAGAGACGCTTGAAGAGTGAACAATGCAAGCCTCTAAGGTTAAATCTTTGATAAGGAATGTCAAGGAACTCGCTGAATGGAAGCAGCTATGGTATGTGGAAGAGGAGGTGTGTAATGAGGATAAGGCCAGGAGTAAGCCCAAGGCTAAAAGCATTTCGGTGTGTCAAAAGGTGACCGTGCCCCGGCCAACAAAATCGGTAGACGGAAGTTACAGTGGGACGGTCGGACACTTTGACGAAAATAAGGGGCAACGGATGTTTCCGGGGGGAAGGGGGCATAGAAGTGGTTTACCAATCAAGATTTATGTGGTAATTGTTTAAAACGGTATTTTATTTCTCCAGAACAGAAATAGGGTTGGTAAAAGGCATAGCCTATAAGATACCCTACATGAGCAAATTGCACGTAAAGCTTATAAGACAAACCAAAAAAACCCAATAATAATGTTGTCTGTGTTCTTTTGGCTGAAATGTCTTTTATAATGGGCTAATCCGTATTGTCTATGTCAGGGCACGGTGGTACTGAGTCCTAATGAAAGAGACTTAATCCCTAACGTCTATGTGGTAGCACAGTTGTACTGTGTCCTTAAATACAAACACCTAATTTCTATTGTCTATGGGCAGTATGGTGGTACTGTGTCCTTAGGTAGGACACCTAATCCCAGTTGTCTATATAGGAGCACAGGGGTACTGTGTACTGAGGTAAGACTCCTAATCCCAATTGTCTACGTGGCAGCACAGTGGTACTGTGTATTAAGGCAAGACACCTAAACCCTGTTGTCTATACAGGGCACTGATGTACTTTGTACCAGGGTGAGGCACCTAATCCGTATTGTCTTGACGGGAGCACGGCGGTACTGCGTCCTTGGGTAAGACACCAACGCACTTTCGCTATCCCTAGGTAAGAACCTAATCCCCATTGTGTTGATGAGAGCATGGTTGTACTGTATACTGGGACACCTAATCCTTATTGTCTGTTTTGGAGCATGGTGGTACTGTGTACTCAGGTAAGGCACACCATCCATATTGTCTATGCGGTAAGACACCTAATAGTTATTGTCTTTATTGGATCATGGTGGTACGCTATCCCTACGTAAGAACCTAATCCCTAATGTATAGATGAGAGCATGTGGTCCTGTGTACTGGGACACCTAATCCTTATTGTCTATTTTGGAGCATGGTAGTACTGTGTCCTTTGGTGAGACACTTAATTACCATTGCCTATGTGGGAACACGATAGTACTGTATCCTTAGGTAAGACAACAAAGCACTTTTGTGTGTACAGGAGCATGATGGTACTGTGTACTGGAACACCTAACCCCTACTGTCTATTTTGGAGCACGGCGGTACTGTGTCCTTGGGTGAGACACCTAATCACCATTGCCTATGTGGGAGCACGGTAGTACTGTGTCCTTAGGTAATACACCAACGCACTTTCGACTATACATGAGTACGGTGGGACAATGCCCCTAGGGAAGGTACGTAATCCCTAATGTCCATACGGGAGTAATGGGGCACTGTGGCCTAAGATAGGACTATTGTCTATGTGGGAGCCAGTGGTACTTAGTCCATAGGTAAGACATTTAAAGTCCTATTGTCTATACAGGAGAACGGTGGTACTATGTCATTTGATAAGACAACGATTCCCCATTGTGTACTGTGTCGTTTGGTAAGACAGCGATTCCCTATTGTGTATGTTGGACCACGGTGGTACGGTGTCCGTAGGTAAGACAGCTAATCACTTTTGTCTTTGGGGGATCGTGGTGGTACTGTGTCCTTAGCTGAGACACCTAATTACCATTGTCATTGTTCGCACACTATGGTACTGTGCCCTTCGGGAAGATACCCAATCCTTATTGCCCATGCAGGAGCAAGGGGGCACCGTGTCCTAACATAAGACACCTAATCACTCTTTTCTTTGTGGGAGTATGGTGATACTGTGCCTGAGTTATGACACCTAATCCCTATTGTCTGAACCGGAGTCCTTTGGTAAATCCTCAGTCCCTATTGTCTTTTTGGGAGCATTGTGGAACTGTGTCATTAAGTAAGACCCATAATCAATATTTTCTATACGGAGCACGGCGGTACTGTGTCCTTACATAAGATACCTAATCACTACTGGCTATACGGAGCAAGGTGGTAATGTGTCCTTAGGTAAGAAATCTATTCATATTGTACATGCAGGAGCATGGGGAGCACTGTTCCCTAAGAAAAGACACCTAAACAATATTGTTTATACGGAGCGCGGTGGTACTATATCCTTAGGTAAGATACCTCATCACTATTGTCCATGCAGGAGCAAGGGGAGCACTGTGCCCTAAGATAAGACACCCCATTACTATTTTCTTTGTGAGAGCATGGCGATACTGTGTCCTTAGGTAACATGCATACTTCTTATCGTCTACAGGGGAGCACGGTGGTACTCTTTTTTAGGTAAGAGACATCTAATTCCTATTCACCATGTGGGGGGACGGTCATACTCTGTCCTTATGTAAGACACATAATCGCTATTGTTTATATTGGGGGCAGAGAGATACTGTGTCCTTAGGTAAGACACCGAATCCCTATTGTCTTTGTGGGGGGACAGTGTTACTGTGTCAGTAGTTTAGACACCTAGTCCATATTGTCTATGTGAGAGCATGGTGGAAAGACACCTAATCCGTATTGTCAATGTGGTGGCATGGCGGTAATGTGTCCTTTGATAAGACGCCTAATCCCTATTGTTTATGTGGTGGCTGAGTGGTACTGTGTAAGACCCCAGTCCCCTTGCCTTTGAGGGAACACAGTGGCACAGTGTCCTTAGATAAGGTACCTAGTCCCTATTGTCTACGTGGGACCACGGAGGTACTGCGTCCTTATGTATGACACCTAGTCCCTATTGTCTATGTGGGAGCACGGTGGTACTGTTTCCGTAGGCAAGACACCTAATCCCTATTGTCTTTGGGGACTGTGCCCTAAGACAAGATACTTAATCCCTATTGTCTATGTGGGAGAACGGTGATAATGTGCACTAAGTTAAGACACCTAGTACCTATTGTCTTCAAGAAGCACGGTGGTACAGTGCCTTAAGACAAGACAATTAATCCCTATTGCCTGTGGGAGCATGGTGGTACTATGTCCATAGTTAAGACACCTAATCCATATTGTCTTTGGGGGAGCACGGTGGTACCGTGCCCCAAGACAAGACACTTAATCCCTATTGTCTCTGTTGAAGCACAGTGGTACTATATTCTTAGGTAAGATACCTAGTCCCCCTTGTCCATGTGGAAGCACGGTGGTACTGCGTCCATATGTAAGACATCTAATCCATATGGTCTTCAAGGAAGCGCTGTGGTACCTTAAGACAAGGCACTTAATCCCTATTGTGTATGTGGGAGCATGGTGGTACTGTGTCCATAGGTAAGACACCCAATCCATATTGTCTTTGAGGGAGCACGGTTTTACCGTGCCCTAAAACAAGACTCTTAATCCCTATTGTCTATGTGGGAGAACGATGTTACTGTGTCCATAGCTAATCCCTATTGTCCATGTGGAGCACGGTGTTACTGCGTCCTTAGGTAAGACACCTAGTCCCTATTGTCTATGTGGGAGCAGGGTGGTACTGTGTCGATAGGTAAGACACCTAATCACTTTTGCCTTCTAGGAAGCACGGTGGTACTGTGCCTTAAGACAAGATACTTAATCCTTATTGTGTATGTCGGAGCACGGTGGTACTATGTACTAAGGAAAGACACCCAATCACCATTACCTGCGTGAGAGCACGGTGGTACTGTGTCCTACGATAAGACACTTAATCCATATTGTCTATGTGGGAGCACAGTGGTACTGTGTACTAAGGTAAGACACCTAATCCCTGTTGTCAATGTGGGGGCACGGTGGTACTGTGCCCTAAGACAAAACACTTAACCCCTCTTGTCTATGTGGGAGCCCGGCGGTACTGTGTACTAAGTTAAGACACCTAATCCCCATTGTCCATGTGGGAGCACGGTTGCACTGCGTCCTTAGGTACGACTGTGTCCAATGTAATACACCTAATCCGTATTGTCTATACGGGAGCACCGTGGTACTGTGTCCTTGGGTAAGCCACCGGATCGCTATTGTTTTTGAGGGAGCACGGTGGTACTGTGTCCTTAGGAAAGACACCTAGTCCCTATTGTCTATATGGGAGCACGGTGGCACTGTGTCCATATGTAAGACATCTAGTCGCTGTTGTCTATGTAGGAGCACCGTGGTACTGTGTCATGTGGTAAGACACCGGTTCCCTATTGTCTATGGTGAAGCACGGAGGTACTCTTCCCTCAGGCAAGACATCTAATAACTATTGTATTTGTTAGCGTACGGTGGTACTGTGTACGTAGGTAAGAACCTAATCCCTATTCTATAGACGAGGGCATGGCGGTACTGTGTACTTGGACACCTAATCCCTAATGTTCATTTCAGAGCATGGTGGTACTGTGTCATTTGGCAATACATCGATTCTCTGTGGTCTGTGTTCGAGCACCGTGATAATGTGTCCGTAGGTAAGACACTTAATCACTATTGTCTATGTGAGGGCACGGTGGTACTGTTTCATTTGGTAAGACACCGATTCCCTATTGCCTGTGTTCGAGCACGGTGGTACTGTGCCGTAGGTAAGACATCTTATCTCTATTGTATTTTGGGATCGTGGTGGTATTGTGTTCTTAGGTGAGACACCTAATCACCATTGTCTACTAGGGGACAAGGTGGAAATATGTCATTTGGTAAGATGCAACATTCCTATTAACCCGCGGTAGCTCGGTAGCGCTGTGCCCTAAGAAAAGCCCCCTAATCGCTGTTTTCTTTGTGAGAGTATGGTCATAGTGTGTCATTAGGTAAGACACCCAAACCCTATTGTGTAAAAGAGAGCACTAGTACTATGTCCTTAGCTAACATCCCCAATCCCTATTGCCTATTTGGAAGCATGGTAGAACTTTGCCTTAAGCAATACACCTAATCACAATTGTCTATACCGAGTACTTCGGTAATGTGTCTTTACGTAAGATTCCCAATCCTTATAGTCCATGCGGGGGCTATGTGACCTAAGATAAGATACCTAATCACTATTGTCTATACGGTGCACGGTGAAACTATGTCATTAGGTAAGATACCTAATCCCTATTGTCCATGCGGAAGCGTGGGGAGCACTGTGCACGAAGATAAGATACTTAATCACTATTTTCTCTGTGAGAGCAGGGTGATACTGTATCCTTAGGAAAGACACCTATTCCCTATTGTCTATACGGAAACATGGTGGTTCTCTGCTTCTAAGTAAGAGCCACCTAATTCCTATTTCCCATGCGGGGGAACGGTCGTACTCTGTCCTTAGGTAAGATATCTAATCGCTATTGTCTATGTGGGTGCACGGTGGCATTGTTTTCTTAAGAAATATACCTAATCGCTAGTCTGCATGTTGATGCACGCCGGTACTGTATCCTTAGGTAAAACACCAAATCTCTGTTGTCTGTTTGGAAGCATGTGGGCACTATTCCTTAAGATAAGTCATTTAATTCCTAACGTCAATGTGGGAGCACAGTGGTACCGCGCACTAAGGTACTGCGTACTAAGGTAAGACATCAAATGCCTATTGTCTATGTGGGATCACGGTACTACTGTGTCCTTAAGTAAGACACCTATTCCCTATTGTTTCTATGGGAGTACGGTGGTATTCTGTACTTAGGTGAGACACCTAGGCCCCATTGTCTATATGGTTGAATGGCGGTACTGTGTCCTTCGTTAATTCACCTTATCCGTATTGCCGTTGTGGGAGAAGGGTGGTACTGTGTCCTGAGATAAGACACTTAGTCACTCTTGTCTATGCGAAGACACGGTGGTACCATGTCCTTAGGTAATATAACTAATCCCTATTGCCCATGAAGGAGCAAGGGTCACAAGATGATCACTGTCTTCTTTGTGAGAGTATGGTGATACTGTGTCCTTAAGTAAGAACTTAATCACTATTGTCTATTTGTGAGCACGGTGGAACTGTGTCCTTAAATGAGAACCTAATCACTATTGTCCATGCGGGAACATGGGGAGCATTGTGCCCTAAGATAAGACACCAAATCAATATTGTCTACACGGAGCATGATGGTACTATTTCCGTAGGCAAGTTACCAAATCTCTATTGTCCATGCGGGAGCACGGGGAACATTGTGCCCTAAGATAAGACACCAAATCAATATTGTCTATACGGAGCATGATGGTGCAATTTCCATAGGCAAGATACCAAATATTTATTGTCCATTCGGGAGCACGGGGAACACTGTGACCTAAGATAAGACACCAAATCAATATTGTCTATGTGAGAGCACGGTGGTACTATTTCCTTAGGCAAGCTACCAGTTCTCTATGGTCCCTGCGCGGCCATATGCCCTAAGATAAGGCACCTAATCACTATTGTCTATACGGAGCGCGGTGGTACTATTTCCTTAGGTAAGATACCTAATCCATATTGTCCATGCTGGGGCATGGGGAGAACTGTGCCCTGAGATAAGACATGTAATCACTATTATCTTTGATAGAGCATGGTGACATTGTGTCCTTAGGTAAGACAAATATTCCCTATTCTCTATACGGAAGCACGGTGGTACTCTGCTTTTAGGTAAGAGACACATAATTCCTAATCTCCATACGGGAGAACGGTCGTATTCTGACCTTAGGTAGGACACCTAATCAGTATTGGTTTGGTGGGATCATGGTGGTACTGTGTCCTTAGGAGGGACACCTAATCATTGTTGCCTTTGTGGGAACACGGTGGTAATGTGTCCTAAGGTACGACACCTAATCACTCGTGTCTATGTGGGGAGGCGGTGGTACCATGTCCTTAGGTAATATACCTAATGCCTATTGCCCATACAGGAGCAAGGGTAATTGTACCTTAGGATAAGACACCTAATCACCGTTTTCTTTGTGAGAGTATGGCGATACAGTGTCCTTAGGTGAGTCACCTAATCCCAATTGTCTAAACGGTAGCAGAGTGTTTATGTGTCCTTAGGTAAATTGCGTAACCCCTATTGTTTATTTGCGAGCATGTCGGAACTCAGTCAGAACTCAGTAAGAACTAGTGTCTGTACGGAACACAGTGGTACTTTGACCTCAAGTAAGATACCTAATCGCTATTGTCCATGTGGGAGCATGGGGTGCAGTGTGTGCGAAGATAAGAATACTAATTACTGTTGTTTATACGGCGCACGGTTGTACTATGTCCTTAGGTAAGATAACTAACCCTATTGTCCACGCGGGAGCATGGGGAGCACTGTGCCCTAACTTAAGACACCTAATCACTATTTTTTTTTGTAAGAGTATGGTGTTAATGTGTCCTTAGATAAGACAACTAATCCCTATTGTCTACGAGGAAGCACGGTGATATTGTGTCCTTAGGTAAGACACCTTATCCCAGTTGTCAATGTGGGAGCACGGTGGTACTGTATTCTTAGCTAAGACATCTAATCCTTATTCGCTATGTTGGAGAATGGTGGTACTGTGTCCTTAGGTAAAACACCTTACCTTTATTGTCGATAGGAAAGAGACACCTAATTCCTATTCCCCATGCGGGAGAACGGTCATACTCTGTCTTTAGGTAAGACACCAGATCGCTATTGTCTATGTGGGGACGGTGGCACTGTGTTCTTAGGTAAGACACGTAATCGCTATTGTCTATGTTGTAGTTCGATGGTACTGTGTCCATAGGTAAGACACCAAATCCCTATTGTCTATGTGAAAGCAGGGGACACTGTGCCCTAAGACAAGACACTTAATCCTTATTGTCTATGTGGGAACACAGCGGTACTGCACCCTTACGCAAGACACTTAATCACTGTTGTCTGTATGGGAGCACGGTGGTACTGTGCCCTTATCTAAGACATCTAATCCCTATTGTCTATGTGGGAGCACGGTGGTAATGTGTGCTTAGGTAAGACACCTTATTCCATTTGTCAATGTGGGAGCACGGTGGTACTGTGTTCATAGCTAAGACATCTAATCCTTATTCGCTATGTGGGAGAATGGTGGTACTGAGTCCTTAGGTAAGACACCTTACCCTTATTATCGATAGGAAAGACACACCTAATTCCTATTCTCCGTGCGGGAGAACGGTCATACTCTATCTTTAGGTAAGACACCAAATCCCTATTGTCTATGTGGAAGCAGGGGACGTTGTGCCCTAAGACAAGACACTTAATTCATATGGTCTATGCGGGAACACAGTGGTACTGCGCCCTTACGCAAGACACTCAATCACTGTTATCTGTATGGGAGCACGGTGGTACTGTATCCTTAGCTAAGATATCTAATCCCTATTGTCTATGTGGGAGCACAGTGGTAATGTGTGCTTAGGTAAGACAGCATATCCCAATTGTCAATGTGGGAGCACGGTGGTACTGTGTCCTTAGCAAAGACATCTAATCCCAATTGTCTATGTGGGAGCACAGTGGCAATGTGTGCTTAGGTAAGATACCATATCCCAATTGTCAATGTGGGAGCACGGTGGTACCGTGTCCTTAGCTAAGACATCTAATCCCTATTGTCTATGTGGGAGCACAGTGGCAATGTGTGCTTAGGTAAGATACCATATCCCAAGTGTCAATGTTGGAGCACGGTGGTACTGTGTCCTTAGCTAAGACATCTAATCCCTATTGTCTATGTGGGAGCACAGTGGTAATGTGTGCTTAGGTAAGACACCATATCCCAATTGTCAATGTGGGAGCACAGTGGTACTGTGTTCATAGCTAAGACATCTAAACCTTATACGCTATGCGGGAGAATGGTGGCACTTAGGTAAGACACCTTACCCTTATTGTCGATAGGAAAGAGACACCTAATTCCTATTCTCCGTGCGTCGGAGAACGGCCATACTCTGTCTTTAGGTAAGACACCCGACCGCTATTGTCTATGTGGGGGACGGTGGCACTGTGTTCTTAGGTAAGACACTTAATCGCTATTGTCAATGTTGTAGTTCGATGGTACTGTGTCCATAGGTAAGACACCAAATCCCTATTGTCTATGTGAAAGCAGGGGACACTGTGCCCTAAGACAAGACACTTAATCCTTATTGTCTATGTGGGAACACAGCGGTACTGCACCCTTACGCAAGACACTTAATCACTGTTGTCTGTATGGGAGCACGGTGGTACTGTGCCCTTAGCTAAGACATCTAATCCCTATTGTCTATGTGGGAGCACGGTGGTAATGTGTGCTTAGGTAAGACACCTTATTCCATTTGTCAATGTGGGAGGTCGGTGGTACTGTGTTCATAGCTAAGACATCTAATCCTTATTCGCTATGTGGGAGAATGGTGGTACTGAGTCCTTAGGTAAGACACCTTACTCTTATTATCGATAGGAAAGACACACCTAATTCCTATTCTCCGTGCGGGAGAACGGTCATACTCTATCTTTAGGTAAGACACCAAATCCCTATTGTCTATGTGGAAGCAGGGGACGTTGTGCCCTAAGACAAGACACTTAATTCTTATGGTCTATGCGGGAACACAGTGGTACTGCGCCCTTACGCAAGACACTCAATCACTGTTGTCTGTATGGGAGCACGGTGGTACTGTATCCTTAGCTAAGACATCTAATCCCTATTGTCTATGTGGGAGCACAGTGGTAATGTGTGCTTAGGTAAGATACCATATCCCAATTGTCAATGTGGGAGCACGGTGGTACCATGTCCTTAGCTAAGACATCTAATCCCTATTGTCTATGTGGGAGCACAGTGGCAATGTGTGCTTAGGTAAGATACCATATCCCAAGTGTCAATGTGGGAGCACGGTGGTACTGTGTCCTTAGCTAAGACATCTAATCCCTATTGTCTATGTGGGAGCACAGTGGTAATGTGTGCTTAGGTAAGACACCATATCCCAATTGTCAATGTGGGAGCACGGTGGTACTGTGTTCATAGATAAGACATCTAATTCTTATTCGCTATGTGGGAGAATGGTGGCACTTAGGTAAGACACCTTACCCTTATTGTCGATAGGAAAGAGACACCTAATTCCTATTCTCCGTGCGTCGGAGAACGGCCATACTCTGTCTTTAGGTAAGACACCCGACCACTATTGTCTATGTGGGAGGACGGTGGCACTGTGGTCTTAGGTAAGACACGTAATCGCTATTGTCTATGTTGTAGTTCGATGGTACTGTGTCCATACGTAAGACACCAAATCCCCATTGTCTAGGTGGAAGCAGGGGGCACTGTGCCCTAAGACAAGACACTTAATCCTTCTTGTCTATGCGGGAACACAGTGGTACTGCCCTCTTACGTAAAACACTTACTCACTGTTGTCTGTATGGGAGCACGGTGGTACAGTGTCCTTAGCTAAGACATCTAATCCCTATTGTCTACTGGGGAGCACAGTGGTAATGTGTGCTTAGGTAAGACACCATATCCCAATTGTCAATGTGGGAGCACGGTGGTACTGTGTTCGCAGCTAAGACATCTAATCCTTATTCGCTATCTGGGAGAATGGTGGCAATGTGTCCTTAGCTAAGACACCTTACCTGTATTGTCGATAGCAAAGAAACACCCAATTCTTATTCTTCATGCGGGAGAACGGTCATACTCTGTCTTTTGGTAAGACACCCGATCGCTATTGTCTATTTGCGAGCACGGTGGCCCTGTATTCTTAGGTAAAACACTTAATCGCTATTTTCTTTGTTGTAATACGATGGTACTGTGTCCATAGGTAAGACACCAAATCCCTATTGTCTATGTGGAAGCAGGGGGCACTGTGCCCTAAGACAAGACACGTAATCCCTATTGTCTATGCGGGAGCACGGTGGTACTGCGTCCTTGCGTAAGACACTTAACCCCTGTTGTCTGTACGTGAGCACGGTGGGACTGTGCCCTTAGCTAAGACATCTAATCCCTATTGTCTGTGTGGGAGCACGGTGGTAATATGTGCTTAGGTAAGACACAATATCCCAATTGTCTATGTGGGAACACGTTGGTACTGGGTCCTTAGATAAGACACCTTATCTTTATTGTCGATGTTGGAGCACGGTGGTACTGTGTCCTTAGGTAAGACACCTAATCCTTACTGTCTATGTGGGAGCACAGGGGTACTCTGTAGTAAGGTAAGACACCTAATGCCTATTGTCTGTGTGGGAGAATGGTGATACTCCGTACCACGGTAAGACACCTAATCCATATTCTCTATGTGGGAACACGGTGCTACTGTGTACTAATACACCTAATCCCTATTGTCTATGTGGGAGTAGGGTGGAACTGTGTACTAAAGCAAGACACCTATCCCTGTGGTCTATGTGAGAGCACGCTGGTACTGTGTTCCTAGGTAAGACACCTAATCCTTATTGTCTATGTGGGAGCATGCTGGTACTGTGTACTATGACACCTAATCCCTATTGTCTATGCGGGAGCACGGTGGTACTGTGTACTATGACACATAACCCCTATTGTCTATGTTGGAGCACGGTGGTTCTGTGTTCTAAAGCTAAACACCTATCCCTATGGTCTACGTGAGAGCACGGTAGTACTGTGTTCTAAGGTAAGACACCTAATCCATATTGTCTATTAGGGAGCACGGTGGTACTGTGTACTAAGACACCTAATCCCTATTGTCTATGAGGGAACACGGTGGTACTGTGTACTAAGACACCTAATCCCTATTGTCTGTGGGAGCACGGTAGAAGTGTGTACTAAAGCAAGACACCTATCCCTATGATCTATGTGGGAGCACGCTGGTACTGTGTTCTAAGGTAAGACACCTAATCCTTACTATCTATATGGGAGCATGCTGGTACTGTGTACTATGACACCTAATCCCTATTGTCTATGTGGGAGCACGGTGGTACTGTGTACTATGACACCTAACCCCTATTGTCTATGTTGGAGCACGGTGGTTCTGTGTTCTAAGGCAAAACACCTATCCCTATGGTCTACGTGAGAGCACGGTGGTACTGTGTTCTAAGGTAAGACACCTAATCCATATTGTCTATTTGGGAGCACGGTGGTACTGTGTACTAAGATACCTAATCCATATTGTCTATGAGGGAACACGGTGTTACTGTGTACTAAGACACCTATTCCCTATTGTCTATGTGGGAGCACGGTGGAAGTGTGTACTAAAGCAAGACACCTATCCCTATGGTCTATGTGAGAGCACGCTGGTACTGTGTTCTAAGGTAAGACACCTAATCCTTATTGTCTATGTGGGAGCATGCTGGTACTGTGTACTATGACACATAATCCCTACTGTCTGTCTATGTGGGAGCACGGTGGTACTGTGTACTATGACACATAATCCCTATTGTCTATGTTGGAGCACGGTGGTTCTGTGTTCTAAAGCAAAACACATATCCCTATGGTCTACGTGAGAGCACGGTGGTACTGTGTTCTAAGGTAAGACACCTAATCCATATTGTCTATTTGGGAGCACGGTTGTGCTGTGTACTAAGACACCTAATCCCTTTTGTCGATGTGGGAACACGGTGGTACTGTGCACTAAGACACCTAATCCCTATTGTCTATGTGGGAGCACGGTGGAAGTGTGTACTAAAGCAAGACACCTATCCCTATGGTCTATGTGAGAGCACGGTGGTACTGTGTTCTAAGGTAAGACACCTAATCCTTATTGTCTATGTGGGAGCACGCTGGTACTGTGTACTATGACAGCTAATCCCTATTGTCTATGTGGGAGCACGGTGGTACTGTGTACTATGGCACCTAACCCCTACTGTCTATGTTGGAGTACGGTGGTTCTGTGTTCTAAGGCAAGACACCTATCCCTATGGTCTACGTGAGAGCACGGTGGTACTGTGTTCTAAGGTAAGACACCTAATCCATATTGTCTATTTGGGAGCACGGTGGTACTGTGTACTAAGATACCTAATCCATATTGTCTGTGTGGGAACACGGTGGTACTGTGTACTATTACACCTAATCCCCATTGTCTATGTGGGAGCACGGTAGTACGGTCTACTAAGACACCTATTCCCTATTATCTATGTGGGGGAACGGTGGTCCGGTGCACTAAGACACCTAATCCATATTGTCTATGTGGGAACACGGTGGTACTGTGTACTAAGACACCTAATCCCTATTGTCTATGTGGGAGCACGGTGGAAGTGTGTACTAAAGCAAGACACCTATCCCTATGGTCTATGTGAGAGCACGGTGGTACTGTGTTCTAAGATAAGACACCTAATCCATATTGTCTATTTGGGAGGATGGTGATATTCTGTACTAAGACACATACTGCCTATTGTCTCTGGCTGTGTTTGCATGGTGCTACTGTGTACTAAGACACCTAATTCCTGTTGTCTATGTGTGGGTACGGTGGTGCTATGGGCTAATTTAAGACACCTAATCCCTATTTTCTATATTGGAGCCGGGTGGTACTGCGTACTAAGACACCTAATCCACATTGTCTATGTGGGGACGCGGTGGTAATGTGCCTTAAGGTAAGACTCCTCGTCCCTACTGTGTACTAATATAAGACACCTAACATCTATTGTGTACTAAGACACCTAATCCCTATTGTCTATGTGGGAGCACGATAGTAGAATGTCCTTAGCTAAGACAGGTATTGTGCCCCTAGGGAAGAACCTAATCCCTATTGTGTAGACGATAGCATTGTGGTACAGTGTACTGGGACACCTAATTCCTATTGTCTGTTTTGGAGCACGGTGGAACTGTGTCCATGGTTGAGACACCTAATCACCTAATCTCCAATTTCTCTGTCGGAACACGGTGGTACTTTGCCCTTATGTTAGACTGCAAAGCACCTTAGTCTATACAGGAGCACGGTGGGACTGTGTCCTTAGGTAAGATGCCTAATCCCTAATGTCGGGGCATGGCAGGCACTCTTCCCCCAGATAACACACTTAATCCCTATTGTCTATGTGGGAGCACATTGGTACAGTGTCCTTCGGTGGGGCACCTAATCCCTATTGTCTATATGGGAGCACGGTGGTACTATGTACGGTGCACGGTGGTAATGTGAGATCTCATTGGTACTGCGTCCTTCGGTAAGGCATCTAGCCTCTATTGTATATGTGGGAACATGGTGGCACTGCGCCCTTAGGTACGACGCTTAATCCCTATTATGTATGTGGATCACATTGGTACTGTGTCCTTCGGTGAGGCACCTAATCACTATTGTCTATGTGGAGCACATTGGTACTGTGTCCTTCAGTAAGGCACCTAATCCCTGTTGTCTATGTGGGAGCATGGTTGCACTGCGCCCTTAGGTACGACGCTTAATCCATATTATCTATGTGAATCACATTGGTACTGTGTCCCTCGGTGAGGCACCTAATCCCTATTGTCTATGTGGAGCACATTGGCGTCCTTCAGTAAGGCATCAAATCCCAGTTGTCTATCGATGTGGGAGCATGGTTGCACTGCGTCCTTAGGTACGATGCTTAATTGATATTATCTATGTGGATCACATTGGTACTGTGTCCTTCGGTGAGGCACCTAATCTCTATTGTCTATGTGGGAGTACATTGGTACTGTGTCCTTCGGTAAGGCATCTAGTCTCTATTGTCTATGTGGGAGCATGGTGGCACTGCGCCCTTAGGTACGATGCTTAATCCGTATTATCTATGTGGATCACATTGGTACTGTGTCCTTCGGTGAGGCACCTAATCCCTATTGTCTATGTGGAGCACATTGGTGTTCTTAGGTAAGGCACCAAATCCCTATTGTCTGTGTGGAGCACATTGGTGTTCTTAGGTAAGGCACCAAATCCCTATTGTCTATGTGGATCACATTGGTGTCCTTAGGTAAGGCACCTAAACCCTATTGTCTATGTGGGAGCACATTGGCGTCCATAGGTAAGGCACCTAATCCTTATTGTCTATGTGGATCACATTGGTACTGTGTCCTTAGGTAAGGCACCTACTACCTATTGTCTATGTTGAGCACATTGGTACTGTGTCCTTCGGAAAGGCACCTAATCCCTATTGTCTATGTGGAGCACATTGGTGTCCTTAGGTAAGGCACCGAATCCCTGTTGTCTATGTGGGAGCTTGGTTGCACTGCGTCCTTAGGTACGACGCTTAATCCATATTATCTATGTGGATCACATTGGTACTGTGTCCTTCGGTGAGGCACCTAATCCCTATTGTCTAAGTGGAGCACATTGGCGTCCTTGGTAAGGCACCTAATCCCTATTGTCTATGTGGATCACATTGGTACTGTGTCCTTAGGTAAGGCACCTAATCCCTATTGTCTATGTGGAGCACATTGGTACTGTGTTCTTCGGTGAGGCACCTAACCCCTATTGTCTATGTGGAGCACATTGGCGTCCTTAGGTAAGGCACCTAACCCCTGTTGTCTATGTGGGAGCATGATTGCACTGCGTCCTTAGGTACGACGCTTAATCCATATTATCTGTGTGGATCACATTGGTACTGTGTCCTTCGGTGAGGCACTTAATTCCTATTGTCTATGTGGAGCACATTGGTACTGAGTCCTTCGGTGAGGCACCTAATCCCTATTGTCTATGTGGAGCACATTGGCGTCCTTAGGTAAGGCACCTAATCCCTATTGTCTATGTGGAGCACATTGGTACTGTGTCCTTAGGTAAGGCACCTAATCCCTATTGTCTATGTGGAGCACATTGGTACTGTGTCCTTCGGTGAGGCACCTAATCCCTATTGTCTATGTGGAGCACATTGGCGTCCTTAGGTAAGGCACCTAATCCATGTTGTCTATGTGGGAGCATGGTTGCACTGCGTCCTTAGGTACGACGCTTAATACATATTATCTATGTGGATCACATTGGTACTGCGTTCTTCGGTGAGGCACCTAATCCCTACTGTCTATGTGGAGCACATTGGCGTCCTTAGGTAAGGCACCTAATCCCTGTTGTCTATGTGGGAGCATGGTTGCACTGCGTCCTTAGGTACGATGCTTAAAACATATTATCTATGTGGATCACATTGGTACTGTGTTCTTCGGTGAGGCACCTAATCCCTATTGTCTATGTGGAGCACATTGGCGTCCTTAGGTAAGCACCTAATCCCTGTTGTCATTGTGGGAGCATGGTTGCACTGCATCCTTATGTAAGGCACCGAATCCATGTTGTCTATGTGGGAGCATGGTTGCACTGCATCCTTATGTAAGGCACCTAATCCCTGTTGTCATTGTGGGAGCATGGTTGCACTGCATCCTTATGTAAGGCACCGAATCCCTGTTGTCTATGTGGGAGCATGGTTGCACTGCATCCTTATGTAAGGCACCTAATCCCTGTTGTCATTGTGGGAGCATGGTTGCACTGCATCCTTATGTAAGGCACCGAATCCCTGTTGTCTATGTGGGAGCATGGTTGCAGTGCATCCTTATGTAAGGCACCTAATCCCTGTTGTCATTGTGGGAGCATGGTTTCACTGCATCCTTATGTAAGGCACCGAATCCCTGTTGTATATGTGGGAGCATGGTTGCACTGCATCCTTATGTAAGGCACCTAATCCCTGTTGTCATTGTGGGAGCATGGTTGCACTGCATCCTTATGTAAGGCACCGAATCCCTGTTGTCTATGTGGGAGCATGGTTGCACTGCATCCTTATGTAAGGCACCTAATCCCTGTTGTCTATGTGGAAGCATGGTTGCACTGCGTCCTTATATAAGGCACCGAATCCCTGTTGTCTATGTGGGAGCATGGTTGCACTGCATCCTTATGTAAGGCACCGAATCCCTGTTGTCTATGTGGGAGCATGGTTGCACTGCATCCTTATGTAAGGCACCGAATCCCTGTTGTCTATGTGGGAGCATGGTTGCACTGCATCCTTACGTAAGGCACCGAATCCCTGTTGTCTATGTGGGAGCATGGTTGCACTGCGTCCTTATGTAAGGCACCGAATCCCTGTTGTCTATGTGGGAGCATGGTTGCACTGCATCCTTATGTAAGGCACCGAATCCCTGTTGTCTATGTGGGAGCATGGTTGCACTGCATCCTTATGTAAGGCACCTAATCCCTGTTGTCTATGTGGGAGCATGGTTGCACTGCGTCCTTAGGTACGACGCTTAATACATATTATCTATGTGGATCACATTGGTACTGTGTCCTTCGGTGAGGCACCTAATCCCTATTGTCTATGTGGAGCACATTGGCGTCCTTAGGTAAGGCACCTAATCCCTGTTGTCTATGTGGGAGCATGGTTGCACTGCATCCTTATGTAAGGCACCGAATCCCTGTTGTCTATGTGGGAGCATGGTTGCACTGCATCCTTACGTAAGGCACCGAATCCATGTTGTCTATGTGGGAGCATGGTTGCACTGCGTCCTTATGTAAGGCACCGAGTCCCTGTTGTCTATGTGGGAGCATGGTTGCACTGCATCCTTATGTAAGGCACCGAATCCCTGTTGTCTATGTGGGAGCATGGTTGCACTGCATCCTTATGTAAGGCACCGAATCCCTGTTGTCTATGTGGGAGCATGGTTGCACTGCATCCTTATGTAAGGCACCGAATCCCTGTTGTCTATGTGGGAGTATGCTGGCACTGCGCCCTTAGGAAAGAATAAGGATAATACTATTTTACTTCCTTTTGGAATAAATTTGTTTCGTGCAAATGTTCACGACTCTAAAGTTGTCAGGACCATGTGCACGAAGGAGATCTACCTTTCTCGAAACATAAAAATTTGTGCGAGCTGATAACTATTATTTAATTCCATTTCTGCGACAAATTCGGCTCTCGCAAATACTTATGACTACGCAATAGCCAGGAAAATGGGTACAGAATAATTTTGTAAGGTAAATTTTTAATACGTCTGCACTGGATCATGCGCGTGAACATTGTTTTATCTCTTGTGAAACTTTAAAATTTTTGTAGTCAATAAACACAATTGTATATATGTATTAACTATGCTGCAGCCTCGGTCTGTAGCAAAATTCAGGTAACTGCCCAATTCAGAAAATACTTGACACACTTTTTTGCACCAAAGTGTATATAAGTACATTATGTCTTGAGGATTCAACAGTCAAAATAACTAGGTATATTTGATTGTATTTGGACTTAGAACTAAACAAAATGTTTTCATTTCCCATAAAAGATCAACAACGATTTTTCTTTTTTTTTGTCTCTTGTGCACACCTATCTTTTTCTCACACGCATAACTTTTACTTTGGGTGCACATTTTGAACATCATCTGTTTTCAATCATTCAGCTACAACTACATATTGGCTACAAATCCTCTTGGAGCGAATTAGCTTTATGTCTATGAACTGTCAGGGGCTTGTGGACCGTCCAAAGTGAAGGGATGTGTTTGACTACATTAGCATGAAATCCTACTCCATATACTGTCTTCAGGATGTCCACTTCACTGAATCCCAAGAATCACGAATCACATCCGAATGGGGTTTTTTTAATGTTTTTTTCAGCTCCTGCAAAAGCTCTTCCCGCGGGGTGGCAATATTGCTAAACAGTAATTTTGATTTTAAGGTACATTGTGTTAGAATGGATAACAATGGGAATTATCTGATAATTGGAATGATTATACGTGGAGACGTAAATCCCCAATAGAGCAAGCCCATTTGGACTTCCTTCTGTGCTTTGGGAAACATGGGCGTTTGAAAATATTTCTATTTTTAGCTCCTGGGGTTCCCCATGGGGATGCAGGGTTTTTTGGCATGAGTCAAGCACGTATGACCGAATACTATGACATACTAAATTTCATTAAAATTGGACCATCAGTTCAGAAAATAGAAATTTTGGGTGTTGGAAAAAAATCTAACCCCTCCCATTACAAAACCAAAATTGCTTCACGAACTACGTTTAAACAAACTTGATTCTAAACCTCAAAAGGAAGCTCCATAACAAATATCAAGTAGTCACTCTACCCACTCTGGTTCATGAGAAGATTTTAAAAATATTTTGGGAGCATTTTTCCCCATCTCCTCCCTATGGGGCTGGGCATGTTGAGTTGAACAAAAATGCAATACCCCTTTGGGACCATCACTCACACACACTTTCACTTGAATTGGCCCATTGGTTTTGGGCGAGAAGACAAAGCATGGTGTCGATGGACTGCAGGCCGATAGACAATGACCAAGAACGTGAAATTTTAACTCTTAACCCGCTGAGTATTTTCAAGATATTTTTCAGCAAATCTAGTCATGGCTGCTCAGAAGCAGCCATGACTAGATTTGAAGAAAAATTCATCTAAATTTAAGTTTAGAAATCTTTCATGAAAACACCTATTCATTTTACAAGGGGAAAATCTGGTTAAAAGTGCCCAAATGATACTTATTTCAGTGGCAAGAGAAATCCTGTCCTTGGCAGGAATATTTGCCAGTAGCATGCAAGGAGTTAATGGCGAAGACATAATTACAAAAATAAAAAAAAATGAAATAAAAAAAACACCCGCCTGCATGCAATTTTACACAAAAATGGCCCGTGAAACAGATCTACTTTGTGGGGCCTTATGCATGAAGATTATTACAATGAATACATTGCCTTACACAAAAAGAATATCACTCAATCCAGTGTAGACTGTTTGCAAGAAGTCCTCCCTAGTGGAAGGGCAATTATAACAAACATACAGGCCCAAATAAGCTTCATACACAGTGTAAATATTCCACAAAATTAATAAACATTCATGTATGTTTAATTGGAATTAGGAGCATTATAATTAAAAGTCAATTGTGTGGTTGTTCATATACTTATATTACTTTGATATCAGGTGTTACAAATCATTAATATTTGTAAACACACCCACCCATTTAGATTAGTCCCTGCTCATAGCAGTTGCGCAGACATACAGTACAATTGCCTGGGACTGATCATAATCCATGCGTGGGCGGTGATGTCCACGCATGCTTTTATCAGGCAATAGAAAATCATCATCAATAACATTTTAATTAATGAAGCACCGGATTGTACCCTGTAATTAATTAAATTGTTGATGATCATTGCTGTAAACAGGGTTTGAAATCTAATATCATTGCGTCCTCAGAAATATTGCCCATCCGTGGAAAGTGACCAGGCCGCGGCGGCCGTACTGTAGGCATGAGGCTGGAGGGGGGGGGGGGGGGGACATGCCCTCCCCAATTTCATTCATGTCCACCCCCTCCTCTCCCCTGTTAACCCATATAATGAACATATGACAAGACATTTTAATATCTAGGTATTTATGCTTGTTCGCAACTTATATATTGTGGGCACAAGTGGACACAGAGTCAAGGAAATTGTGTTTTTCTGTCTTGAATTTCAATTTTTTTTTCGTTTTTGGGGGGTGGGGGGCACGCGACCCACTGATAATAGGGGCACACTCCCTCTTGTCCTCAACCCCATCTCACTGCTGTGTGGCTCAGGTGATGCTGTGCATCATATTCGCTATGCCCCGGCCCCACCCCCGTTAGATATTACTCTTGACCACAACTTTGATATCCTGGCTAAGCACCTGTACCATGGTAAACTAACATCAACTTGTGTGCTGATGTCCAGTAGCTAACATTGGGATAGTATAATGTGCTTTGTCAGAAACCTGATCAAGTATTGATGTCAAACGACAGTCTTCATTTCCAGTACCAGGTACCAGTAATAATACAAGATTTGCAAATGTCACCCTGCATTTTTTCAGCTTTTAACTAACATAAAATTGTGCGTTTCATGAAAATTAGTTTGTCACTACCTGTTAAAAATGACTGTTTCTTGTTTTGCTATTTTAATAAAAGAAATCACTCCGTTTTCTGGCTGGCATACTAAACACAGAGGGATACCAAGGTGAATGAAAACAGGAGTGAAACGGGTATGGGGTTGTGAGTTCTATTTATTATTCATTTATTTGTGTTTGAGGTCACATATTTCTGCACAACTACTAATGACCACGACAGTTTACAGGTGGAGGAAACCACAGTATTCGGAGAGAACAACGGAGTAATGGCAAGCAACTGTCTGCTCCCCAACATACTACACAAGCAGGGTAAGGCTTGCTCGAAAACAGGTGTTCCAACAACATGCAGTATGCCTTAGAACACGGCACCACAGTGCCCCCACATGAGCAATCGGTGTGAAGTGTCTTGCCCAAGGACACAAAGCTGTTGCCGCAGCTGGGATTCGAACTGAGAACATCTCGGCTTGTAGCCTGCACCTCTACCTACTGGGCCACTGCAAGTAGGTATATTTTTGGGATACGAGGACACTTTTTAGACAAACTGTACATGTACACGTACAAGTACAAGTACATGTACCCATAGGGTTCAGTGTTAAAATGTGTACGAAATGTACAAACATTTTTGTACATTTTGTCCTCGTATCACCACAAGTAGCTTATCGTGTTCTGGACGGTTCAAACAGCCGTTGGCGAACGAGTGCAAATTCTGTCGAATTCGCGCAGAAGGAAAAATCGAAGAAAAATCGACCTAAAAAATCTTCTCAGCATTCCCATCGCAGATTAGACCTTCGATCGATCGCTGGCGAACGCCGGCAAAAATACTTTGGGGATACGAGGACAGCATAAAAATGCGTTTCGGGGATACGAGGACACCGACGTTCGCAATCGCGTTCCAGACGGCTGCGGGTGCGATCCGATCGGTAAAAACGATTGGGGATACGAGGACAGGAAAATCGATCCCAGAATTTTTCTCCGACGTTCGCCAACGGTCGATCGAACCGCGTAACTCGCGATGACCAACTAGGACGGCAAAACATAAAAATTAAGAAAACGTCGAAAATTAGAACCAAGGGAAATTGTCTTTCCACGTTTGTCATCGTGGTCTAGACGGCGGTGTGATCGATCGCGGAGGAACCAGTGGAGGGAACGGATGAAAATGTTAAATCATTGCGAGTTTTCAGGTAAATCATAATAGATCAGTTTTGCGGAGTTTCAATCTTGCACTCAGTGTAAATGAATGGTTTTTCGTTCAATAACATCAAACGGTGAAATTGCGTTCCACTTAGATTGGTTTTAATAGGTAAATTGAGTTTTAATTGACTATGATAATGTTCACTCGCGTCTCGGTTTGGGAGACATCAATAAAACACCTTTTGACAAGACACACTTCTCCATTATTCCTGTTCGCCAAAAAAGTGCATCCTTTTGAAAGACGTGTTAATCGAGAAATTGTTTTATTTACTTCAAACAGTGTTTTGTTTTTGGATGACGTGGAATTTGTTTTTAATCTCATCTTATGAATGAAAATGAAATCAGTTTCAAAATGATTTAACTCTAATTCTTTCTGATTTAATGCGTTTGAAAACATTGTAATTTTATCAATGTATTGAGATTTTAACTATTCGAGTTTTCTCCATGGTGAGAATAATCACTGATGCGATCTTCAACACGTTTGAGAGCAATTCACTTTATCAATGGTTTTATTTTTGAGAATGACTCGAAGTGTGAGGATATATTTAAATTGGAAATTGTGTCGTTACTTCAATCGGTATTTTTTGGTTTTTTGATGACATGAATTTTGTTTAAATCATCTTTACGAATGAATAAAAATGAACCAGTTTCAAATGATTAGTAATTTCTTTCTGATTTAACGCATTTTGAAAAAGGATGTTATTTGAGATTTTAACTATTTGAGTTTCTCCGTGGTGAGAGAATAACATCAGTGGGTAACGCATTTATCGATGGTTTTTATTTTGAGAATGACTCAAAGTGTGAGGATATGTTTAAATCGGAAATTGTGTCATTACTTCAAACGGTATTCTGTTTTGGCGACGCAAAATTCTGTTTAAACCATTTTAAAAATGAGAATGAACTGGTTTCAAATGATTAACTAATTTCTTTCTGATTTAACGCGTTTTTGAAAAGGATGTTATATATTTGAGATTTTTACTATTTGAGTTTTCTCCATGGTGAGAATAACTGCTGATACGATTTAACACGTTTGCGGGCAACGCATTTATTGAGGTTTCATTTGTAAATGTTTTTTCCCCAACTGGTTTTAGTTATATA
This sequence comes from Pictodentalium vernedei, assembly GCA_031216915.1. Taxonomy (NCBI): domain Eukaryota; kingdom Metazoa; phylum Mollusca; class Scaphopoda; order Dentaliida; family Dentaliidae; genus Pictodentalium; species Pictodentalium vernedei. Next base: position 68,524,590 of record CM062295.1, on the reverse strand, counting down.
TATTAAAGACGAAAAATGTTATTTACTTAAAAACATAAAAATAACTACATTTAATTTTGAGAATAATAAAATAATCGACGTTACCACACTCTATAAAAAAGAAATATTAATAATCGAGAGAACAAAAATGTTTTTACAAATCAAAGATTCCAAGTGAAGAGACGAACTACTCGACAAATATGAACGAGTCAAGAAGGGCAGTCGATCCGCCGACAGAAGCAGATGGTTGGGAGAGATGGAATTGAGACGAGAGACCACCAAACTATTCAAACCCGTGACGGAGGTTCAGGAATGAAGCAAGAAGGAGATCATTGAAGAACTGAGACCCATAAAAGAGAATTCTTTGAGAACGGGTTCGTTGCCTGATTATTTTACAAGACAGTATTCCTTTCGATCTTCACCGGATTGTGTTCCAGTGAGAATCAAAACCATTGTGAGCTTCGACTATTACCACTGGTAGCGTCGCGTCGTCCGATGATGGTGGCAAGAGAGATTTGTTGTATTGAATTCGAGTGCTAGAGGATGGTGAGCATTTAATCGTTGGTTCGAATGAGTATGAAATAACTCCTGGATTGCGCAAATTGCTCCATTACAACAAGCCTGAACCTGAAAATTACAGAGATGAGGATTGCAACAATTACGGCGACATTCTGATTCAGAACCACGCCATGACTAGGAATAACGGCGCCAGAGAGACGAACCCAAGGCCAACAGAGGTTACAAGTGGACGAGTGTGGTGAGACCCATATGGGAAGCAAATAAAAGATTCATCAAATCGGTGACGGGAAAGGGAGTGAGAACTACTTTTCTTCCGAGCGATTCTGACGCTCTGTTCGAGAGATTGAAATTGTTGATGGCTAGTCAACGCACCGGTAATAATGGAGTGGATAATGAGATAGTGAGCATATGCAACGAATTGTTGAGGCAGAAGGTCTTGGATAGACGAGATTATAAAAGGTTGATGAACGAATTGAAGAATTGATATATATATAATAAGTAGAGAGAAAAAATAAAAAAATAGATAAATAAAAAAAAAAGTAAATCTACACTAAAAATAATAAAAGTATTTAAACAAAAAACGATTTACGAATTAAGAAAGAAAATATATTATAAAATAGAAATATGTTGGTGATAAAGAACAGGGGATATATCAGAACTTACGTTCAAGGCGGTTCTGGTATAGTTGATTCTATAATGTGAGAGTTCACGGGCGATGCGGATAGAAAACTCGCATCAACCATGTTTGAGTCGGTAAGAAGATGGCTTTGGATGCTGGTAAGAAAGCTGCTTCCGAAGCTAGTGATAGGATCGCTTCGGTGGCTGGCAAGAGGGTGGCGGATGCATTGATTGACAAGTTGGTCAGTCCACCGGGGAAGCGAGCTACGTTACTGCGATTGCCAAAAAGTTGGAAAGATTTTAAGGATGCTGTGGTACCCAAACAAGATTTAGCCAAAATGACAAGTGGATCTGGATTGAAGAGACCTTGCGACGGTGTAATATAAAAAAAATTATAATAATATTTATAAACTGAGTTTGAAAAAACATAAAAAAAAATATTGAGTTTGAAAATCTCAAAAATAAAAAAAATAAAAGATGAACGTCAAAGATATGTCTTGGAACGACGCTGCGACCAAGGGGTCGAATAACGAGTTCTTTCCCAAGAGCATACAGTTAAAACTAGAAGTCCTGTCACGAATTGTGCGCTTATCTAGGCTTAATTGCGCGTTGGAATTGCGCGCAATTGCCATACTGAATGGCATCCAAAACACGGCATGTTCTCCTGGTCACTCATAGCAAACACATGCAATGTTTCTGCCAATGGGCATTTCATTTGCCTGAAATGCACTAAGTTCAAATTTGGGCTCCTATACTGAGCCCAAATATGAACCCAGGGGGCCGATTTGAACAAACTTGAATCATATCCACCCCACAATGTTGTATATCAAATATCAAAAGATTCTGCCTGCTGGATCTGGAGAAGAAGATTTCTTAAGAAATTTGCCTGAAATGCACTAAGTTCGAATTCAGGCTTCTGTAGTGAGCCCAAATATGGATCCAGGGGGCCGATTTGAACAAACTTGAATCAGATGCACCCAACAATGTTGCATACCAAATATCAAAAGATTCTGCCTGCTGGATCTGGAGAAGATTTTTAAAGAAATTTGCCTGAAATGCTTCTATAGTGAGTCCAAATATGAATCCAGGGGGCCGATTTGAACAAATTTGAATCAGATCCACCCCACAATGTTGCATACCAAATATCAATAGATTCTGCCAGCTGAATCTGGTGAAGAAGATTTTTAAGAAATTTGCCTGAAATGCACTAAGTTTGAATTCGGGCCCCTATACTGAGCCCAGATATAAACCCAGGGGGCAGATTTGAACAAACTCGAATCAGATCCACCCTACAATGTTGCATACCAAATATCAAAAGATTCTGCCAGCTGGATCTAGAGAAGAAGATTTTTTAATGTTTTTCCCATTGCCTACAGTGTTAAAAAGTGTTTTCAAAGTCCCGAAACTGTACCCTATGATAAAACCGATAGCAATGTTTTTGGACCAATCCTTTCTGTTGGTCCTAAGGAAGCTTCACACCAAATAAAAATTCTCAGTGCCGTGCAGTTTTGGAGATATGTCATTTTACTTTTTTTCTATTTTTAGCTCTTGAGGTTCCCACAGGGCTATAGAAAAAGAAAATTCGGCATAAATTAGGTACTTATGACCCAATAAGCATTCACATAAAATTTGATTCAAACCAGCCTCTCGGTTCGGAAAATAGAAATTTTCGGCAGGGCCAACAATTTTGCCCCTCCCATAACGACGCCAAATATAGCCCATCAAACTTCTCTTAAAGAAATCCAAGTCTACACCTTAAAAGGAAGCTGCATACCATATATCAAGTCTCTGCTACTGCTGGTTGATGAGAAGAAGATTTTGGTGGCCCTTGGGGGCATGGCACCACCCAGGAGAAGGGGGCAACTTCATTTGAACAAATCTGAATTGGCATTAGGTAATAAACATTTACCCAACATTTAATAATGTAAAGTTAACACCGGACGGACGGCGGACAGAATGTGATCAGTAAAGCTCCCACTGAACTTCGCTCAGGTGAGCTAAAAAACTGTATTCATTTATAAATAAATTGATGCTGACATGAATTTCCCATTATTTTTTAATCACATTCTTTCTTCTGAACACATTTCACATTGTGTTTGATATTTTGCAATCTTTGTAAGAAAAAGCCAAAGTTTTCTCAGTTAAGGCACCTCGAGTCATAAAACAGTGATTTTTTCCAACAGAATGACCAGTACCTGCTACTGTGGTGTCTCATGACACTGTTAAAATTCCTAAAAATCACCAAATATTGATTCATTAGTACTGTGCTTGTGCTGCAAATATCCACAAGTGCACTTTCACTCTTTTGGTTTTAATCCCCACAGGCACACATTCTGTCAAAAGGAGTGAAATTGTAGAAAATATGTTCACAAAGAGGACAAGCTACAGTGCAGTCGCTGTGGACGGGTTGTAATACACGCGCGGGCAGTGATGTCCACTCATGCGTTTACCAGTCAATAAAAATCGTCATCTACAAAATTTTAATTGATGAAGCACCGGGTTGTACCTGGTGCTTCATTATTTCAATTTATGATGATTATACCTATAGTTAGTGTTTGGCATCAAATATTATTGTATCCGTGGAAATATTGCCCATCCATGGAAAGTGAGCAGTACACAGCCACTGTACTGAATTTGTTTCAAGTATATAATATACTCTTTGATGTTTAATATATTTGTGATAGGCTGGGTCCAAAGTACTCAGTACCTGTAGTACTTGAGTACCACTTTTTTGATAAAATACTCAATACTTGCCAGCCCGGATTTTTGCATGTGTGTGTGTGTGTGTGGGGGGGGGGGGGGGGGGGGGGGGGGAATTATTTAAAATGTTGAGCCAAGCAAATGAACAGCAAAGAAAGATTTCATCTGAAGGACAGACAGACATGCAGTAACAAATTTGGGAAGCCTACATAAAAGTAGTGACTAACATAAAATGAAAAATATAGATAGAAGAGCCAGGGCAATGTTGTCAAACAGAAAACAAACAAGAGCCCCCAGAGGGCCTGATGGCATTCACCTGACATGGTAGCCTAAATATCAACCCAGGGAATTTATTTGAACATTTAGTTGCATCTGCCCCTCATAAGAAAAGCTTATACAAAATATCCAAAGATTCTGACCGGTGGATCTCAAAAAAAAAAGGATTTTTAAAGAATATTCCTCATACTGAACTAAGTTATAATTCAGGCTCCCACAGAGTGCCCAAATATGAACCCAAGGACTTGGCTTGAACAAATTTGAATCTCACATCCCTACAGATGCTACTATGTACCAATATCAAAAGATTCTGACTACTGGATTTTAAAGAATATTCCTCTTATTGAACTAAGTTGTAATTTGGACTCCCACAGGGAGCCCAAATATGAACCTGGGGACTTGGCTCGAACAAACTTGAATCTCACCCCTCTAAGGATGCAGCATCCCAAATATCAAAATATTCTGAAGAGTGGATCAGAAGAAGATTTTTAAAAAATATTCCTCATATTGCACTAATCTAATCATAGAGAGTCCAAATATGGACCCAGGAATTTTATTTCAACAAACATGCGAATAAATCTTCCAAAGATGTTATATGCAAAATATGAAAGCCTTTGGAGCAGTGGAATGGGAGAAGAAGATTCATTAATGTTTTTCCCATCACTAAAATGATGACTCCACGTTAAGTCCTGGAAAACTTCCCTATGATAAAACTGATGGCAATTTTCTTTTTACCATTCTTTTCGGCTGTTCGTAAGGAAGCGTCACACAAAATAAAAATTCTCAGTGCTGTGTAGTTTTGAAGATATGGGCGTTTTAATTTTTTTCTATATTTAGATCCTGCAGTTCCGACAAAGGCAACAGAAAAATGTTTTGGCATAAATTAGGTACTTACATGTACAACCCAATAAGCCCATCATATCAAATTTGCTTCAAATCAGCCTGTCAATTTGGAAAAAAGAAATTTTGGTACAATTCGGGCTCCTACAGGAAGCCCAAATATGAACCCTGGGATTTGGCTTTAACAAACATATATCTCACCTCCCTAAGGATACTGTATATATCAAAACATTCTGACTGCTGAATGTGAAGAATAGTTTTGAAGAATATTCCTCATTTTGAACTAAGTTATAACTCAGGCTCCCTCAGTGAGCCCAACTATGAACCCAAGGACTTAGCGTAAACAAACCTGAATCTCCCCCGACCCCTCCCCCCTGTAAGAATGCAGCACACAAAACATCAAAACAGTCCGACTACTGGATCTGAAAAAGTCTTTTAAAGCAAATTCCTCATTTTGAACTAAATTATAATTCAGGCTCCCACAGTGAGTCAGGGTTTCATAAATAAATTTTTGTGGGATGCATTTCCAACATGTGTCTTAATCACATGAATTATGCTTATTTATCTTCAAATACATAGATTGTTAGATTGTTGAACCACCACATCAAAGGCTATTGCAGTAATCATGTTTATAGAAATTAATTAGATTTGATACGGTTAACCGATTAATCGACTAACCAATGATCAATATCTTGAATGATAAAAAAATAGGCCGATGAAATCGTCAGATGTGTACCCATACGCGCAACTAGTAGAAAGCTGTACGACGGAGGGCCACCACGGATGCCGACATTATGTACACCATACAAGGTATGGGCACATATAGAAATGGATTGGAGGAGTGACTAATTTGATGGATAAAGGGTTAATATCTCCGGAGCAAATTATCAGATTTACGTAAAAAACTATACAGCACAGCACACCAGTAACCTGAATAAATATATAAAGTAACATGACAATTGGATTGATATTTTTTGAGTTATCTCATGCCAAAGGGATTGGAGGAATTTTCAATTTGAAGGATAAAGGGTTAATATCTTGGGATCAAATTATCAGATTAACACCAAAAACTATACAGCTCAGCACATCAGTAACCTGAATACAATCGTAAAGTAACTTGACAATCCAAGCAATATTTTTCAAGTTATCAAATGCCAAATGGATTGGAGAAATTTTCAATTTGAAGGATAAAGGGTTAATATCTCAGGATTAAAATAACAGATTAACACCAAAAACTATACAGCTCGGTACCTCAGTAACCTGAACACTAATATAAAGTAACTTGACAATCCAAGCAATATTTTTCAAGTTATCGAATGCCAAAGGGATTGGAGGAATTTTCCATTTGAAGGATAAAGGGTTAATATCTCAGGTTCAAATCATCAGATTTACACTAAAAACTATACAGCTCGGCACATCAGTAACTTGAACACAAATATAAAGTAACTAGACAATCCAAGCAATATTTTTCAAGTTATCGAATGCCAAAAGGATTGGAGGAATTTTCAATTTGAAGGATAAAGGGTTAATATCTCAGGATCAAATTATCCGATTTACACCAAAAACTATAAAGGTCGGCACATCAGTAAACTGAACACACATATAACGTAACTTGACAATCCAAGCAATATTTTTCAAGTTATCGGATGCCAAAGGGATTGGAGGAATTTTCAATTTGGAGGATAAAGGGTTAATATCTCAGGATTAAATTAGCAGATTTACACCAAAAACTATACAGCTCGGCACATCTCTAACCTGAACACAAATGTAAAGTAACTTGACAATCCAAGTAATATTTTTCAAGTTATCGAATGCCAAAGGGATTGGAGAAATTTTCAATTTGAAGGATAAAGGGTTAATATCTCGGGATCAAATCATCAGATTTACACTAAAAACTATACAGCTCGGCACAACAGTAACCTGAACACAAATATAAAGTTCCTAGACAATTCAAGCTATATTTTTCAAGTTATCGAATGCCAAAGGGATTGGAGGAATTTTCAATTTGAAGGATAAAGGGTTAATATCTCAGGATCAAATTACCCGATTTACACCAAAAACTATACAGCTCGGCATATCAGTAACCTGAATACAAATATAAAGTAACTTGACAATCCAAGCAATATTTTTCAAGTTATTGAATGCCAAAGAAATGGATACGGACGCCGGACGGACGGACGGACGGATGGACAAAGGATGGACGAACGACGGACGGTCACCCCGGATGCCGGCATTATGTGTACCATACATAGTATGGGTACACATAAAAATAGGCCGATGAAATCGTCAGATGTGTACCCATACGCGCAACTAGTAGAAAGCTATATGACGGAGGATGCCGACATTATGTACACCATACATGATATGGGTACATATAGAAATGGATTGGAGGAGTGTCTAATTTGATGGATAAAGGGTTAATATCTCCGGATCAAATTATCAGATTTACATAAAAAAAACTATACAGCACAGCACATCAGTAACCTGAATAAATATATAAAGTAACATGACAATCGGATTGATATTTTTTGAGTTATCTCATGCCAAAGGGATTGGAGGAATTTTCAATTTGAAGGATGAAGGGTTAATATCTCAGGATCAAATTATCAGATTTACACCAAAAACTATACAGCTTGGCACATCAGTAACCTTAACACAAAAATAAAGTAACTTGACAATCTAAACAATATTTTTTAAGTTGTCGAATGCCAAAGGGATTGGAGGAATTTTCAATTTGAAGGATTAAGGGTTAATATCTTGGGAACAAATCATCAGATTTACACCAAAAACTATACAGCTCGGCAAATCAGTAACCTGAACACAAATTTAAAGTAAGTTGACAATCCAAGAAATTTTTTTCAAGTTATCGAATGCCAAAGGGATTGGAGGAATTTTCAATTTGAAGGATAAAGGGTTAATATCTCAGGATCAAATTATCAGATTTACACCAAAACTATACAGCTTGGCACATCAGTAATCTGAACACAAATATAAAGTAACTTGACAATCCAAGCAATCTTTTTCAAGTTATCGAATGACAAAGAAATGGATACGGATGCCGGACGGACAGACGGACGGACAAAGGATGGACAAACGACGGATGGCCACTCCGGATGCCGGCATTATGTGTATCATACATAGTATGGGTACACATAAAGAGTAACTGATCGGTTAACCGTTACTTTTGAAGTACGGTACTATATGGCAGGGTATTTGATGGCTGGATTCACTTCGCAAAATGCTATACAAAAATGTCCAATTCCTAACCATTTTTCTTTCATATTGGGTAAGCTTATATTCACTATTTATCATCACTTTTTGAAACCAAGATGGAAACTGCTAATCAAATTTTTAAAAACAAAAATACCCTGTATGGGTTAACTTTGGAACAAACTTGCTCCAAAACAGGCAAACATTGTCACACTGGCTCACATCAATTGCATGAGACAGAGAAATGCATGCCAGTTACGTGCCAAAATACTTGTTCACTTGCATGATCATTATACTGTATCAGTAGCTGAAAACGGTCATTCTCAACCCTTCACCAAATGCAGGTAGCAGACGATACTTGCACAAGAAATTCTTGAATTACTAAAGATTTTCAATGTTTGTCTCAAAAACATAGCTTATGAACCCCCCCCCCCCCCCTTATTGGAACAAGCTCAATGGGCTTGTTCCAATGAGGGGTCATAAGCTATGTTTTAAGGCAAAAATTGAAAATATAAAATTTGAATGGACATGTTTGTATACGGCGCTGCCCGGTTTTGTCCATTATGCTGAGTAAAGTTTTATTTATTTATTTAATTATTTATTTATTGGTGTTTAAGGTCACATATTTCACACAATGGCTAACCATGACCGTGACAGTTTTACGGGTGGAGGAAGCCGGAGTACCCGGAGAGAACCACCGAGCAACGGCGAGCAACTGTCAGCTCCCCAACATACTAACTCCACACAAGCAGGGTTAGGATTGGTTGAAGACAAGTGCACCATCGACGTACAGTACGCCTTAGTACACAGCGTCACCGTGCCCCCCCCCCCCCCCCCACGTGGGCATTGGGGGTGAAGTGTCTTGCCCAAGGACATAACGCGGTTGCCGCAGGTGGGATTCGAACCGAGGACCTCTCGGCTTGCAGCCTGCACCTCTACCTACTGAGCCACCGCGCCCCCGAGTAAAGTTTTAATTATATAAATGGTTAATGGTACAGCAATTATTCAGCTACCTATTGGGGCAAGTGATTAATCGGTTTACCAAGGTTAACCCATGCGATTAATCAATCACGAAAACCCTTTAATCGTTTCAGCTCTAAAATTAATTTAATTTTATTAAATTTTATCTGATGAAAAAATGCTTATATTTTGGGGGGAATGATAAATATGGATCTTCTTAACAAGCATTTGCAAGAACATCACAGGAATGAAATCACCGTTCTCGCAATTTGCGAAACACTGGTGAGCAAAAATATAGGCTTGGCTTAAACTTAAATCTCACCCGCCTAATGATTGTGCATAGCCAATATCCAAAGATTCTGATTGGTGTGTCTGAAGAAAAAGATTTTTAAAGAATATTCCTCATACTGCACTAATTTCAACATTTGGACTCCCAGAGAGCCCAAATATGGACCCAGGGATCTGATTTCAATAAACGTGTAAAAAAATCTTCCAAAGATGGTATATGTGAAATTTGAAAGGTTTTGGAGGAGTGAATTGAGTGAAGAAGAGTCTTAAATGCTTTCTCCATTACCCACAGTGTTACAAAACGCTGACTAAGCATTTTTTCAAAGTCCCGAAAAAGTACCCCATGACAGACCTGACAGAAATTTGCTTAGACCATTCCATTCTGTTGGTCCCAAGGAAGCTTCACACCAAATAAGAATTCTCAGTGCCATGTAGTTTTGGAGATATGTGCGCTTTGAATTTTGTTCTATTTTTAGCTCCTGCGGTTCCCATGGGGGGATGGGAAAATATTTTGGGGCATAAATTAATTACTTATGATCAAATAAACCCACAAATTAAATTTGGTTCAAATCAGCCTCTTGGTTCGAAAAACAGAAGAAATTTTGGGCGGGGCGAAAATACTTGCCCTCCAATAATGAAGGCAAATAAAGACCCACAAACTTCTCTTGAACAAAACTGAGTCTACACCTCAAAAGGAAGCAGCACACCACATATCAAATCTCTGCTACTCCTGGTTCACAAGAAGATTTTTTAAGATTTAGGCAAAATTTTTGGGCATGGCCCTACTGAGGGGCAGGGCAACTTGATTTAAACAAAATCAAAATGCAATGTCATAACAAACAAGCATCTCAAATTTCACCTAAATGATTAATCGGTTCAGCAGTTTTGGAGGAGAAGACACAAACACCAAGTTTACGGACGACGGACGGCGAGTGATCAATACACCTCACCCTGACTGAAAGTCAGGTGAGCTAAAAACTCAGTGGACCATAAGTGCTGCAGTTGGGCGAGACGCTTGGTTCAAGGAGAGAAGAAACTTGTAGCTGCTGGCTTTCGAAAGTGTTGTTAAACCCAATAAATAAATAAACAAGAGGCCCCACAGGGCCTGAAGCACTCACCTTGAACAGAACATGATATAAACAGAGAACAGAACACGATATAAGAGTCCAAGAATGAATCTACATTAAGCAATCCATCTACACTGCAAATCTTTGAGCCCCTCAAGAGTGACAAAAACAGTCCAAGCATCATGCCTTTTCTTTAGTTGATCATGATGTAAAATGTGGAGCTCCCCTCTCAAGCCCCTTGAAACAACCTATGTAGATTACTCTTCACCTCTTGAGGGTACTGAATAAAAATGTCTAATTCTTCAGCTACTTGGCCAATTCCGGCTCCCATAGGGAGCTCAAATATAAACCCATGCACTCGATTTGAACAAAGTTGAATCTGATCTCCTTAGAGATGCTGTATACCAAATATGAAAGCATTCTCACTGGTGGATCTGAAGAACAAAATTTTAAAGAAATTTCCACATATTGCACTGAGTTCAAATTTGGGCTACCATAGCCCAAAACGTGAATCCCCCACCCCCCCCCCCCCCCTCTCCTCCCTTAGAGATGTTGTATACCAAATACGAAAGCATTCTGACTGGTGGATCTGGAGAAGAAGATTTTTTAAAAAAACTTCCCCTTATAGCCCCAAGTTAAAATTTGGACTACCAAAGGAAGCCCAAATATTAACATAGGGACTTGGTTTGAACAATCTTGAATCTGACCATCATAACAATGAGGGTACCAAACATAAAAAAAATTCTGACTCATGGTTCTGAAGAAGATTTTTAAAGAAAATTCCCCATAAAATTTGGGCTCCTGCATTGAGTCCAAATATGAATGAATGGGCTTCATTTTAACAAACTTGTATCTGACCCTTCTATGGATGCTGTATACCAAATATCAAAAGATTCTGAACACTGGTTCTTGAGAGAAGATTTTCTAAAATGTTTGCAAAAATGCTGCGCCAACATTATTCTGATGCCCTCTGCAGAACTCTCTAACAACAACAGAGGGCATTTTTTTTACCATTCAATTCTACTGTTCCTAAGGATGCTTCCTACCACATAACAGTTCTCTGTTCCAAATGGTTTGGGAAACATGGGAGTTTGAAAACATTTCTATTTTTTGCTCCTGGGGTTCCCATGGGGATGCAGGGTTTTTTTTGCATGAGGCAAGTATTTATGACCCAATATTACCACATACTGAATTTCATTCAAATCGGACCATCGATTCGGAAAATGGAAATTTTGGGTAGTACCAAAAATCTAACCACTGCCATTATAAAGCCAAATATTGCTTCACAAAGTACGTTTGAACACACGTTATTCTACACCTCAAAAGGTAGTTCCATAACGAATATCAAGTCACTGTACCCACTGGTTCATAAGATTTTAAAAATATTTTGGGAGCATTTTACCCCACCCCCTCCCTATGGGGCTGGGCATGTATTACAAATATGTAATACCCCTTTGGTACCATTACTCATTCAAACTTTAACTTGAATTGACCAAAACATGGTGTTGATGGATGACAGACGGATGGACAATGGATGGAGAGTGATTAGATAAGCCCTGCTTGACTTTGTCGAGGTGAGTTAAAAAAAAAAAAATTAAATGGTTCATGTCCGATATTTTACCCACGTTATTAAAATTGATAAATTTGTCCCTGGAGTGCAACAAGATTTATGCTATATAAAGCATTGCAAAGCCTTCTTGCACTCAAGCGATGGAATACTCCAAATACACCGCCACCCATGCTATTCTGTAGATTATCAGGCCTAAAACAAACCAAAAACATGAACTTATGCATGAATATTATTACAATGAATACACTGTCTTACACAAAGGAATACCACACAATCTAGTGTAGACTGATTTCAAAAAGTCCTCCGTAGCGGAAGGGCAATTTTAACAAACATACAGGCCCAAATAAGCTCCATACACAGTGTAAAAATTCCACGAAATTAATAAACATTCCTATATGTTTAATAGGAATTAGGAGTATTGTAATTAAAAGTCAATTGTGTGGTTGTTTTAAACTTATATTACTTTGTTATCAGGTGTTAAAAAATATTAATATTTGTGAACACACCCACCCATTTAGATTAGTCCCTGCTCATAGCGGTGACACAGACATACAGTACAGTTGCTGGTCATAATCCTTGCATGGGCAGTTCATGATATCCATGCATGTTTTTTCCAGGTAATAGAAAATCATCATCAATAAAATTTTAATTAATGAAGCACCGAATTGTATCCTGTGGTTCATTAATTAAATTTTTGTTGATTATTGCTGTAAACAATGTTTGAAAACTAATATCATTGCATCTGCAGAAATATTGCCCATCCACGGAAAGTGACCAGTCTAAGGCAGCACAGAGTCAAGGTAATTGTGTTTTACTGTCTTGAATTTCAAATTTTGTTGTTTTTATTTATTTATTTATTTATTTATTTTTTTTTGGGGGGGTGGGGGGTGCAACAGACCCCTCCACTGATGATCAAGTATTGATGACAAATAACAATTTTCATTACCAGTACCTGATGCCAGTAATAAAATAAGATTTGCAAATATCACCCTGCGTTTTTTCAGCTATTAACTAACATAAAATTGTGGGCTTCATGAAAATTATTTTGTTACTACCTGTTAAAAATTACTGTTTCTTGTTTTGCTCTTTCAGAAAAAGAAATCACTCCTTTTCTGGCAGGCATACTAAACACCGAGGTAAACTGAGGGATACCAAGGAGAATGAAAACAGGAGAGAAACGGGTATGAGGTGGTGTGTTCTTTTTATTATTTATTTATTGGTGTTTAAGGTCACATTTATCTGCACAACAGCTTATTGAGACCATGGAAGCTTTATGGATGGAGGAAACTAGAGTACCCAGGAGAACCAATGAGCAATGGCAAGCAACTGTGAGCTCCCCAACATACTACACAAGCACGGTTAGCCTTGTTCGAAGACAGGTGCACTAAGAACATGCATTATGCCTTAGTACACAGCATACCTTGCCCCCACATGGGTAGTGGGGGTGAAGTGTCTTGCCCAAGGACACAAAGCTGATGCCTTAGGTGGAATTCGAACCGAGGATCTCTCGGCTTGCAGTCTGCACCTCTACCTACTGAGCTAAAGCAGCCCTGATGGTGTATTCTGATTATGTAAATAGATTTAAGCAGTAGAAGTATGTGATTGGTTTTAATGCCATATTTGAGAATTATGGGCGCTGAAGTAATAAGAGAGCGCTGAAAAATCTTCCCATTGGTATTTAGTAGGTAGCTTGGTAATGGTAAAGTGACTTCACCTCTGTAAGCAACAGTGTGAAAGCTGGCAGCCATCTTTAATATCGGGCCGCACCCAAAAACACTCATTCTCATCCCAAGGTGACAACAAAGGTACCCAAGAAGTTTCATGAAGATCGGTTCATAAATAATGTACAGCCCCAGCCTTAGCATATTGACATGTGCACTTACAGTGTATAAGTAGCACTGAATAAATCAAAGTTCATCTAATTTGCATAATTTCTGTACAAGAAAAAACCCTGTATTTTATGTAATGTATTCCATGTTACTAAAAACAAGCATACACAAATTTATTCAAGTCAGAACTTTCATACAGAAGTTCTGTACAAAAAACTGATTGCAGTAATTTCAGTACAAAATAGCTGTCGGCGGCCATCTAGAATTTTGGACCCCCCCCCCCCCCCCACCCCAAAAAAAAAAAACACTCATTCTCACCTCATGGTGATAACAAAGGTATCCAAGAAATTTCGTAAACATTGGTTCATAAATACGGCCTCTAGCCCAAGTTGTATAGAGTTCAGTACAAAAAACTGATTGTACCTAATTTCAGTACAAAATGGCCACTGGTAGCCATCTTGAATTTTGGACTGCACTCAAAAACACTCATTCTCATGCCAAGGTGATAACAAAGGTACCCAAGAAGTTTCATGAAGATCAGTTCACAAATACAGCCTAGCCCGAGCTGTATTGACATGTGCACTTACTGGGTATACATGCAAGTAGCACTGAATAAATTAAAGTTCATCTAATTTGCATAATTTCAGCACGAAAAAAAAACGGTATTATATGTGATGTACTCCATCTTACTAAACATTCATACAAAAATTTATTCAAATCAGAACTTTCATACAGAAGTTCTGTACAAAAACGGCGATTGCACTAATTTCTGTACAAAATGGCTGCTGGAGGCCATCTTGAATTTTGGACCGCACCCAAAAACACTTGTTCTCGCCCCATGTGATAACAAAGGTACTCAAGAAGTTTCGTAAAGATCGGTTCATAAATACAGCCTCTAGCCCGAGCCGTATTGAATTGCTGTTCCCGAACAGACGGACAATGGGCCATGACATAACCTTAAATTTGACTTTGTCAAAGTTGAGCTAAAAATGGAGAGTATCCAGAGTATCACAAAACAAAGACCTATTTGTAAAGGACTTCCCCTTTCAAGGACAATGGGACAGCGTTGGCATTCACCACCATGCTGCCTTGAGGCTGCATTTTGAATTCCTGTGTTTGTTGTTCTTATGAAATATTTTATTATTATTATCAGTTATGGTACAAATACGGTACTGATAGCACATTTTCAGGAACCGCTGATGTCTGATGGTGACTGTGTGTCAGTGCGTGAGGTGCACACATACTTTTGGGGTTCTATACACCACATCCTTCATTTTGCAATATAATTTGTGTAAATTTATTTGGAATTTATAGAATTTCAGACTTGTAAATTTCATAGTATTGTTTTTGCCTTAGTTATGGTACTTTATAAGTAATGGGCAATTTAGTTTGAAAAAAAGGGGTTCATGAAGATTCAGTCGCAGGAAGATTCAGCCCTCATACTTTTCCAGAGAATATTCAGTCCCCAATTTCATTCATGCCCCCACCCCTCTCTCCTGTTATCCCATATAATGAACATCCCAAAAGACATTTTAATATCTAGATATTTATGCTTGTTCGCAACTTATTATGGACATAAATGGACACAGAGTCAAGGTAATTGTGTTTTACTGTCCTGAATTTGAAATTTTTTTGGGGGGGGAGGAGAGGTGCACCCGACCCCTCCACTGACGAGAGGGTCACACACCCTCTTGTCCTCACCTCTATCTCACTGCTGTGTGGCTCAGGTGATTCTGTGCATCATATTCTTTATTACCCGGGCCCACTCCCACTAGATATTACTCTTGCCCCTACATGTAACTTAGATATCCTGGCTAAGCACCAGTATAATGGTAAACCAACATCAAATTGTGTGCATATGTCCAGTAGCTGACATATTGGAATAGTATAATGTGCTTTGTCAGAAACTTGATCAAGTATTGATGACAAACAACAATTTTCATTACCAGTACCTGGTGCCAGTAATAAAATAAGATTTGCAAATATCACCCTGCATGTTTTCAGCTATTAACTAACATAAAATTGTGCGCTTCATGAATAATATTTCGTTATTACCTGTTAAAAATTACTGTTTCTTGTTTTGCTCTTTTAGAAAAAAGAAATCACTCCTTTTCTGACAGGCATACTAAACACCGAGGCAAACCGAGGAATACCAAGGTGAATAAAAACAGGAGAGAAACGGGTATGAGGTGGAGTGTTCTTTTTATTATTTATTTATTGGTGTTTAAGGTCACATTTATCTGCACAACAGCTTATTGTGACCACGGAAGTTTTATGGATGGAGGAAACTAGAGTACTCAGGAGAACCAATCAGCAATGGCAAGCAACTGTGAGCTCCCCAACATACTACACAAGCAGGGTTAGCCTTGTTCGAAGACAGGTGCACCAAGAACATGCAGTATGCCTTAGTACACCGCATACCTTGCCCCCACATGGGTAGTGGGGGTGAAGTGTCTTGCCCAAGGACACAAAGCTGTTGCCGCAGGTGGGATTCGAACCGAGGATCTCTCGGCTTGCAGTCTGCACCTCTACCTACTGAGCTAATGCAGCCCTGATGGTGTATTCTGATTATGTAAATAGATTTAAGCAGTACTAGTATGTGATTGATTTTAATGCCATATTTGAGAATTATGGGTGCTGAAGTAATAAGAGTGCGCTGAAAAATCTTCCCTTTGGTATTTAGTAGGTAGCTTGGTAATAGTAAAGTGACTTCACCTCAGTAAGCAACAGTGTGAAAGCCGGCAGCCATCTTTAATATCGAGCCGCACCCAAAAACCCTTGTTCTCATCCCAAGGTGAAAACAAAGGTACCCAAGAAGTTTCATGAAGATTGGTTCATAAATACAGCCTCCAGCCTTAGCGTATTGACATGTACACTTACAGTGTATAAGTAGCACTGAATAAATCAAAGGTCATCTAATTTGCATAATTTCTGCAAGAGAAAAAAACCTGTATTATACAGTATTTTTTGTGATGTATTCCATGTTACTAAACATTCATACAAAAATTTATTCAAATCAGAACTTTCATACAGAAGTTCTGTACAAAAAACTGATTGCACTAACTTTGGTACAAAATGGCTGCTAGTGGCCATCTTCAATTTCGAACTGCACCCAAAAACACTCGCTCTCATCCCACAGCGATAACAAAGGTACCCAAGACGTTTCGTAAAGATCGGTTCATAAATACGGCCTCTAGCCTGAGCCGTATAGAAGTTGTGTACAAAAAACTGATTGTACTTAATTTTGGTACAAAATGGCCACTGGCAGCCATCTTGAATTTTGGATCGCACCCCAAAACACTCATTCTCGTCCCTAGGTGATAACAAAGGTACCCAAAAAGCTTGGTGAAGATCGGTTCATAAATACAGCCCCTAGCCCGAGCCGTATTGACATGTGAACTTACTGTGTATAAGTAGCACTGAATAAATCAAAGTTCGTCTAATTTGCATAATTTCTGTACAAGAAAAAAACCTGTATTTTTGCGATGTATTCCATGTTACTGAACAATCATACACAAATTTATTCAAATCAGAACTTTCATACAGAAGTTCTGTACAAAAAACTGACTGCAGTAATTTCAGTCCAAAATAGCTGCCGGCGGCCATCTAGAATTTTGGACTCCCCCCCCCCCCCCCCAAAAAAAAACAAACACTCATTCTAACCCCACGGTGATAACAAAGGTACCCAAGAAATTTTGTAAAATCGGTACATAAATACGGCCTCTAGCCCAAGTTGTATAGAAGTTCTGTACAAAAAACTGATTGTACCTAATTTCGGTACAAAATGGCCACTGGTAGCCACCTTGAATTTTGGACCGCACCCCAAAACACTCATTCTCATCCCAAGGTGATAACAAAGGTACCCAAGAAGTGTCATGAAGATCAGTTAATAAGTACAGCCTAGCCGAGCCGTATTGACATGTGCACTTACTGGGTATACATTTAAGTAGCACTGAATAAATTAAAGTTCATCTAATTTCCATAATTACAGCATGAGAAAAACCCTTTATTATATGTGATGTACTCCATGTTACTAAACATTCATACAAAAATTTGTTCCAATCAGAACTTTCATACATAAGTTCTGAACAAAAAACTGATTGCACTAATTTCTGTACAAAATGGCTGCTGGAGGCCATCTTGCATTGTGGACCGCACCCAAAAGCACTCGTTCTCGTCCCACGGTGATAACAAAGGTACCCAAGAAGTTTCGTAAAGATCGGTTCATAAATACAGCCTCTAGCCCGAGCCGTATTGAATTGTTGTTCCCAAACAGACGGACAACGGGCTACGACATAACCTTAAATATGACTATGTCAAAGTTGAGCTAAAAATGGGGAGTATCCAGAGTATCACAAAACAAAAATCTATTTGTAAAGGACTCCTCCTTTCAAGGACAATCTGACAGCGTTGGCATTCACCACCATGCTGCCTTGAGGCTGCATTTTGAATTCCTGTGTTTGTTGTTCTTTTGAAATATTATTTTATTATTATCAGTTATGGTACAAATATGGTGCCGATAGCAAACTTTCAGGAACAGCTGATGTCTGATGGCGACTGTGTGTCAGTGCGTGAGGTGCACACATACTTTGGGGGTTCTATACACCACATCCTTTATTTTGCTATATAATTTGTGTAAATTTATTTGCAATTCATAGAATTTCAGACTTGGAAATTTCATAGTATTGTTTTTGCCTTAGTTATGGTGCTTAATAAGTAATGGGCAATTTAGTTTGAAAAAAAGGGTTCATGAAGATTCAGTCACAGAAAGATTCAGCCCTCATACTTTTTCTTAGAATATTCGGTCTCAGTCGTGGTCGCATGTCATCACCTCTGCGGTCAAATCCTCACAGAATTTTTTTTAAAAATATTCTATGCATTTTTTCTATTGTTTTATTTTAAGGATTTATGATTACTAATTATGACAAAATTACAAGTGGGATATGAAACAATCCTTAATGAATCTGGAACAAAAAAAAAACTAGGGATCTGCGAATCACAAATTTCTTTTCGAACCGAATCTCGAATCGAATCGTGTCTCTGATATCGACATCGAATTGAATCCCGCATTGAATCTTAAAAGACAAGTTATTTCATATTGCATCAAACGGAAGTTACGGAACACTGTGATGACCCTTACGCGACGGAGTGAACACCTTAAACACCAATAACTAAATATTCTCTGTAGCACCGTCGCTGAAACAGCTAGGCCTATTGTCCACAGTTTTAGTTTTTGAAGGCCAAACTTGTTACTATTCACGTTCTCAAGAACGTGAATAGTAACAAGTTAAGCCTTCAAAAACCAAAACTATGGATAATGTTCTGTGCCAAATTCACACCTTATCTAACAATTAAACATTGTCAATTACTGAAATAAATTGGAATTGAGCCTACATGAATGAATTTTCTAATGACAGTTTTATTCTATTTTTGTTGGAAATGGAACAAATTGAAGTTAGTATGAGAGATTCGGAAAAATCGAATCCTGAGACTGATTCGGGACCGATCTCGAAGCATACGTATGGTGTCGATATCGAATCGAATCTCAAATATTCGCAGGACCCTAAAACAAGAGGCCCCATGGGGCCTGAGGGCGCTCACCTGACATGGTAGCCTAAATATCAACCCAGAGAATTGATTTCAACAAGTTGCATCTGCTCCTCCTAACAAAAGTTTATACCAAATATCAAAAGATTCTGACCAGTGGATATAACAAAAAAGGATTTTTAAAGAATATTCCTCATATTGAACCAAGTTATAATTTGGGCTCCCACAAGGACTTGGCTTTAGCAAACTTGAATCTTACCCCCCTAAGGATGCTGCACACCAAATATCAAAACATTCCGACTGCTGGATCTGAAGAAGAAGATTTTTAAAGAAAATTCTTCATTTTGAACCAAGTTACAATTGAAGCTCCCACAGTGAGTCCAAATATGGACCTAGGGACATGGCTTGAACAAACTTGAATCTCACCCCTGTAAGCATGGTGCATACCCAATATCAAAAGCTTCTGCCTGCTGGATCTGGAAAAGAAGATTTTTTAAGAAATTTGCCTGAAATGCACTAAGTTCGAATTCGGGCTTCTATAGTGAGCCCACATATGAATCCAGGGGGCCGATGTGAACAAACTTGAATCAGATCCACCCCACAATGTTGCACACTAAATATCAAAAGATTCTGCCTGCTGGATCTGGAGAAGAAGATTTTTTAAGAAATTTGCCTGAAATGCACTATGTTCGAATTCGAGCTTCTATAGTGAGCCCAAATATGAATCCAGGGGGCCGATTTGAACAAACTTGAATCAGATCCACCCCACAATGTTGCATACTACATATCAAAAGATTCTGCATGCTGGATCTGGAGAAGAAGATTTTTTAAGACATTTGCCTGAAATGCACTAAGTTCGAATTCGAGCTTCTATACTGAGCCCAAATATAAACCCAGGGGGCCGATTTGAACAAACTTGAATCAGATCCACCCCACATGGTTGCATACCAAATATCAAAAGATTCTGCCTGCTGGATCTGGATAAGATTTTTGAAGAAATTTGCCTGAAATGCACTAAGTTCGAATTCAAGCTTCTATAGTGAGGCCAAATATGAATCCGGGGGGCCGATTTGAACAAACTTGAATCAGATCCACCCCACAATGTTGCATACCAAATATCTAAAGATTCTGCCTGCTGGATCTGGAGAAGAAGATTTTTTAAGAAATTTGCCTGAAATGCACTAAGTTCAAATTCGAGCTTCTATACTGAGCTCAAATATAAACCCAGGGAGCCGATTTGAACAAACTTGAATCAGATCCACCCCACAATGTTGCATGCCAAATATCAAAAGATTCTGCCTGCTGGATCTGGAGAAGAAGAGTTTTTGAAAAAATTTGCCTGAAATGCACTAAGTTCGAATTCGGGCTTCTATAGTGAGCCCAAATATGAATCCAGGGAGCCGATTTGAACAAACTTGAATCAGATCCACCCCACAATGTTGCATACCAAATATCAAAAGATTCTGCCTGCTGGATCTGGAGAAGAAGATTTTTTAAGAAATTTGCCTGAAATGCACTAAGTTCAAATTCGACCTTCTATACTGAGCTCAAATATAAACCCAGGGAGCCGATTTGAACAAACTTGAATCAGATCCACCCCACAATGTTGCATGCCAAATATCTAAAGATTCTGCCTGCTGGATCTGGAGAAGAAGATTTTTTGAAAAAATTTGCCTGAAATGCACTAAGTTCGAATTCGGGCTTCTACAGTGAGCCCAACTATGAATCCAGGGAGCCGATTTGAACAAACTTGAATCAGATTCACCCCACAATGTTGCATACCAAATATCAAAAGATTCTGCCTGCTGGATCTGCAGAAGAAGATTTTTTAAGAAATTTGCCTGAAATGCACTATGTTTCGAATTCGAGCTTCTATAGTGAGCCCAAATATAAACCCAGGGGGCCGATTTGAACAAACTTGAATCAGATCCATCCCACAATGTTGCATACCAAATATCAAAAGATTCTGCCTACTGGATCTGGAGAAATAGATTTTTTAAGAAATTTGCCTGAAATGCACTAAGTTCAAATTCGGGCTTCTATAGTGAGCCCAAATATGAATCCAGGGGGCCGATTTGAACAAACTTGAATCAGATCCACCCCACAATGTTGCATACCAAATATCAAAAGATTCTGCCTGCTGGATCTGGAGAAGAAGATTTTTGAAGAAATTTGCCTGAAATGCATCAAGTTCGAATTCGGGCTTCTATAGTGAGCCCAAATATGAATCCAGGGGGCCGATTTGAACAAATTGGAATCAGATCCACCCCACAATGTTGCATGCCAAATATCAAAAGATTCTGCCTGCTCGATCTGGAGAAGAAGATTTTTGAAGAAATTTACCTGAAATGTACTAAGTTCGAAATCGGGCTCCTATACTGAGCCCAAATATGAACCCAGGGGGCAGATTTGAACAAACTTGAATCAGATCCACCCTACAATGTTGCATACCAAATATCAAAAGATTCTGCCTGCTGGATCTGGAGAAGAAGATTTTTTAATCTTTTTCCCATTTCCTGCAGTGTTAAAAAGTGCTGACTCAGCACTTTTTCAAAGTCCTGAAAAAAGTTCCTTGTGATCAAACCGATGGGTTTTTTTAACCATTCTATTCTACTGGATAAAAGTAAGCTTTATACAAAATAAGAATTCTCTGTGCCATGTAGTTTTGGAGATATGGCAGTTTTAAGGTTTTTCCTATTTTTAGCTCCCGAAGTTCCCATGGGGCAATGAGAAAATTTTTTTTGGCATCAATCAACTACTTATGACCCATTATCATCTCATATCAAATTTGGTTCAAATCGACCTCACGGTTCTGAAAATAGAAATTTTAGGCGTGGCCAAAATTTTTGCCCCTCCCATAACGAAGGCAAATAATGCCCGACAAACTTCTTTTGAACAAACTTGATTCTAAACCTCAAAAGGACTCTGTACACCACATATAAAGTCTCTGCTACTGGTGGGTCATTAGAAGAAGATTTTCAGAAAATTTGGCCATTTTTCCCCACACCTCTGCTCAATATGAGCCGGAACCTATTTTGGATACAAATCAAAATGCCCCTATATAACCACTATTTACATGAAATTTAATTAAAATGTGGCCAGTGGTTTAGGAGAAAGAGGCTCAAACACCACCTTCACGCAGGACGACGGACGACGGACAACAGACGACGGATGACGGACGAAGAGTGATAAGAAAAGCTCACCCTGACTTTCAGTCAGGTGAGCTAAAAAAACCTTCCCAAAACAAGCTGAGAGGTTCTCAGCTCGAATCACAATTGCGGCAACTGAAATAAGGCGTACTGCACATCGATGATGCACTTGTCTTCAACCAATACGAATAACCCTGCTTGCTTGGAGTAACAATGTTGAGAAGCCTGACAGTTGCTTGTCATTGTTGCTCGGTGGTTCTCTCCGGGTGCCCTGGCTGGGTTCCTCCCCCAGTAAAACTGTTGGGTGGCCCTGGCTGTAAAAATTGTTGTTAACACTTTACCTAACATGAAAAGCAGACGACACTTGCAAAAAAAATTCTTGTATAACTAATTTTTTACATTTTTTGTCTCAAAAACATAGGTTATGACCCCTCGTTGGAACGAGCTTGACAAGCTCGTTCCAACGAGGGGTCATAACCTATGTTTTTTAGACAAAAAATGAATAAATAATGAAAATTAACTGGCGATTTTTGAGAATAGCGCTGGCCGGTTTTGGCCGTTACGTTGGGTAAAGGGTTAAACCCAATAAATAAAGAAATCAAATTTGCTGAATCCAAGACCTTTGAATGATGGTTTTGATTGGGTGTGTGTGTGTGGGGGGGGGGGGGGGGGGGCAGGGCTCGCCTTGAGTAAAGTGGTCGGGGCCTAAAAAAAGTGCCCCACATATTGAGGTCGGGGCCTTTTCGGGGCTGATTTTCCATTTTGTCCATTATTTTAGTGCTTTTGTGTGGAAAATGTCGGGGCTTGAAAAAAGCCCCCAGCAAGTGTTCCTCGGGGCTGATCTCGGGGCCTGGGCTGATAAGGCCCCGACTCAAGGCAAGCCCTGGGGGGGGGGTGGTTATACAGTGGTGCCCACTTAATTGGATATATCTTAATTGTATATCCCTGTTAATAGAATATAATTTCCCAACACAAAACCATTTACCATGCCTCCAGTACAAATTTGACCTGGTAATTGAATATAGGTTATAGAGTAATATCCTGTTGATTGAATAAAAAATCTTGTAACATGTTGAGAAATTGCCCTGACTCTTCCCAGTTTTCCTTTGATTATAGACCAATTTGGCCTCAGTACATTCAATACAGGCATTTAATCTATTATATCTTGTTTGAAAGAGCTCATGGAGCTCTGTCAAACAAAATATAATAGAATAAATGCTAAGTTTATCTTTGGAATACAGGAAAGTGACACAATCCCTGTTAACTGAATACTCCTGCTAATTGAATAATGTTATTGGCAAAGTGGCTCTTCAATTAACAGGGTTCCACTGTACAGCAAAAACAAATATCACAAACTAATAATGAAACTATGTACTTGTGAACTTTTCATGTGGTCATTCTACAACATGTTTTAGCTGGTACTATACAGTTTTGAAGGTTAAAGGGCTGAGTAGTTAGAGGTGTAGGCTGCAAGCCAAAGGGTCCTCTATCAAATCCCACCTGCGGCAACCACTTTGTTTCCTTGGGCAACACACTTCATTCCCATTGACCACGTAGTGTCATTGCGTACCAAGTCATACTGCATGTCAATCGTACACTTCTCTTCAACCAATGCTAACCCAGCTTGTGTGCTGTTTGTACGTTAGATGTTTGTAATTGCTCGGTGGTTCTCTCTGGCTTTTCCCACCTGTAAAACTGTCCGACATGAAGTGACCCTGGATATCGAAGTGTCATTAAACCCCAATAAATAAATCAATAAGAATCATATGTCCCTATTCTGGAGAACAGTTCAGGCCAAATTGCCAAAGGATGGTTTGGGTTAGATTAGTATCCAGTTTGGGTCAAATTGTTGGAGGACAGTTTGGATGCAATTCTCACGAATTCCAGTCACTTTGGCCCCAAGTCATTTCGATCCCAGTCATTACAGCCGCAGGTCAATTCAGCCCCAATATACCAGGTCATTTCGGCCTCTTTAAATATTTTCAAATATTGTTTGAATTTTAACATTTTTCTATTTAATTTTTTTTCAACATTTATATCTCTCAATTAGATATTCAGGTATACATATGATATATGTCTAGTAGATTTTCTTTCATGATGAATAAATAAAATAAAAAGTTTCAGCACGTCGAAGGTGCACATGGACTATGTGGGATTTGAAATCCCTTGCGACCTGAATAATTGTATTTGCTTATGAATCTACGAGAGCCGGAAGCAAGGGTCAGTAATGTTATTTGGTTTGAGTGTACGCCTTGGAAGTGGGGTACTGGGGTCAGACCCCCGTGGACAGCGAACTGGAAGGGGACTAAGAATTGCGCATAACTACAAGGATTCTGGTCTGTGTTTTAGAAATGTGGACATATTTATGGTAGTATCAAAATCGCAGTTTGGTGGTTGTTTCAGAAAAAAGAAAAAAAGAAACCCTGTGAACCTCAAACTGGAAGGTGACTAGGAATTGTGCATAACAATATGAATGAATGACTGCATATACTTTGCAAAATTTCAAAGTAAAATAATTTCTCTTACTTATACAGATAGCATCTTAAATGTATGTAAAATTGAACACATGGATAATTTTTAATGTCGTGTGTAACTTTTCTGTACACTGTGTAAATACGAATAACTGAACATTACTTAATAAAGGTAATTACCCATTATTTCTAAACATGAACTATGCACTGATCTTTATACATGTAGATCTCTACACTTAAAATGGTGCCAATATTACTAAGGGACCGAAGTGACTAGGGCAGAGATGACTTTGAGGTCGAATTGACCAGAGGACGAAATGACTTGGAGCCGAAGTGATTGGATACCATTCTAACAGATGAGAAACCTTTATTATTACAGAACACATTGAATGTGAATTTACTGCAGAGATAATTGCTCGACGATATACATTGTATTAATATTTTTTCAATAAATATCGAACAATCTATTAATATTTTTTTTAAGAATTATTTTCAGGAGTTAAAACGAATATCGTAGCGTATCTAAAATATCCTAACAGGTGTGTACTGCTTTTCTTTTGGATGAATTTTCCATGGGCCTAGTTCTCCCCAGGCCGAAGATTCCCCCAGTTTCCGAAAAAAGATGACATGCCATTTTCAATGGCGGTAAATATCCAAAAGGGTTATTATTTTCCATTTTTTAGTGTTTGAAACTACGAAGCACTGTTCAGAAATACAGATGCACCAAAAAGTAACACATTATTACTTTGTTTTGGTTTCTAACGGGACTGAAAGCAACCTGTCAGTCTCACTTTTTCGAATTACAGCCATTTTGTCTGCTAACCAAATCGTCCGCTGCAATTTTACACAAGTCGTCCTCTACAATTATACCCAACACGTCCGAAAGTCGTTCGCTGGGGGAAAGTATTCATGTATTGTATTTTGAATCATTTTTTATTTATTTATATAATAATTTTATTGTATACTTTATTGTATATTACCTATTGTAATATATCTTAATGTACCTCCATTGTAATATATCTTAATGTACCTCCTTGCATTAAATTTCATATACGTGTGAAATTCTGAAAACAGAAATGTCAGAACAAAATGAACTATCCAGCCATTAAATAAATTTTAATTACTGTTTATTCAATGGATTACCTATAATAATTATATTATTACAGTAAAAGTTCTTAAAGTATATGTACGTTATATTAAGTTCCACAACATAATCTTATAATTTTGCAATTTTTCATTGAAGAGCTCCACCGGCACCTTACAGTGAATAACTGCAAAATTATTAGTAGAAGTATTATAAGAAATAATTATATTAAGAAATGCAACAAAATTTGTTATATTAAGTTCTGCAACATAATCTTATAATTTTGCAATTATTCGAGGCGCACCATCGCTTTACAATGAATAATAGCAAAATTATTAGCAAATGTATTATAAGAATGAATTATATTAAGAAACGCATCAAAATTTATGGTTTATTAAATTCTGCAACATAATCTTATAATTTTGCAATTATTCTTGGAAGGGCACCGGCACTTTACAATGAATAATCACAAAATTATTAGCAAATGTATTACAGGAATTAATAATATTAAGAAACGCATCAAAACGTGTATAATTATATTAAGAAATGCCTCAAAACTTGTTATATTAAGGTCCGTAACATAATCTTATAATTTTGCAATTATTCCGGGGGAGGGGGATCCTGGGGTGGGGGGGGGGGGGGGGGGGCACCCAAAATTTGCAAGACGTGATGTGGGGGTGGGTGAGTCTCTTGAGTGCACCAAAAATGTGCATTTCCAACATGTGCAATTTTTTGCATTTTTTAAAAACATATCAATATATCAGACAATATACGACATCATTTGTGTTTCAAACCTTAAAGATGATGTACATCACACTCTTAACATAAATACAACATCAGGAGACTTTATATGTTGGGAAAATGTCACACGTTAGTAGGGGGTGGGTGTCTTGTTCGAAATGTAAAAAATGTACAGACAATATTTTCCTTGACAAGCGGACGACTCGGCTCGGGGACGAAACGTCCGTATACCCTTTTTTCAAGCAAACTTTTCCTTACAACACCTTAACATTCGGATAATTCAAAAACTGAGTTTCTGTTCATCTTGATATTTCACGAGATACGTGTCAATGCATGTCTGTATACAATCGCACCAATATAACAACAATTATCAGTTAAATTATCGTTTATATGTACGTTTCTTTCGA
Organism: Pictodentalium vernedei; assembly: GCA_031216915.1. Taxonomy (NCBI): domain Eukaryota; kingdom Metazoa; phylum Mollusca; class Scaphopoda; order Dentaliida; family Dentaliidae; genus Pictodentalium; species Pictodentalium vernedei. The sequence goes on along the minus strand of CM062295.1, from coordinate 68,497,335 downwards.
TTGAGGTTGTCACTGGCAGACAAGCTGCAACGAAATCAGGACTGAGAGTTCGATCTGAAATGACGAGATCATCAGCTGAGCATATTGACAAACCTCCAGAAGGACAGAACTCGAGTAATAATAATAATACTTTGGCCGGCCGCTGATTTGTCGTGGTTCTCGGATGAGAAGGCCTGGCAACCCCTGAAGTGTAGATATGTCGGCCAATGTATCACGCAAAGCTTTGAGGCGAATTAAGTTGCAACAAAGTACATTTGATTCCCAGAGGGGGACAGGCTAATTGCAATTGCATGGGCAATTCGTCAGCGGAAGTTACGTAGTTTTTTCACTGAAATTTACTGTCCACTTCAAAAATCACATTGACGGCTATAGAGAATTCTGTTCTGGAACACATTTATCTGACTGGGTATGTGGAACCCTTTGCGGGCCTACGGCCCGCTTGGGGTTCCTAAGAAGGACCCCAAAGTATCCAACATATTGAAATATTTCATTCCGCAACCATTACTCCAAAAACATTTTATGCAATCGAATTCCTCCAATTGTTTATATTCAGCCAAACATGAATATGTATCACAGTACTAAACATTTTTTTCCACAGGCGATCATTATAACATTCAGGTGAAAAAAACCTGGTCGCATCATTTTAAATTTGGCATTAAATACCAGACAACCGTTTTCTGATTCTTAAACAGGGGCTCATGTAACAAATAAGAGAGAAAAAGTAACAGAAATGGAAGTGCTGGTCACATGTACATATTTCTTAGGGAATTCCCAACCAAAACACGCCAATAATCAAATGAATGATTAGGTCCAAAAAGTCCTCAAATCACCCTCTTTATTCATCTGGAACATTCAACAGTAATGCAAAATGTCAGTAGAATTCCTCAAATGTTTATTGAAACAATATATTTTCACAAGACTGCTTAGTTTTGGGGATTACCTAATTTCTGAGTGCAACTTTTCGACGCAAGTAAATCTAATTAAAATATTTACAACAATTATACCTATGAGCAAACCCAACCCTATCAAAGATACATTTACCTCTTTCTTGTAATCAAAGACTCATTTCTGCAACAGAATTATACTTTTGGCTTCTGCCTAAAAAAGATTGGGGAATTTGTTCTTTTGAAGAGAAATGTCCAATCTGCGTCAAATGGGATTAAAAACTGGTATTGCCTCCGACAGAATTCCTACTCTGTTACCCAATTTGTAAGCAGGGAGGGATAAGAATTCGTTCGCAGCTTTCTTTGAAAACTACCCTAATCCCAAAATAAAACTAAAATCTGCATCAGGACACAGAACCTTTTGACAAAATCTGTTTTAATTAACCATACAGCAAGACAAATAGTTTCCCATCCCCATGAAACAATATGTCAATTTTGTTTCAAAACTGGGGTTGTGCAGGGCTTATAATTCCTCTAAATTTGGGAGAATCCATTTGGATTCTTGCAAAAATCGTTGCGAGAATTCAGGCCTGCTCTGGGCAAGGATCTCATGAGGCCAGTATGGTTGAACCCCTGTTGCATACTGATAATCCATGTTAACCTCTACCCAATACAGCTTTTTAATTTTTAAAACATCAACTACTGATTTTTATAAAAAAAATAAAAGCCCCCCCCCCCCCCCCAAAGGGGCCTTAATCGGTCACATGACAAAATGGTTCAGAGAAGTATTTTGGGACACATTCACTTAGTCATGGCTCATGAACACTACATAGGAATGATGTTAGGAAATTATACATAACTCTAGTGTCCTTGTTAGATGATTATTAGCATAGGTCTTTCTGATTGCTTCCATTTCTCTCAGCTGTAGACAAGTACTGGCAAATTTCCAAGGGTTGTGTAACTGCAGCTTGAAAGGCAAATTGTATGGACAAACTCTAAGGAATAGATATGAATATTAATGAATAACCTTGAACCTAATCCACCCCTGCCCAAATATTAAGCCAGAGACTCGAACTGAACAAACTCAAATCCCCCCTTCCCCGCGATACCAAATATGAAAGGATTCTGACTGGCAGGACCCAAATTGGAACAAAGTTAGATCTGATCTCCCCAGAGATGCTGCACACCAAATATTAAAGCATTCTAATTAGCTGGTCTGAAGAAAAAGATTTTTCAAAGAAATTTGCTCATGTTGCACTGAGTTAATATGAGTTCCCATAACGCTCCCAAATATTAACCCATAGACTTGGCTTAAACAAACATGAATCTGCCCCCTTAAAGATGCTGTATGTCAAATATGAATGGATTCTGACTTGTGGATCTGAGGAAATAGATTTTTAAAGAATTTTCCTCACACTGCACTAAGTTAAACATTGGGCTTCAATAGATAGACCAAATATTAAGCCAGATAGCCGATTCAAACAAACTTCAATCTACCCCCCCTACACTTTCTCCCCCCCCCCCCTTCCCCTCTGCTAGAGATGTTGTGTTCCAAATATGAAAGCATTCTGGCTGGTGGATCTGAAGGAGGTTTTCAAAGAAATTTCCTCATACTGTACTGTTGATATTTGGGTGCCCATATGGAGCCCAAATATTAACTCAGGGACTCGATTTGAACAAGCTTGAATTTGCCCAACCCCCCCCCCCCCACCCACCCACCCACCCTACTCTCGCCAAGAGATGCTGTATACCAAGTATCAAAAGATTCTTATATATGGTTCTAGAGAGGATTTATTTTTAATTTTAGAAAACAATTTATTGGTGCTATCAGAAAAATGCCCCATTTGGGGACCCCTGTAAACGTGCCAACTTTATTTGAATAACCTGTAATTCCTATATGATAAGGAATATGAATCAAATTTGGTTCCATTCGGTTCAGTCGTTTATGAGGAGAGGTTGATAATGTAAAGTTTACGCCGGACAGATGGACGGATGGTCGACAGACAGAAAGTCATCACTTAAGCGCCCCCTGAAGTCCAGTCAGGTAAGCTAATTTATTTATTTATTTATTTATTTATTTATTTATTTATAATGTCACATTCATGCGCAATGGCTAATCATGACCGTGACAGTTTTACGGGTGGAGGAAGCTGGAGTACCCAGAGAGAACTACCGAGCAACGGCGAGCAACTGTCAGTTCTCCAACACACTAACTCCACACAAGCGGGGTTAGCATTGGTTGAAGACAAGTGCACCATCGACGTGCAGTACGCCTTAATACACAAAGCCACCGTGCCCCCACGCGGGCATTGGAGATGAAGTGTCTTGCCAAGGACATAACGCGGTTTCCGGTTTCCGCAGGTGGGATTCGAAGTGTCTTGCCCAAGGACATAACGCGGTTGCCGCAGGTGGGATTCGAACCGAGGACCTCTCGACTTGCAGCCTGCACCTCTACCTACTGAGCCACAGGTGAGCTAATAAAATAAATAATATTCATCAAGCTTAATAATTATGGATGTTACTGGAACCGGCTGATGAGAGCTGGTTCCAATGACGGCCATATTTGTACAAATTTGTTTGCAGTGTCACAATATTTCAGGTCACGTTAGTGTTGTATTGGTTAATTTGTTGCATTCGTGTTAGGTAAAGTTCTTACTTGTGTTAGACTCAGTTCTTTTCACGTGAATCCTAGCAGCTGTGCTATGAGACTCTACATGGTCCCTCACTGGTTTTGTTGCACGGATCTCTACGTGAATCGATTCTCAGATTCTCGTCGAGATATAAGCCCTGGCTGAGGCAAATATTCTTTTACATAGTGATGGGGTAAAATATAGCCCTGGATGTGCCCCCCCCCCCCCCTCAGTATGCCCTTTGCCATACAAAACTATATTAATTTATAAATAAATGGATGTCGGCTCATATTGAATTTCCCATTGTTTTTTAATCACATTCTGGCTTTCGAAGACATTCCACACTGTGTTTGATGAATACTTGCGATCTTTGTAAGAAAACGCCTCAGTTTTCTCAGTTAAGGTACCTCGAGTCATAAAACAGTGATTTTTAGGTCAACTTTGACGTAAGTCAAATTTGAGGTTACGCCATTGCCCGCCGTCCGTCTGTCCATCAACAATTCAATACGGCTCGGGCTAGAGGCCGTATTTATAAACCGATCTTGAGTACCTTTGTTATAACCGTGAAACGAGAACGTGTGTTTTTGGGTGCGATCCGAAATTCGTGATGGCCACCAGCAGCCATTTTGTAATTTAGTTAGTGCAAGCAGTTTTTGTGTACAGGACTTCTGTATGGAAATTCTGATTCGAATAATTTTTTTGTCTGATTGTTTAGTAACATGGCATACATCACATATAATACGGTTTTTTTTCTCGTCCAGAAATTCGGCAAATTAGATGAACTTGATTTTTCGGTGCTACTTACACACAGTAAGTACACATGTCAATACGGCTCGGGCTAGGGACTGTATTTATGAGGCGATCTTTACGAAACTTCTTGGGTGCCTTTATTATCACCGTGGAACGAGAACGAGTGTTTTTGTGTACGATCCGAAATTCTAGATGACGGCTGGCAGCCACCATTGTACCAAAATTAGTGCAATCAATGTTTTTGTACCGAACTTCTGTATGAAAGTTCTGATTTGAATAAATGTGTGTATTAATGTTTAGTAACATAGAATACATCACATAAAATACGGGTTTTTTTCTCGTGCAGAAATTATGCAAATTAGATTAACTTTGATTTATTCAGTGCCACTTATACACAGTAAGTGCACATGTCAATACGGCTCGGGATAGAGTCTATATTTACGAACCGATCTTCACGAAACTTCTTGAGTACCTTTGTTATCAGCTTGGGACAGGAACGAGTCTTTAGGGGTGCCTTTGTTATCACTGTGATATGAGAACATATATTTTTTTGGTTCAGTCAGACCCACTCTGGGACTCCAGTATTTCTTTTCTAGTTTAGCATCTAACTGTCGCCCACCTTTACAATACATTTTTACATATACATTTGTTACAGGCTACGGCCAGCATTTATGTACAGACCGCTTCAATACTTTATATGTACCTTTGTTATCAGGCCATTGCCTAGATGTTTGTCATTGTTGTGTCACATACTATACATGTACATGTCTTACACAAGTTGAGCTACAGTGTCATTGACACTTTCATTTCTAGCAGAATGGCCAGTACCTGCTACTGTGGTGTCTCAAGACACTGTTCGATTTCTTAAAATCATCAAATATTGATTCTGTAGTGTTGTGCTTGTGCTGCAAATATCCACAAGTGCACTTTTCACTACTTTGGTGTTAATCCCCACAGGTACACATTCTGTCAAAAGGAGTGAAATTGTAGAATATATGTTCCCAAAGAGGACAAATCAGTTACAGTACAGTCGCCGTGGACGGGTTGTAGTACACGCGTGGGCAGTGATGTCCACTCATGCGTTTACCAGGCCAAAAAATCATCATCAGCAAAATTGTAATTAATGAAACACCGGGTTGTACCTGGTGCTTCATTATTTACAATTTTTGATGATTATTCCTATAGTTAGTGTTTGGCATAAACTATTATTGTATCCGTGGAAATATTGCCCATCCCTGAAAAGTGGGTAGTACACAGCAGCTGTACTGTATTTGTTTCAAGTATATAATATACTCTTTGATGTTTAATATATTTGTGACGGGCTGGGTCCAAAGTACTCAGTACTCGTAGTACTCGAATACCACTTTTTGACAAAGTACTCAATACACGCCCCAGCCCTGATTTGTGTAGAATGTGCGTGGGGAAGGTTGAAGGGTGAACGATAGCTGCAAAGTATGTAAAATGTAGAGCCAGGCAAATGAAAAGCAAAGAAACATTTCATCTGAAGGACAGAGAGACAGACATGCAGTAACACATTTTGGAAGCCTACATAAAGTAGTGACTAACTTAAAAAATATAGAGAGAAGAGCCAGAGTAATATTGTTAAAGAGTAAAGAAGAGGCCCCAGGGGGTCTGATGGCGTCCAACTGACATGGTAGCCTAACTATCAACCCAGAGAATGCATTTAATCAGGTTGCATCTGCCCCTCATAAGAAAAGCTTATACAAAATATTCAAAGATTCTGAACGGCGGATCTCAAACAAGAAGATTTGTAAAGAATATTCCCCATACGTGTATTTAACTGAATTATAATTCGGGCTCCCACGGGGAGTCCAAATATAAACCCAGAGACTTGGCTTGAACAAACTGGAATCTTACCCCTCTAAGGATCCTGCGACCCAAATATCAAAAGATTCTGAAAGGTGGATCGGAAGAAGATTTTTAAAGAATATTCCTCATATTGCACAAATCTAATCATAGAGAGCCCAAATATGGACTAAGGGATTTGATTTCAACAAACATGTGAACGAATCGTCCAAAGATGTGATATGCAAAATATGAAAGCCTTTGGAGCAGTGGTATGGGAGAAGAAGATTATTTAATGTTTTGCATTTTACTCACAGTGTTAAAAAATGATGACTCAGCATTTGTTCAAAGTCCTGGAAAACTACCCTATGATAAAACCGATGGCAATTTTTTGGACCATTCCTTTCTGCTGCTCGTATGGAAGCTTCACTCAAAATAAAAACAATCAGTGCCATGTAGTTTTGAAGGCATGGGCGTTTTAATTTTTTTCTATATTTAGATCTTGCGGTTCCCATAGGGCGACGGGAATTGTTTTTCATAAATTAGGTACGTATGACCCAATAAACCCATCATATCACAGTTGCTTCAAATCGTCCTCTTAATTCGGAAAATAGAAATTTTGGTACAATTCGGGCTCCCACAGGAAGCCCAAATATGAACCCAGCGACTTGGCTTCAACAAACTTATATTTGTCATCCCTAAGGATACTGTACATCAAATATCAAAACATTCTGACTGGTGTATGTAAATAAAAATATTTTTGAAGAATATTCCTCATATTGAACTAAGTTATAATTCTGGCTCCCACAGGGAGCCCAAATATGAATCCAGGGACTTGGCTTGAACAAACTTGAATCTCACCCCCTAAGGATGCTGCATATGGTACCAAACATCAAAACATTCCGACTGCTGGATCTGAAGAAGATTTTTAAAGAAAATTCCTCATTTTGAACTAAGTTATAATTCGGGTTCCCACAGAGAGCCAGGGTTTCGGAAATATATTTTTTTTGCGGGACCCATTTATTTTTTTTGCGGAATCCATTTACAATATGTGCCTTAATCACATGAATTATGCTTATTTATTTTCAAATACAAGGCTTGTTAGATTGTTAGGTTGTTCAACCGTCATATCAAAGTCTATTGCAGTAATCGTGTTTACAGAAATTAATTAGAGCTGATACGGTTAACCGATTAATCAACTAAACAATGATCAACGTCTTGATCGATAAAAAAGTAATTGAACGGTTAACCGTTACTTTTCAAGTACGGTATTATATGGGTTAGCTAAGGAACAAATAGGCAAACATTGACACACTGGCTCACAACAATTATATGAGACAGAGTAATGCATGCCAATTACGTGCTGACATACTTGTTCACTTGCATGAGCAATATACTGTATCAGTAGCTGGAAATGATCACTCTCAACCCTTCACCAAATGTGGGTAGCAGACGATACTTGCACAAGAAATTCTTAAATTACTAAAGATTTTCAATGTTTGTCTCAAACACATAGTTTATGACCCCCCCCCCCCCCCCCAACCCACCATCGGAACAAGCTTAATGAGCTCGTTCCAATGAGGGGACATAAGCTATGTTTTGAGACAATAATCGAGAATATAACACAATTTGAATAGACATTTTTTTGTATATCGTGCTGACCGGTTTTGCCATTTACGTTGAATAAGGTGTTAATTATATAAATCATCATTTATTTATTTATTTATTTATTTATTGGTGTTTAAGGTCACATACTTCTGCACGATGGCTAATCGTGACCCTGACAGTTTTACGAGTGGAGGAAGCCGGAGTACCCGGAGAGAACCACCGAGCAACGACGAGCAGCTGTCAGCTCCCCAACATACTAACTCCACACAAGCAGGGTTAGCATTGGTTGAAGACAAGTGCACCAACAATGTGCAGTACGCCTTAGTACACAGCGTCACCGTGCCCCCACGTGGGCAATGGGAGTGAAGTGTCTTGACCAAGGACACAACGCGGTTGTCGCAGGTGGGATTCGAAATGAGAACCTCTCGGCTTGCAGCCTGCACCTCTACCTACTGAGCCACCGCCCCCCCCCCCTATATAAATCATCAACGGTACGGCAATTATTCAGTTACCTATTAGGGTAAGTGATTAATCGGTTAACCAAGGTTAATCCATGCGATTAATCAATCAAGAAAACCTTTTATTCGTTTCATCTCCAAAATTAATCGAATTTTATTAAACTTTATCTGATGAAAAAATGCTTATATTTTTGCGGGAACGGTAAATGGATCTTCTTAACAACAAAATTTTCAGTCCGTTTTTGTAAACATAATACTTTGTCATAGAAAACTAGCGGACCCACCCATCCCAGCACGGATTGTACCGCTCCTGCGAGAAAAACTAGCGGACCCACCCATCCCTGCACGGATTGTACCGCTCGTGCGATGAAAACAAGCGGACCCACCCATCCTAGAACGGATTGTACCGCTCGCGCGATGAAAACTAGCGGACCCACCCACCCCAGAACGGATTGTACCGCTCGTGCGATGAAAACTAGCGGACCCACCCATCCCAGAACGGATTGTACAGCTCGCGCGATAAAAACTGGCGGACCCACCCATCCCAGAAGGGATTGTACCGCTCGCGCGATGAAAACTAACGAACCCACCCTTCCCAGCACGGATTGTACCGCTCGCGCGAAGAAAACTAGCGGACCCACTCATCCCAGCACGGATTGTACAGCTTGCGCGATGAAAACAAGCGGACCCACCCATCACAGAACGGATTGTACCGCTCGCGCGATGAAACCTAGCGGACCCACCCATCCCAGCACGGATTGTACCGCTCGTACGATGAAAACTAGCGGACCACCCATCCCAGCTCGGATTGTACCGCTCGCGCGATGAAAACTAGCGGACCCACCCATCCCAGCACGAATTGTCCGGCTCGTGCGATGAAAACTAGTGGACCCACCCATTCCAGCACGGATTGTACCGCTCGTGCGATGAAAACTTGCGAACCCACCCATACGTGCACGGATTGTAACACTCGCGCGACGAAAACTTGCTGACCCACCCATCCCAGCGTGCATTGTGCCACTCGCGCGACGAAAACTACCGGACCCACCTATCCCAGCACGGATTGTACCACACACGCGACGGAAACTAGCGGGCCCACCCATCCCTGCACGGATTGTACCGCTCACGCGACGAAAACTAGCGGACCCACCCATCCCTGCACGCATTGTACCGTTCGCGCGACGAAAACTAGCGGACCCACCCATCCCAGCACGGATTGTACCTCTCCCGCGACGAAAACTAGCGAACCCACCCATCCCTGCACGGATTGTAACACTTGAGCGACGAAAACTAGCGGACCCACCCATCACAGCACGGATTGTACCATACACGCTACGAAAAAGCAGCGCTGTGCACATTAAGGAGATAATCATAATTTGAATTTCTCACGTCTTAATGTATTCTGTCAAAAGTGTGCAAATGTTGTCAGACAAGGAAATAAAAAACAAACACAATCAAAACAGGGCATGTTTCACATTCTGAAAAGAACATAAACATAGATGTCGAACGTCACTGCACAATTTGTTGAGGAGACATTCAAAGCCTTACTGTTATATTTTACGCCAGAAGATTTGGAAGGTTGTTGGACTGGATGAAAAAATGCTGCATTTTCCAAATATTAAAAAAGTAGAGTTAAAAAAATATATATCTATTGATTTTATAATGTCTGAATGAGAGAATGTCAGTAGTTCCCGGGTTACGGAAGATAATGAAACCTTCACAAACCTTTCCGAACAGACGACCTGGAATATCCATTCAAAATAAGCAATCCGAAAGCCTGAAACAACATGGACAAACAACACAGTTAATGGAAGAGTTATAAATATTTCCAGATGCACTGTTATGAAAATTTAACGATGTGCGAACGAATGAAACATTTCGTAACATGAGTAGTATACAATAGAAACGAATAACTACTGGCACGAGACGAAGGAGCATACGTACGAACAAGGCCCTCATCTGACCCAAGAAATAAAAGTGGCCCAAGTGGTGTTTAATACATGCTTTTACGTGTTTATTTTAAAAAAAAAACCTGAAAGTTGAATATATAATTTCTGGTTTTTATTTTTTTCATTTTCGTAATCAAATATGCTATTAATTTAAAAGAAAAAAAGAAAAAAAAATACGCTAGTAATTTTATGATGGAACTGAACGGCGTATTTTCAGTCAAATCACCTCTAACTAACAGAAGCATAAATAAACTTTGATAAATAAAATTCTGATTTGTGACTGTTGTTTGTCAATATTTTACACACTGACTTCTCCAAACTGATGATAAAATGTGGCAAGGAAACAGCCAGTCAATTATCAATGGGTGTTCCCACGTAGTTCCACCATCACACCAATGCGTCAATGTGCATCATGCCAGCCAAGAAGGCGGGATTTAGTTTTCCTTCACATATTAGCATGACCATCAGACGGAACTATACGGTTAATGATTATACCATTTATTATTATTTCTATGTGGAGCGTTTGGATTATTTTAACCAATCTACTGCAGCGTTGCACTGTATTCGCAAATGTTTTTTTAAGATTTCCAATTATTTTGTATCAAAAATATAATCCTATTTTGGAGCGTGTTTGACAGTTTTGTTTGAATGAGGGATCATGGGTTATGTTTTTGAGACAGAACTTGAAAGCATAATATTTGAATTATGACACTTGTAAATTGTTTTGGCCAAAAACAAACGATATGTTAGGAAGAGAGAGGGTTCAAAATCAATTCGAGCGCTCTTTGAAATGGTGCAACCTGTCGGCATTTCAAACACAGTTTACTCTATAAAAGCGTGAATTGAATCAGGGTAAGCAAACAATCATTTCGCAACCTGACAACTCGGAATCAGAAAATCCAGAATGGCGAGACTCCTGGCGATAATGGTCGTGTGCCTTCTTGTGATGGCGGTTTGCATTGATGTTTCCGTTCAAGGTATGTAACCTACTAGGTTAAAATATTTTAATCTATTTCAGGCACATCTGTTCCATCATGGGTTTGGAGAAATGACTAAATTACAAGAAAGCAAATTATGGGAAAACAGAAATTAACTTTGTGTATTTCACAAGTTCATCAAAAACTGGAGATTGCTCGAAAGCACATTCTAGTGTATTCGAAAACATGGACACGATTAACCATATCTCTGTCGCCACGGCAGATTAGAACCCCTCTGTTTGTTACTACTTCTCTGTCTACCTCATTAACTCTATGTCTGGAAGCGCGGTGGCTCAGTGGTAGACTGTTGGACTTCTATGCTATAGGTCCCGAGTTCGATCCCCGTCCGAGACGACACGCGTTGTGTCCTTGGTTACCTACATGGGTGCACGATAGCACCGTGTACTAAGGCATACCGCACGTCGATGGTGCGCATATCAATAACCCTGCTTGAGCGAGCGGAGTTTGAACAGAGTTAGAATATTGAGGAGCTGACATTTGCTCGTCGATGATCGGTGGTTCTCTCCAGGTCTCCGGCTTCTTCCACCCATAAAACTGTCACGGTCACGATTAGCCATTGTACATAAGTATGTGACCTTAAACACTAATAAATAAATAAATAAATAAATTAATTAATTAATTATTTAATTAATTAATTAAATAAACAAATAAACAAATAAATAATAAATACTTCTACGTCCCTGTATCTGTCCCATCTCGATACCCCACTTTCTCTGTTTCTTTCTCATTCTTTCTTTCTCTTTCTCTTTCGAGAGAGATAGAGAGATAGAGAGAGAGAGAAAGGGAGAGATTGAGTGAGTCTGAGTGAGACTGGGATATACTGAGAGAGAGAAGAGGAGGCATTGGGAGGGATAGGGATAGAGACGTACAGTTGAGGAGTTACAGAGATGGACAAACACAAACACGAGATAGAGACAGAAAAGACTCGAATCGGTGACAGAGAAAAAGTTAATAAATAGCGAAGTTTGATATGATGTGTGTTTCGTAAAGGGTTAATTAAAAACAACTTCCTTTTCTCTCATAGTTCAAGATGATTCAGTTTCCATTTATGTTGATTATATTGAACGATTCTGAGATTTTGGACACCCATTGTCGTATTCTGTGGGGTAATTGTATTTCCAAAAGATCATCCTATTCAAATGAGTGTGGTTTGGCATTGAATTTTTGTATGTGTATTATTTTGATTTAGTTATATGATTAGTAACAGTTTGTTGAAAGTTTCATCAAGAAACTCTCCTCCTCGGCTTCCTGCCTTTTCTGCCGGTAGTTAAATGCGGTGGTGTCTTACAACAAAAAGAGTCTGTCTCGAATAACAATTTTCTGATACTTACCTTGAAAAGAACACAGTAGTCCCCCTGTTTAACTGAACGAGTCATTAGCTCATCTAAACCATTGATCGGGCGTAATACAATGAAAAAAAAGTGGGTCGAATATTGTTTTTCATCAGAAAGTTCTTTATTTTATGAGACCGTTTTTGTTCACCATTGTGCGTTACTAATATAGAAGATAGTACTTAATGACTAAATATTTTAGGAGTCGTCAGACACAAGTTTAGGAATTTTTTTGAAATTTTGTCCCGTGCCCAAAATATTGATAAAAGAATTAAACAAAGACATATTATATAACAAAATAATGACAAGAGTACAAGGAAATGGAATATATTCAATTTTTACGAAAAAAAACATTTTGAAGATTTTGACGATGGTGAAGTTTCCAATGGCATAAGTGACGAACTGCAAAAAATCACTAATAGATCGATAATTCCAATGACAAAGTTTCAAATAAATGACTTCGAACTCCAGACTCTGAAAAAGCGCATTTTATCATTTCGTTTCCCGTGTATTACAAACACCCCAAAGTAAAATGCACGAAAAAGAAATGAGCTTCCATTTGAAAATGAAGTGGAGAAAAGCAAAATGACGGCTAGTTACCATTTTAAGCAAATCGTTCACTTGTGCCAAATACTGTTTCCAAAGATCAGAGAACTCCAGAAACGACCACCCTCTTCTACAATCTGCCTGGCAATGGAATTGAAAACGTTCAATACATTCAGGAGGGAAAGGTACATTGACAATTCCATTTATCCGAGATAAATTCGAAATTGCAGTACAATTTTTAAATTGAATTCAACACGCTCAATACACTGACGAGGGAAAGTTACATTGACTATCCCATTAATGCGAGATAAAGTCGAAATTGCAGAACAGCTGTTCCATTTCTTTTTCCAGGGTTATCATTTGTGGAAATGGATCACTACGCATCCGTTTTGTAAAATTATATAATTTGGTTGTTGTCGATACGTCAAAATAAAAATATATCTACACAAACATTAATGTAAATCGCCATACTTGTATTTGTTCATTTGACTGAAGGCAGAACTATATTTATCACAATTTCCTGTTTCCATTTCCATGTTTGTCTGCAACCCAAATTATTTCTAAATAATTTAATCATTTGCCCCGCCTCTGCGTTTGATTGGTTGAAAGCATACAGCGTGAAAGTTGTCAAAATCGTATAAACCAAAACACGTAATGATTTGGAATGTCTTCACTCTGGAAGCCCCGCCAACTCAATCCAATTGTCACCGTGAGGGCGTGACGGCAGACTGATAGATGGATAACAAGCTTGTAAACAAAGATCAATGATCGAGTTTTCGTCGCCTCCAGTCAGCGAGAATATAACGATACTTTCTCGGGAACAATTGAATTCAATAAAATATACCGAACTGCGAGACGAATAAAAGATCATACACCCAAACATGATTTTGGGGGAACTTAAAAAAAATGTTTTTAATGATATTGTTACGTGACTTGCTAAATATCTGTCGTCTGCGATCGAAAATCAAAACAACAAACAATTTGACAATGGCTGACGTGACCTGTTTGTGGCACACTTTCCTGAGTTTGACTGTTGTCTTTTGCGAAAATTAAAAGTTTTTCGTTCACGTACACATAGTTTTATATTTTAATATTACAGCCGGATTAAATTATAAGAAATAACTGTTGTTTTCCTTCGGTCTATGCGATATAAAACGAAAATTTTCAGCACAAGCTGAATCATAACTCGCTACGCGAGGTTTGAAGCTTGTGCTGAAAATGTTTGGTTTATATCGCATAAACCGAAGGAAAACAACAGTTATTTCTTAAATAAGAGAACAGAAATGCTTTTAACTGTCCATCTTCAGTAGATTTTGGTAACAAGGTAAAGTTAAATTTCGCTGCCACGCAATTATATTCAGTGTCAAATTGTTCTACACCAATCTTATCGCTCAACTTATTTTCCAATTGACGTCATGCATACAATCTACCAAATTTCAGCTACATGTACCAAGGCAAATAAATTCTTCTTTAATCTATTCAAGTCCTTATTTTGCTTATACAGCGGCAGGAAAGATGTACTTATATTTTCACCAAAATGAGTGTGTTGGAGATGTCCATAACGATTAAAATATTTAACACAGAGATATTTCATTTTCGAAGTGTAGATCTGATATTCACAGAATGCACGGCATTTTGTTGGTTTTCTAACATTGTCGAACTATTTTGTTACTCGGACGCGCAGTTGCGGAAATTGATCAGACTGTTGCGATGAAAGACCAAAGGCTAAACAAGGAAGGAAGGAAGGTGCCAACCACGCCCAGTCTCTTCAACAGACATACTAATATACATGATCAAACAATAATGTCAGAAAGGACACGTGTCAGTATTCAATAATTACCAAACAATTATCTGTAAGGAAATAATGGAGAATTGTTTTCCAGGTAATTTTCATTTTAGAAATGACCTATGCCTCTAATTCGGGTGTACACATCATTTTACTAGGGAGACGCCCCCTAATGCCCCCAATTCGTATATATACACCATTTTACTAGGGGGACGGCTCTCAAATCCTCCAATTCGTGTATATACATCATTTAACTAGGGGCACGGCTCTCAAATCCTCCAATTCGTGTATATCCATCATTTTACTAGGGAGACGGCTCTCAAATCCTCCAGTTCGTGTATATCCACCATTTTATTATACAGACGGCTCTCAAATCCTCCAATACGTGGATATCCATCATTTTGCTAGGGAGATGGCTCTCACATTCTCCAATTCGTGTATATCCATCATTGTACTAGGAAGACTGCTCTCGATGCCTCCAATGCGTGTAAATCCATCACTTTACTAGGGTGGCACCTCTCAATGCCTCCAATTCGTGTATATCCATCATCTTACTAGAGAGATTGCTTTCAATGCCTCCAATTCGTGTATATCCATAATCTTACTAGGGAGACGGCTCTCAATGCCTCCAATTCGTGTATATTCATCATTTTACTAGGCAGACGGCTCGCCAATGCCTCCAATTCGTGTATATCCATAATCTTACTAGGGAGACGTATAACTGGGTTTGATAAATAAAATTATTAATTAAACATATTCTGGAGAACAGTGAGAAAAGTAATGAGGATGGAGAATTTAAATATGCTCTCTTCCTTTCCATCTTTTGTTATCCTCGCCTACTTTATTCTGTTTCAGTATGTATTAAGTTGTAGTCAGTATTTCAAATAACTGTTTCTCAATTCAAATTATGCTTTCGTAATAACCTCACCACGCGTTACTTGTGTTAAGAATAAGCATCATGCTAGCCGCTGATGCCATATTTGTTTATTGTAAGTTTATGATTGTGTTTTTCTCAAACAGCATAGATTTTATACACAATTTTGAAATAAACTGCTTCAATTAGAACATTATTTGCAAATTTAACCCAATTTTGAAGATCTTGGCCAATATATACACAGAACGATTCAAGTGTGTGAATGGGTTAATCGATATGACACTTGTGCCATATCGATTAACCCATTCACACGCGTGTCGTTCTGTGTTTATTACACGCCCTAACGTCTATAAAAACAATTATTCAAAGGACATTCAGCAATTTGACAACTATCAACAAAAACAGCACATTTTTTGCGAGCGAAACCCATGTCACTGTTTCGTTCCCTGAGTACCAATGTGTTCTATGTGCCTAATAAAATCCGTTCCGCCTATTGTTTCATTTGTTTTCTCTTTTTATTTCTCCTTCCTCGCCCATCATCCAATCTGTTGAGCCGGAAGATGATTTAGTAGAGAAACATATGGACTAAATAGTCACCACTCACCAGATATTTGAATGAACACCAGAAACGAGTCCAAGCGAGTATTTGTACATTTACAAGGTCTCAAGCCACAAGTCACATTTTGTAAGGAATTAGACGCCGTTTTATGAACTGCACCCGGCCTAGCCCTTACATATCCATCCCATCCCCTAGTTTTAGATTCAGTTGTCTCAAACATTCGGTTGGTCGGAAAAGCGAATCTACAGTTAAAACAAGAAGTCATGGCACAGTGAGTGCAGAAAAAGCTCGTAAGTCAATGTGCTCCTTACTGCAGAAGAATAAGTAGGGATCTGCGAATCACAAATTTCTTTTCGAATCGAATCTCGAATCGAATCGTATCTCTGATATCGACATCGAATCGAATCCCGAATCGAATCTTAAAAGACAAGTTATTTCATATTGCATCAAACGGAAGTTACGGAACACTGTGATGACCCTTACGCGACGGAGTGAACACCTTAAACACCAATAACTAAATATTCTCTGCAGCACCGTCGCTGAAACAGCTAGGCCTCTTGTCCATAGTTTTAGTTTTTGAAGGCCTAACTTGTTACTATTAACGTTCTTAAGAACGTGAATAGTAACAAGTTGCCTTCAAAAACCAAATCTATGGATAATGTTCTGGGCCAAATTCACACCTTACCTAACAATTAAACATTGTCAGTTACTCAAATAAATAGGAATTGAGCCTACATGAATGAATTTTCTAATGACATTTTTATCCTATTTTTGTTGGAAATGTAACAAATTGAAGTTAGTACGAGAGATTCGAAAAAAATCGAATCCTTAGACTGATTCGGGATCGATCTCGAAGCATACGTATGGTATCGATATCGAATCGAATCTCGAATAAGGTAGACTAAAATACTCAATAGTGCCCATCATCCAATCTGTTGAGCCGAAAAATGATTCAGTAAAGAAACATATAGACTAAACAGTTACCAGAACAGCAGAAACGAGTTCTAGCGAGTATGTGTACATTTACAAGGTCTCAAGCCATAAGTCAAATTTTGTAAGGAATTAGACGCTGTTTTATGGCCTGCACCCGGCCTAGCCCTTACATATCCATCCCATCCCCTATTTTTAGATCCAGTTGTCTCAAACATTCGGTTGGTCGGAAAAGCGAATCTACAGTTGAAACAAGAAGTCATGGGACCATTAGTGCAGAAAAAGCTCGTACGTCAAGGTGTTCCTTACTGCAGAGGAATGAGGTAGACTGAAATACTCAAGAGTGTTTGTGCTGTGTTGTGCAAAATGTAATGCGCTATTAGCGAGTTTAGCAGTGAAATCACGAACTGATCCGCACAAGAAAGAAGGAAAATACTAATCGTTGTGAGGTTGATTTGTGACTTTTTGCACGAAAGTTTGAACGTATGTCTTGTACTGTTATGAACAATTATTACCACTTTTGAGTGCGTTCCTAGCACATCAACAATGTTTTGCCGGGCGTTGAAACCTCGTAATGCTCAACAAGTACAAGTCATGTGATGTGTTGGGCCGTTATTGACTACAACAGCCCAACACGACAATAACAGCCCGACACGTCTAAATATAGACAATGACGTCACATCTCTCAGCCGATCAACAGTATTTTTCCCAGATTTCCATTTGGATCGAAATTCAATTCGCATTTCTTTTAATTTGTAAACACAATTAACACATTTTTTTTCAAGTGTTTCCCTTTGTGTCACGGATAGATAATGTATCAAATATAGAAAGCGATGCACACAAAGTAAGTGATGACATCTTTGATGAATAAACTCCTTGCCTAAAGTTCGCATTTCGAAGATATATTTCATCATCTAACTTTCCAAATTTCGTCGTAGACTGATCAGACGATAGTCATGTTACCCGGTTTGTTTGTCAACAAATCAGACGATAGTGTCGCTGTGTTTTTAATTCTAAAACATCAAACTTCATTTATTTATCTTATTTCCCTTATAATTTAATCGTAATGTACCCGATGTACGAAAGTGGCAATAATAGAAATAACATGACTTTGTCGGGTATTACATTGTATCAACGGCTCAACGGAAATGGTTAACATCCCTTGAGTGTATTAGCGGCCCTCGACTTCGTCGCGGGCCGCTAATAAACTCTTGGGCTGTTAACTATTTCTGTTGAGCCGTTAATACAATGTAAGGCCCTTCAAAATCATGTTATTGTTATATTATAGGTGCTTTTCGAGTGGATATATAATAAATTTATGGCACTGCGACAAAGTAATACCCCTCTCTCTTCATTCTGTATATGCAGTGTATTTTAATATCTATTTACATCATTACATGTACATATATCCCAGTAAGGGTTAGGCATGACGCTAGTGATCTTTATTTTCTAGTAAAGAATAGTACAGAGTTGGACATGTTGTTTTTCTGAAACACCGAAGGACACAAATGGTGAAGTTTGACAGGGGCAAAAGGGAACTTACCCGACGAGCTATTTCTTCAATACAGTGCACAGCAGTGTACAATGCTAGTACTTCAATATAGTGCACAATCGTGCACAATGCTGTTTCTTCAATATATTGCACAATATTGTACAATGCTATTTCTTCAATATATTGCACAATAGTGTACAATGCTATTACTTCAATATATTGCACAATAGTGTACAATGCTATTTCTTCAATATATTGCACAATTGTGTACAATGCTATTACTTCAATATAGTACACAATAGCGTACAATGCTATTACTTCAATATAGTACACAATAGTATACAATGCTATTACTTCAATATAGTACACAATAGTATACAATGCTATTACTTCAATATAGTACACAATAGTATACAATGCTATTACTTCAATATATTGCACAATATTGTACAATGCTATTTCTTCAATATATTGCACAATAGTGTACAATGCTATTACTTCAATATAGTACACAATAGTATACAATGCTATTACTTCAATATACTGCACAATAGTGTACAGTGCTACTACTTCAATATAGTGCACAATTGTGAACAATGCTATTACTTCAATATAGTACACAATTGTGCACAATGCTATTACTTCAATATAGTACACAATTGTATACAGTGCTATTATTTCAATAGAGTGTACAATTGTGTACAATGCTATTATTTCAATATAGTACACAATTGTGAAAAATGCTATTACTTCAATATAGTGTATAATTGTGCACAATACAGATACAGGACTTCTAGGTTCAACTGTACGATTCACTTTTCCCACCAATTGAAACATTCCATTTGATTGAACCTAAAAGCATATTAACATTCATTTTATTTCAATCAACACAAGAAAATTGATTTGACCAAACAGTTAATGACTACATCCGGGTACCATCAGACATATAGTGGATATAAAATCCACGCTGTTTTAATAAATATTGGGAATTATCACATGAGTGTGGACCTGAATTCACAATCGCTTGATCGAGTGAAAAATAATACTTTCGGGACCACTCGAAAATACTTTTCGATAGTTCACATGTTAGCATATAATAGATTTGTTTATGGCATAATTGGGAACGAAAAATTCGCAATACTGCAGTTTTATGAAAGTAGTTGTGTTACACGGTGAATTTCATAATTAGTAACTGGAATATCTGTAAATGGCCCACTAAAGAGAACATGAATATCATTGAGGGTAAAGGAAATCACGTATTTGAGTACGGAATAATTTTGAACGAATAATCGTTACAGCTGTAGTTTTATGAAGGAAGTTGAAACTGGAAGTCCTGTCACAATTAGCGCAAAAAATCCTCCTATGTTAATGCGCTGCTTACGGCAGAAGAAAAAAGTAGTCTGAAATACACAAGAAGTTTTGCGTTGTGCAATGCAAAATATAATGCGGTTTTAGTGAGTGAAACTGAACTGATCTAACAGAAAAAACATTGAGACTACAGCATCTGGATGGTGAATTACTACAAAATCGCCGTGAGATAGATCCCCCCCCCCCACTGCATGTGTAACATACGTCTGTCCAGGGTGAGATAGCAGGGAGAGACAGATGTATCCCACCCCACCCACGTGACGTTATACATTTACAACGTTATTATGACGTTATGCATATCGTTTCAGTTTCTTGCTACCAACTAATTCATATTGACGTCATCAGAATGCCGTGTGATCAAAGTTTGATGCTCAAAAACTCTTTAAACCCCAAGATGCCACCGTTCCTAATTGATTTCGTGGTATGTACCTTTGGTATATACGTAACTTTTCCATGCTCTTTCCGATGGTGTCATTAGTTTTTCAAAACAACGAATACCAAATGAGTTGATTATATCAGCACGTGACCGCCGATTACCTCTGGCTAACGTAACCGCTGTATGGTGGGGGGAGAAAAATAATCCCTGATGGGTACGGGTGTGGGATGAGAAGATCTCACCCTCGGGACAAGATATTTGGTCCAGACACTCGGCAAGCCTCGTGTCTGGCCCAAATATCTTGCCCCCGGGTGAGATTTCCCCATGCCACACCCGTACCCTCAGGGCCGAGTGTCTTGCCCAAATATCTTGCCCTCGGGTGAGATTTCCCCATCCCACACCCGTACCCATCAGGGCCTCGTGTCTGGACCAAATATCTTGCCCTCGGGTAAGATTTCCCCATCCCACACCCGTACCCATCAGGGCCGAGTGTCTGGACCAAATATCTTGCCCTCGGATGAGATTTCCCCATCCCACACCCGTACCCATCAGGGCCGAGTGTCTGGCCCCAATATATAGCCCTCGGGTGAGATTTCCCCATCCCACACCCGTACCCATCAGGGAAGCCTCGTGTCTGGCCCAAATAGCTTGCCCTCGGGTGAGATTTCCCCATCCCACACCCGTGCCCATCAGGGCCTCGTGTCTGGCCCAAATATCTTGCCCTCGGGTGAGATTTTCCCATCCCACACCCGTACCCATCAGGGCCTCGTGTCTGGCCCAAAGATCTTGCCCTCGGGTGAGATTTCCCCATCCCACACCCGTACCCATCAGGGCCTCGTGTCTGGCCCAAATATCTTGCCCTCGGGTGAGACTTTCCCATCCCACACCCGTACCCATCAGGGCCTCGTGTCTGGCCCAAAGATCTTGCCCTCGGGTGAGATTTCCCCATCCCACACACGTACCCATCAGGGATTATAATATTCACTTAGTAATTATTTACAATTTTTGAGGACAAAAACACAAGAAGCACTTGCAAACTTTCATCACATGGACCACCGGATTGCACCCTCTGGCCCATATGATGAAAGTCTGCAAGTGTTTTTGTGCTGTCATGGACATTTATAAATACTTTTCGAGTGGAGAATATATGGCGCTGCGATAAAGTAATAATCCACATTCCTCATTCTACACATGCAGCCTAATTTTAATATCTATTCGCATCATTACATAAAGATGCATCCCAGTAGAGGCAGGTGTTATGAATGGTGTTAATGATCTCTGTTAACTCGTATAGACTTGTAGGGCACTTTGTTATTCTAGAGGGATTGAGTTACGCTAATGGAGCAGTTTAACGAAAACGTACTTTCACTTCACAGTAGCGCACAACACAGTGACAGGACGTCTTGTTTGAACTGTAGTTGAGTTGAAATCTATATGTTCGCACGGTGAATTAAATACATAGTAGCTGGAATATCTATAAGTGTCGCTTGAAAGAGTATCTAAACATTATTGTGAATTAAGGAAATCACATTGCATCTTTGTTAGTCTGAGTGCAAACTCCACAAAAGTGGGTAAGCGATTACATGACTAAATAAGACTGGTAACCAGACCACTTGAAACATTTGGTGGCTTATGTTAATTATCCATAATGCCACTGACATGCCACGACAGGAGGTGGAGGTATCGAATGCGTGATGTGTTCAGCAGCCCCATCCGCCCACTCTTCCAAACACAAGTTTGAACACTTTGTGCTGCTCTTGTCAAAACCTGTGAATCAGAAAGTTGGTGTGTATCTGGAGACATTTCAACTTTTCATCTACTGGGCAGCTCCAGAGTTGGTCGGTTGCGTCTTGAACATCGTACTTTAAGGGCGCTTTTGTCGCCTGAGTTCGTGCGTCAACCACGCCAAAATGCATTTTTATACTTTAACGAATAATACATTGTAAATTGTGCACGTCTTGGAGACGACTGTACCAATATTGTGGCCGTCGAAGAAGGATAGTGCACGCTCTGGAAGCGAGTGGATTATTCTTTCTTCGTGGTAAAGAAGGATAGTGCACGCTCTGGAAGCGAGTGGATTATTCTTTCTTCGTGGTAAAGAAGGATAGTGCACGCCCTGGAAGCGAGTGGACTATTCTTTCTACAGGGTAACTATTTTGACATAGTCAACTACACGGCATGCAATAGTTACATAAAATAAACAGGAAAAATCTTGCTATCATCAGTCAGGATTACAGTCCCAAATACATTGCCAATGTCTACAATACGTAGCGAGTGGATTGTAACTAAATCACCCGTGGAGTGGAGTTATCACCCAAAGTATCACTTTCAAATTATGTTCATATAGACAAAAACACAAGCAACGTTTCAGTCAATGGACGTCCGGGTTCAACCGTGCTTTTCAACAAATTTGCAATTGTTGTTCGGTTGGAATCTCCACTCTGAATTGATTTAGTAATAATACACTACGTACTGCAGGTTTCCTTCCAAGATAGTCATGCCCTTTGACACTTATGCTACTGAAGGCGACTATTGTCACGTATTTTACGATGATTAACTGTACGTTTTAGTTTGCGCAGATCACAGCTATTATCTGATTATTTGTTGGAAAGGCTCCGAAAGTCCTTCCAACAATTAATCAGACGACAGAGTTTTAAATATGTCATACATTTTATTTAAAATCCTCACATACAGGCGTAAACAGATGTCCTACATATATGACTAAAATGGGCTTAGAAATAACGACAAAAAAAAAACAAAACGAGTTGTGTTCCTTTAGTCGATCATCCCAGACTATAAAATGTTATTGGAACCCCTCCCCCCTCCCCCCCCCCCCCATTAAATCGAGTTATTGCAAATCCTATAATACATCTACCTCACAACTATACAATGGAAGGCAAAGTCACGTGAGATATGTTATATTAAAATATAATATATTTTGATGTAATATGGTACAGTTGTTATTTTTTCTACTTTTTTATTTTTGATATGTAGCATACCGATTCTAAGTAAACCAGGTTCAACGAGCTGCTTTGTTGGAGAGATAATCACAAATTAGAATTTAGAGACAAATACATTTTTGAAAAAAACTATGAATAATGATGAAATGTTTGAGGGATTTCACTAGATGCTATACAGAGGGACATATTCGAGTGTAGGAATAAAATCTGTTAATCAGCTACCTAAGGGCGAATTCAGTATTAACAGGGAACAAAGGTAACTTGTTCGTTTTTCTTGAACTTGCTACATAACTTTTTATCACCACAATATCACCATCGTTTCTGATGTGCTTGTGATGTTAGGCTCGAAATAAACAAATACACACAATTGCGTCTTAATAACGAACTGTTTTATTTTTATTTACAGCCAAGCCCACAGCAGTCGTGGATGATCTTGATTTTAATAACCAGGAACAGATTGATAGAAGAAGAAGAGGGTGCGAACCCTATCCAGCTTGTGTTTTGCCTGGCAAATGATTTTGATACCGCTGAATAACTCCACCCTCTTTACTGAACAACAAGTTTAGCAACTAAATAAATCCTTGAAGAAATAGATAAATTGTTCGTTGATTTTTCAGTTCAACCCTTTGCCTACCGAATTAGTGGTACAACGTGTAATGTATCTCTGAAGAACAGTTCTTATCGTTATCTCTGGTAGTCTGAACCATTACAGTTAAAAGTAGAAGTCCTGTCACGAATTGTGCGCTTATCTAGGCTTAATTGCGCGTATGAATTGCGCGCAATTGCCATACCGAATGGCATCGAAGGCACGGCAGGTTCTCCTGGTTACTCATAGCAAACACTGGCAATGTTTCTGCCAATGGACCTCCGGGTTACCCGGAGGTCCATTGGCTGAAACATTGCTTGTGCACAGGCCATAATTACTGAATTTTATTTTATTCTATGGTCATATCCAGTAGATTAACGCGCATATCGACGTGCTATTTGCGCGCATTTCAGGACAGGACTTTTAGTTTTAACTGTATGCTGTGTCGGTTATTGTACTTGTGATTGTGGTATTTTGGTGTAGCAACGGTTGAAGTAATAGTTGTAGTGTTTCATGCTGTAGTTCTTTGTCAAACACGACAACCACTACATCAAAATCTACAACGTCAACTATTCTACCTACCACATCTACACACATCAACCACTACAGCACCTACACACATCAACTACTTCTACCAAAACAATATCTACTACACTAACGCTTACTATACCAATCCCATAATCACACCTACTACATCAACAACTACACCAACAATTACCACACTAACAACTGCTCAACAACTCAACCAACAACTACATCGACATAAACAACTATGACATGATTCATTACACCTACAACACCAATCACTACAACTAAACCAAACACTATATTAGCAAGAAAAGCACAAAAACTATAGTGAATACACCTACAGCATCACAAAATACTGCAACACCGACCACTACAACACCAACTAATACATCAACAGCTGCACCACCAACCACTACAGCACCAATTAATACACCAACAACTGCAATACCTATCAGTACAACACAATTATTGCATCAACAACTACGAGACTAACTAGTACAACACAAACGTCTTCAAGTGCGTACATCAACCTCTATTACACTGACCACAGCTATAACACTTACCACTCTTATGCATGGCACCAAAAGCAATACCGACAATAACCACTACACTTACTTGACAGAAAAAAAAACAAATACTACATCAATCTTTAACAACTTTAAGCAGAACCTCAGCCACTATAGCCGTTTAGCCCACGACAACACCTACAACTATAGCTACTATATTTGTTGAAGAAATCTATGACACCAACAACCACAACTACAACACTAAACACAACAAGACTAACACTGCAACACCAACCACTGTTCTGCAGCTACGGCACTAACAACCTCAACAGTTTAAATTAGTGTGGTGAGTTGACGGTGACATGGTCTGAGATTTGCGACTCGGAGCTAAAGTTCAACAGAGAGGCGAAGCGTCGAGGTTGAACATACGCTACGAGCCACAAACGTCAGATCATGTTACTGTCAACTCATCGCAATATCGTATATCTTCCAATAAGACACTACCCATAGTCCAACAGTTACACTGTGAAACACGAGAGGCTTATTTACTAAACTTGGGATCTTTAAAAGTTGCCTTCTGCGAGACAACTTTTAACAATCACAGGTTTAGTAAATAAACCCCTCGTGTACCCACACTTTATCCGGAAAACCGTCTGCCGCTCGTGTGAAAAATCCAGAAAAATAAGAGGGCTTGCTAGTCACTCCGGTGATAAGGAATTACGAAACAGGCGACGTCTCCTCAAATATTTCGCGTGGTGACGTCAGACGGTAACATTTGCTCCTTGAGGCGCAAACATAAAATAAACTGAGCTAGCTATCATCCAGTCAGAGGCGAGGATTTTACTCTTATTGGAACATTAACTAATACTACCTCTCCCGCTAAAATTACTAAACCAACGACCAAACAAACACCAAATAAGCCATACCAGCAACTATATATGTGTTTCAGCAACCACAATTATCTAATGGACACAACAGTTCCATGTACTCCTTAAAGGACCCCGAGTCACTATTTTCATTAGCCCCCAAATGTCACGAGTAGTTCCCAAACCACTTACATCAGCCCCCAAAGGCTTGGTCCCCAATGGTCCTCAAACCACTATCTTCTGAAAACAGTCCTCCGAAGCTCGATTAGTTCCGAAACCATGTCCCTTTGAGATTGTCTCCAATACTTCACAAATATCCACACTTGACCAGGCCCGACCATAGATATCACAGTAACGGCTCTAATCTGGATCGATTCCATGAGTCTCTATTTTTATTACCCCAAAATGTCCTGAGTAGTTTCCAAACTAGTGTTCAACCAATCACCAAAAAATGGTCACTGACCGATTACCGGTTATTTAATTTCACAATCGGTCGATTCTAATGCCGATTCCAATTATAGCACCAATCACAACTGGACAAGTCGAGGCTCGAAAGAACTACATTAAACATAAACTTTTTCACAGTGTTAAACCTCTTGACTCCGGTCTCAGTAAAATTACCTGTTGCGCAAACTTGGGCGGTAAACGTGGCTCTCAGAGCCACGTGTATCGCCCAAGTGCGCGCGACTGGTAGTTTTACTGCGGCCTGCGTCAATGGATTGCAACCTTCACTTTTGCGACAAGTACATGTACGCTCAATTGTAAGCTTCACATGTCATTTAGCTTGTATATCACCTGGAGGGGCATGTAGGGAGATTAAGAATACACATTGTGTTTTTTTCTCAACTTTATTAAATGGTATCATTTTACATTAACAGTTGAACACTTGCAGAAGATAATAAACTCATCACAAAATGCTTGGAAACAATCGGTTGAACCGATGTTCCAGGAACCCTTGCCGTCCGATTGCTCACGATCGGTCGATTCTGGTCGCCGGTTCCGATCATCGGTTGAACACTTTTCCAAACCCTCTTACATCAGTCCTCATGGGCTTGAGCCTCAATAGTGCGCAAACCACTATCTTCTGACAAGAGTCCCAAGTAGCTCGAATAGTTTCCAGACCATGTTCCTTTGAAATTGTCCCCAATACTCCACAAATATCCACACTATGGGTGTCACCGAAACGGCTGTCATATGGATCTAGGAGTCATAAATGCTATTTTTAGGAGCTATTAGGGCTCTTCTAAGTTACTAAAGTGCACACCAGAACACTCGAAATTGAGGGAAATGGAACAAAAGAAACAGAGCGGTAGAGTATATGGCTTCAGATAAGAGGCTGTTGTTTTCAATGTCGAAGGTCCCAAAATGGAACAAACAATCCATACTATGTTATACTAAACAACCAAGAATTATCAACAATATCGCATGCGCTAGAAATACGGACTGTCAGCAGCAACCATTGGAGAGTAAAAAAGTATCCATTAGTAACTAGTACTAAAGGATAGCATTAGACTGATAGGGACACACACATACAGTCCATCCTATACTACCGTACTAGACAATCAAACGTACACCACATAACTGCATGGCAAGATACTAAATTGTAAGTACAAGTCATTAACATGTTATTACAAATTAGGTAAATTGTAATAACAAGTTTTTAAATTGTAATTACAAGTTAATAACTTATAATTACGAGATATTAAATTGTAATTTCAATTTAGAAAACTTGAAGTTTTAAGATAATATGTGTTTACTATTAGAATCTTGTAATTACAAGTTAATATCTCTCAATTACAAGATAATAATTACAGATCAGTGGCGGCTCTTTGAAATTTGTTGAAAACTAATATTTTTCCTACTGCTGAATTTGCATATTACGCGGGCGGATGCGGGCGATTCGTTGGGTAAAGGGTTAATACCGTGCACCACTAGACAAGTCGAGGCTCGACAGAACTACATTAAATTGAACTTATTTTACGCGTTACAGATCGTTCCACTACTACAGTTGAGACTCGAAAGAACTACATTAAATTGAAATATTTCAGTGTTAAACTCCGTTGACTCAGGTCCAGTAAAATTACCAGTCGCGCACACTTGGGCGGTAAACGTGGCTCTGAGAGCCACGTTTACCACCCAGTTGTGCGCAACTGGTAACTTTTACTGCGACCTGAGTCAATGGAGTGCAACCTTCACTTTTCCGGTTTGCACTGGCGATTGCCGCATGTACGCTCAGTTGTAAGCTTTACATGTCGTTAAACTTGTATATCCCATAATGGAGCGTCTTGAGAGATTACGAATACACATTGTGGTGGTTTTTCAACTTTATTGAATGGTATCATTGACATCATTTTACGTCAACAATTGAACAATTGCAGAAGATAATAAAATGTGGTTAATGAATCATCACACAAAATGCCTGGCAACAATTGATATATGTCATTATTTTATGTAGAGAACTAATCTTCTCTCAAACTTGCGGTAGCAAACAATCTACATGCATCAAGGTAACGAACTTGTGGAAGCCTACAATCTACATGCAACAAGGTAACAAATAGCATACAATGTACATGCAACAAGGTAACAGTTGCATTCAATCTACATACAACAAGGTAACAAGTTTGCGGCAGCATACAATCTACATGCATCAAGGTAACTAGCATACAGTAGCATACAATTTACGTGCAACAAGTTAACGAACTTGTGGAAGCCTACAATCTACATGCAACAAGGTAACAAATAGCATACAATGTACATGCAACAAGGTAACAGTTGCATGCAATCTACATACAACAAGGTAACAAGTTTGCGGCAGCATACAATCTACATGCGAATGCAATCTATGAGTATACTTAAATTCAAAATGACTTCGCACTTCCAGTTTTCTGGGAGTGAAATATACTCATTCAGGACACGGGTGGCAGTGGAGAAGGGAGTGGGAAGGGTAGCTACCGCGTTTATTTTTTTATTCCGCGGTGTTAAAAGCGTTTCAGAAAAGTAAAGGGCTAATATTTAATAACCGTGAAATATGTTGAGGATATTCTATGAGAGAGACCCCCGCTTACAGTTCAGGCCCTTTCACACATCTCATTAAGATTCGCCCTCTGCGGTAATATAAAAAGACATATATACTCAGGAATGGGGTGGGGGTACCTTAACAAAATACAAATACAAACATGCGACTGACGTGAGTGAGTGGTTCAAAGGTGCAAAAGCACTGTTTTCGAAATGTCCTTTTTTGGGATATTTTTTTGTCTCGTACACTCAGTGTTTGTAATTTTAATCTTAAAGTCCCTATAACTGTACTGGTAGAAATTAAAAGCTTTGCACCTACTTTTGAGTGAAGTTTGCAACGCTTCATGGAGGTTGAGTCTGTGTGGACTATCTTATTTGTTTCTTCAACTATCCTAAAGGAACTCCACAAAAAATTCAAATTGGGCTGTTACCTCAAATGTATAGATAAAAAAATCAGAAACCATTTGACCCCAATGAACCACTGAAAAGAATCTAAACTTGGCTGTGTAACCCCAAATGTATTGAAAAAATGAAACGGAAGGCACTTGTCTGGTCTGTTGGTTGAGTCAAAATTGTTTAAAATCACTTGTCCCTTAACTATTGGCACAGCTGCTCTGATAAAAGAACAACTGGTGGTAAGTCATTATATACAACTTATTCAATTGCCACTGTTCGCTTTATAAGTAACGTTCGCAACATGCTATGGTTGTAAAGGTTTTAATCATGACTGGTTTGCGAATACCTTGTCTGGGCCACTGGCAGACAAGACAGTGTTTCTTATTTCTCCAGTCACTGTGTGTAGAAAATTGATGTTGTTGTGTCCGGAGGCCAGACTACTGGACAGCCGGAGTAGACTGGACGCAACCCACGCGTAAGCATGTCGACGGTGCTTTGAACCAATGCTAATCCTGCTTGGGTGGAGTTGGTATGTTGGGGAGCTGACAGTTGCTCGGTGGTACTGTCCGGGTACTCCGGCTTCCTCCACCCATAAAACTGTCATGATCATGATTAGCCATTGTGCAGTGTACTGTAGCCAACAAACAGACCACTGACAGTGTTTAGATCCACTCATCCGGAATATTTCAATTCCAGCCTTTTGAAATATTCCAGATGATAAAATTTAAAAAATATCTTAAATATTTCCTACTTTCTCTTTTTTGTAATCAACGGGAAAAATAAGATTCTCAGTGGAGATTTGTTTACAAATTATCTTAACTGACTTTAAAAATACAATAAAAAACGTTTAAAGCAAAATGTTTATGAAGAAAGTCTTTCCAAAGACAGGGACGCAGCTAGGCTAGGGGTGGGGGTGGAGGTGGAAATGAAGGTGTCTCCCCCAATATTTTGTCCAAAAATCAAGATGGGTAGAAATTTTTCAGGCAAAAATTCCAACATTTGGAAATTCGAATCATTGCTGTAACCGAGTTTATTTTCGAATGCGACAGAAGTCTGATCGAACAAAATTTTCCGACTACTCAGCTGCTCTAAGGTTCATTTTACAGCCGTGGTCGTGTTACACATTTTGTTCTTTTCTGTATGCAATGCACCCATAGACCACAGTTTGTATTAGGACTCAAAATGTGCCTCCTGTGAGGCTGTGTCTTGGATTTTTTTTAAGTTACTACCAAAATTGTGCACAGTTTTCTTTGGCTATGTACTCTCATGAAAGGCAGAAAAAGCCAGACTGAAAATTTCGATTTGTATTTGGTATTGTTGAATTAATATCTCACACATACTGTGGCATGTAGGCTGAGTTAGTTAATTGACTCTTTACTCATACTGTGTAGGCATAATAACTGGTTGTTAGTCCAATCAAGATTAGTGTGCTTACTGCTCAACAGGTCTTCATATTTGATATTGGTTGAATACTGATTTTTTTTAGCATTCTTCATGCATGTACAGTCATGTAATTGACACAATGTCTAATGAAGGCAGATAGGGAGTACTTGCAGACTTCAAAATCACAAGAAATTAAAACCTCAAATTATGTACATAGATGTTTAGGTGCAGTCATTTAAAGTGCATGGACATATTTTCAGAATATCATAAAATCTACCGGAACAGTCACTCGGAGTCAGCATTTTGAACCATTTTCCCCTGGGGTGAGTACGGGGAAAGTCAGAGCGGTTAAGGTAGGGAACACCACCCTTTATTTGTACATCCCTAGTTGGAATTTTCATATATCTACCCCCCCCCCCCTCCCCACACACACACACACAGACACACACTGAAGACCTCCTAGCTACGTCCCTGCCCATAATAATTATGAAGAAAAACTGATGGAACGGGTAGCGAGTACTGCCTGTTCGTTTCTTTCTCTTCATTGAGGTCATATAATTATCTCATGTTAGAGTGTGCTTCTTTTGTATGCTGTATTTCAACTGTAAATTGTACTTTATCCAAACATCTTTATGAAACAAAAGTACATTTTTTTCATTATTATTTTGAGAATAACGGAAGGGTTAATGTTTTTGGCTTTCATTACTCCGAGAATAACTTTTTGACTTTGATAGTTTATCCAGCTACTCTGTTGGTATACTTATGCAAAATAATATCAGTTTGAGGACAACAAATTCATTAAAATTGTTGTTTGGAATTAGTTTAAAGGGAAAAATGTAAAAAAAGTGACACATGATTTCTTTTCCACTCAAACAAACAGCATTGAAATTTGAAAAAAAATATATTTAGTGCATTAGACAATATTTTATCTTTACTTTAAACCCGTAATTACATTTATTAGGCTTTTTCCTCTGGAAAAAAACTATTGTTTTTCTAAGGATTATTACATATTTTGTACGTACGATTCAGAAGCCATTTTCGAACCGATTTTCATAACATTTCGCACACGCATAGAGGGGCACAATATCTAAAAAATATACCAAAGCAGAATTTCCGATTTAATCCTTGTTTCGCCAGAATTGGCAAAAAACTGGCAAAATTGGGGTTTATCGGCACTTTCTCGAAACACGTCTTGTAGATTTTTTTAAACATTCATCATTGCTAGATCCTCTTGTGACACGACCATGGATGCACAAGGCATGTTATGCACTGCATATGGTAACCCTCCACAGGCTGCCAAACATCGACATTTTGATGAAATGGGCTGTTTCCAGGCCTCCACAGCACCCAAACCATACACGAGGGATAACATAACTTCATTTATTGGAAGTGGAATTCACCAAGAATCATTTTTGTTAGTAATAAGGATGTTCAAAGAACCAAGCGTTAACCCGTTTTGGGCTGGTTAAACAGCAATACCCCCCCCCCCCCTCCCCCCAAAAAGCTAAAAAATCATGTTTTCTGTGGATTTTTCTAAACGAGTCTTGTAGATTTTCAAGAAAAATCGGTCACTCCCGGGTCTTGGTGTGACATTACAAGATGGATGGATAAAATATTCCGGTCAGCATTAGTTAACCCGCCCCGGGGTGCTAAACGTAAAAATTGCGATAAAATGGATTGTATTTGGACACCAACAGCACCCAATGGGTATTCCACAGAGAAAGGTTCCTTCTTTTATCGGCTGGTTAAAGAGAGATACCCATTAAAATCTTAAGGTAACCATTTTCTGTGGATTTCTCTGCAAACATCTTGTTGGTTTTCAGGAAAAATACGCTATTCGCAGGTCTTGGTTTGACATTACAAGTGGCATGGACAAACTATTCCGGTGTGCATTTATTAACTCTCTACAGGCTGCCAAGCATCGTAATTTTAAGACTCACAGCACCCACTGTGTACCAGAGAGATAAACATAATCTCCTTTGTTGGAAGTGGAAGTCAACGAAGACTGATTTTGTAAGTAACAAGGTTATTAAAAAAACAATTTTTAACCCATTTTGGGCTGGTTTTAGAGTGATTCCATCAAATGCTTAAATAATGATGGATTTCTCCCAAAATGTCGAGTAGATTTTCAAGAAAAAACTGGTCCTTCGCAGATTTTTTTTGTGGCATTATAAACTGCAAGAACAAAATATTCTGATAAGCGTTTGTTAACCCTCCACAGACTCGCAAATATCAGTACTTTGATAAAATAGGCTGTTTTCAGCCCCCCCCCCCCCCCCCCCCCCCCACAACACTCAACCTGTAGGTGGGAAATAAACATAACTTCCTTTATTGGAAGTGGCATTCACTGAGAATAATTTTTGTAAGTAATAAGGGTATTAAAAAAAAACAAGCCTTAACCCGTTTTGGACTGGTTAAACAGCGATACCCAGCAAAGGCTTAAACAAATCATGTTTTCCCTGGATTTCTTTAAAAACATCTTATAGATTTGAAGAAAAAATTACCATTCATAGGTCTTAGAGTGCCATTACAAGTTGCATGGACAACATTTTCCGGTGAGCATTTGTAAGCTCTCCACGAGCTTCTAAACATCAACAGTTTGATAAAATGGGTTGTTTTATGACACCAACGGCACCCAGTGGGTATGTAAAGGCTAAACAAAACTTCTTTTACTGCGCGTAGAATTCACAGAGGATCAGTTTTGTATGTAGTAAGGGTATTTAAAAGAATGAAGCTTAACCCATTTTGGCCTGGATAAGGAAAGAAGCCGCTTAAAAGCATAAACTTTACATTTTCCGTGGAGTTCGCCAACTGCTTGTTGACGATTTTCAAGAACAATTGAACATTGGCAGGTTTTACAAGTTGCATGGGTAGAATATTCTGCTAATCGTTTGCTAACCCCTCTACAGACTGCTAAACGTCATAGTTTTGATAAAATTGGCTGTTTTCGGGCATGAAATGGGTATGTAATAGATAAACATATCCTCCTTTATCAGACTCAGAATTCGCGAGGGATAGTGTTTGAAAGTATTAAGGGTATTTAAAAAAAACGAGCCTTAACCCTGTTTTTACCGGATTAAAGACGGACAGCCCATGCCATGCATACTGCCCACATTACGTATAAAATCGACACCCCAACTAAATCTACTGCGAGGTGGGGTGTCGGACCCGAGCACCTGACCTCATTAGATAACTCTCCTTCGTGGTATTTAGCAGGATGGGTTTCCCCAAAAAGCAAAGATAAAAATACGTCCTCGGAAAATAATGCCAAATATTTTATTTAGTGTGTATTTTATCCGTATACAAAATTTCCCACCCACATATACCTAAAAATAATTCAATGATACGATTGGACATATTTCTCTCATGAAAAAAGACTAGGACACGTGCCCCCTGCTGTTCTTTTCACCAAATACACCTGCCCCCGTCTGTTTGCTAACGGCCCCCTCCCCCACATTGACCTTTCTATCTTTAGAAGCGCCCAGGCCGACGGGGAGAGAGCGTTGTTGCGCGCATAGCTGGCATACTGCCCTGGGGAACGAGCCCCCAAAATATCGGTTGCCCTGCCCGCTCGTGCTCCTTGTGGCGCCGGGAAGCACCTCTAGTTGTCTTTATTTTAGATGTTGGGAGAATAAAGTAAGAATAGGTTTTTAGCGAGCCAAAATTCTGGCGGGGTATGATGTGGGGGTGGGTGCTAGATTTGAGAAATCTGAAGTGCAATTCACAGGATGGGGAGCAGAGTATAACTGAGAAGTATCAGTGGCCGATATATGATATCCAGTGGATCCTCTCCAACATGAACTCAAAAGTAAGTGTATATTTATTTATTATCATGAATAATCGCCCATAATTTCCACTCTCACTGTGTCCCGTTTCATCGGTCAATTCCACGGTGTCCCACGCCATCGGTCGATTTATCCCTACAAAATTACCGATCTGACCACCACCCTCCGTGCCTCTTTTTCCAACCAAACACTCATTGAAAGGTACGCCTCACTCCAAATTCCACATTGCACTGCATGATATTATTTATTTATTTATTTATTTATTTATTTATTGGTGTTTAAGGTCATATACTTATGCACAATGGCTAATCATGACTGTGACATGTCTACGGGTGGAGGAAGCCTGAGTACACGGAGAGAACCACCGAGCAACGACGAGCAGCTGCCAGCTCCCCAACATCATAACTCCGCACTGTAGCACAGGCAGGGTTAGATTAGTTGAACACATGCGTACCATCGACGTGCAGTACACCATAGTACACGGCGGCATCGTGTCCCCATAGGGATAATCGGTGTTAAGTGCCTTGCCCAAGGACACGACACTGGAGTCCGAATTGATCGCTCAAACGGTCACCCATCCAATGATTAACCAGACTCGGCGTTGCTTAACTTCGGGGACCTGACGAGAACCGGTTACCACAACGCCACTGCGCCACGCCACTGCATGATAAGAAAGCAGTAAATAACGTTAGCTACAATGGGATCAGTTACTTATAATATCAAATAAAGTGTTGACACTATAGCATTTCTCCGACAGAGGGTCCAGGTATATACTAGTCCGTAAAACGACTATAGTCTGCCCGATCTCCACCCCATGGTGGCGACGTGGCAATATACAGCCATCTTACAGACGCTATGCTGTGCCTAAGGAACCTTACAATAAAAAGGGGGAGTTCCCAAACATGGGAAGGGGTGCAGGTATATTTAATA
This sequence comes from Pictodentalium vernedei, assembly GCA_031216915.1. NCBI lineage: Eukaryota > Metazoa > Mollusca > Scaphopoda > Dentaliida > Dentaliidae > Pictodentalium > Pictodentalium vernedei. The sequence continues at coordinate 68,462,035 of CM062295.1, read as the reverse complement.
CTCTATAAGGCGGTTATCAAATGCAGTGGTGGCGCCAACATTCTCTGGCAGTGGGGCTAGGCATATACTAGTTTGTAAGACGGCTATACTGCCCATCCTCCATCCCAGCTTATATTTTGTTTACATGGATGTACGAACAACACTTCCTATTTATATATGTAATTATTGTTGTCTATAACTTTATGTTCCTCGTTATTGTCAATAACTGTAGAAGGTGTGAAAAGATGATACAAGGATGCATAACAACTGTGGTGAAATAGGAGATAACTGATACAAGGACTACACATGACATGCTTAAGAACTTAAAGTTCACATTTTCTGTGGATATCTTCAAGTGGTTCTTACAGATTTTCAAGAACAAATAAACTCTGGAGAAGAATTATTCTCCAAGCCTTCATTAACCGTCCACAAACTGTCAAATATCAAAATTTTAGATAAATTTGATATATAAAGGGCTATTTGCATTATACGCTGATTCTCAGACGCTGATATTGATATTAATCCTCTCCAACAACAATGATAATTTAACCAAAATTTTCTATCACACTGAGCTATTTGAGACTATTATACCAAATTTTATCAAGGCATCAATAAAAATACTTTAGTGATGCAATTAAAAACAATTATTCAGACACTCCAGGGTCATAAAAAATCATGGAATTTTGTGTTCTCCCTGGATTTCTCTGAAAACAACTTCTAGATTTTTAAGAAAAAATGGCAATTCGCAGTTCTTTGTGTGACATTACAAGGTGCTTGGAAAAATATTCCTGTTAGCACCTGTTAACCCTCTACAATCTGCAAGACATCAATATTTTGGATATATATAAGTGAAAATGGACCATTTCCAAATAGCCACAGCACACGATGGGTATGTGTCAAACAAACATAACTCCTTTTGTCGGTCATTAACTTGTCGGACGACGATATTGATATTAACCCACTCCAACGTTAATGATGGTTTTTAACTAAACACTTTTTTTATCAAAATGAGTCATTTGAGACTACTATACTCTCCTTTCTCATAACATCAATGATGGAGCTTCAGTGAGACAGTTAAAAACAATTCATCACGCACTATGGGGTCATAAAAAATCATGGAATCTCATCGGGAAAAGCCATGATACTCCAGAATCATAAAGTCTAGTTTGTTCATGAGATCTTAAAATAATGTGATGGTTGTTTTTGCCCAAATCAGCTTAATGAGAGGAGGAAAGATTAGTACTGTCCTCAATGAAAAAAACATTGTATTGTAAGCTTGCTGAAAGTCATAGAATAGTTTAAACATTTTTTGATTCGCCACACATTATGGACTAGACGCGAGAGAGTAAACAGACCATTCTTTTTCCTGAAATGAAAGATTTCTATAGAATTTTGCTTCCGCTCCAGAGATTTTCATGTATTTCCAAAACATGGCATGCACGTACTCTCTTCAAATGCAATTATTTTTCAACTTAGTTATCTAACCTATAACATGTATTATTTCCAAATGAAACAAAATACTGAATTTTGATTGGCTGAGAGGTACGGTGTAACTTGCAATCGACAGTAGCTTTTTTACGCCGTGGTTAATCACGGTGTAAAAACAAGAATACGCAATAGCAGGCTATATGGCTAATAAAGTCCCCATTTTTAATTATTAATTCATAACTTCTGCTTGGTTATGTTAGATCAAAATAAAAATACAGGAAATTTAATATTTATGTGTAATAAAATACTGCAGTGTCAGCTCCAGTGATATCCAATTTTGTCTGATTTTATTTAGGAACTTACTAAGTACAAATTTTCTGACAGTTATGTTTTCCCGCAATTTAGGTTAAAGTATTAAGTACACCAAAATTTTCGAAAATATGTCCATTATCCTTGTGTTTCCAAGGTGTATGGGAGTTTACACCGGTCTGGGAAACTCATACGCCCTTTGGCTCCGACTCAGGGTGTACAAATTCCTAAACCTGTGTGAAATAACATACACCCTGGAAAACACAAGTATAACATGTATTACATTTTCTGAATCCACTGAAACATATATCACTATCTGACTAAGCAAAAATAAACAATCTGAATTTGCGTGAAAGAATTTTGTGTCAAATACACGGCTTCGACATGCAATCTTGCATGATAAAATGCTGATACCAGTCATTTTCAGTCACCAAATATCATCAAAATCACTTACCCTAACCCTGAAGTATGTAAACCCCCTGTTTTTAAATTGTGCTTAAAATAGATTCATTTTTTTTTAAATTGTCCGTATATGTGTCTTTGCCCCCGCGGTTACGTCTCTCTGCCTTTCTTCTGTCTGTCTCTCTCTCTCTCTCTCTTTCTGTCCGTCTCTCTGTCCGTCTCTCTCTCTCTCTCTTTCTCTCTGTCTATCGGTCTCTCTCTCTGTCTTTCTGTCCCTCTCTCTCTCTCTCTCCCTCTCTCTCTCTCATCATCGTGCATCACTATCTTAGTCTTCCTCTCACTCCCAGGCCCTTTCTATTTCCCTTTCTCATTTTCCCCACTCCGTCTCTCTTCACTCAGTCTTTTTCTCCCCCTCCCTCTCTTATGACTAATGCACGTTATTTTATTTTCCAGCTGATATTCACAAAGAGTATAATATCAATGTCGAGCAAATGGCTACGAGATAAGAACGACATTCGTCTGTATAAATGTAGAAATGTGCATGCTTGTCTAACAAAAAGGGAATTGGGATTCAATTTAACACGTCATGTGTTGTTTCCCCTAACCACGCCTAGATATATCGTGAGACGACGGAAATGGATATTTTACACCATTGAATTTAAATTCCACCCCAACTGTCACAATGGATGTTAAATGTAAAAACTATGTACTTTCTTGCGGACAAGTGTTGGTCAAGCTTGCCCTTGAAGGCAATGCAGCGACCATATGCGATCAAACTGAATGTGACGCAAGTTTCAGCACCTGCACGACTTGAAACGCGTCATTCCTCGTGACTATCATTCCTTCTTTGATTCGCTACCACATACATGACTGTAATACTGGTGGTTTGTTAACACACAACCAGTATTATGGTAAACCATGGCATTGTACCAAAAACGCCATGCAAATACACTGTAACATTACCATGATGTTTTGAGACAATATCAAAGCTCACCATTGTACACTATGACACTTCCATACCTTGACTATTGACAAAGAAAAAGACTTTGCACTAGAAAGTTGAGGGTGACAGGTGTATGTGCCATGTGTTATTTTTTTGTTTTGTTTTGAGATCTCGAAATGGTGGAAGAAAATTTACTTACCAGTATATGAGCCATCTACATGTATTCACATGCCATTTACTAACGTCATAATACCTGAAAAATCATGATGCGTTTTTTTTTAAAAAGTATACAGATATAGATGCCACTGGAACCAGCCCAATGAGCCAATTCTAATGACATCCATGTCAGTATTATTTCGTCCCTGTATATTTACTTTTTAGTTTACTTTGTTGTTCATAGCAACTATACCAGAAAAAAGGCTTAGCCATTCTGGTGGCAAGATTTATCGTCAAATAGACTATTTTTATTACTCAGGGCTTCTGTTTGGGCCGCATGATTCAAGTAGAATCGGCCTAAATATGTCAGATGACATTAAAATGTATTGTTTGGGCATCTCCAAACAGTAGATGAAAAAAGTTAATTTACTAATATAGCAGCCATGTATTTGCACGCCCATTTTCAACTACCTAATACCGGATAAAACTTGATGCAGTTTAAAAAAAAGTATACAGATGTGGATGTCACTGGAAGCAGCTCAATGAGCCAATTCAAATGACATCCATATCAGTTTGGCTTTGTCCTAGTATATTTACTTTTTAATTTTTAATCTACCTCATTGTTCATGGCAACAGTTGATGTCAGAAAGGTTTAGCCATTCTGTTGGCAAGATTATAATAATATAGTCAGATGGACTACTTTTAGTATTTGGGTTTTATTTTGGACCGCGAGATTCCAGTAGATGACACTGAATTGTTATTTAGTTATTTTGTATTCCAAATATATTTACGGATATGCACTAAAATAAAAATTATACTTGGTCGCAAAACATCGTATCTTTTACAAAGATCATCATTTTGGCGGAAGCAAAAACTCGTATCTTGCATTTTTTCCTGTGTAATTCTGACGGCGCAATAAAATTAAAATTGCACTAGCTGCTGTCAAAGGGACCATATCAACTTTCTATGCCTCAATCAAGCGTTTTTCAACTGGTGCTAAAATTCGAGTAAAACAGTTTTTTGTGTCTGAAAAATGGTGAAAAACTAGTTACGAGGTTTT